>CM034544.1:54853557-55148388 GCA_020002185.1 Paraescarpia echinospica | reverse complement strand
TTTTGGTGAGCCTGACGATGGGTGGTGCAGTTGAAGGTTTATGGTGAGCCTGACGATGGGTGGTGCAGTTGAAGGTTTATGATGAGCCTGACGATGGGTGAGGCAGTTGAAGGTTTTTGGTGAGCCTGGCGATGGGTGGTGCAGTTGAAGGTTTTTGGTGAGCCTGACGATGGGTGGTGCAGTTGAAGGTTTATGGCGAGGCTGACGATGGGTGGTGCAGTTGAAGGTTTTTGGTGAGCCTGACGATGGGTGGTGCAGTTGAAGGTTTTTGGTGAGCCTGACGATGGGTGGTGCAGTTGAAGGTTTTTGGTGAGCCTGACGATGGGTGGTGCAGTTGAAGGTTTTTGGTGAGCCTGACGATGGGTGGTGCAGTTGAAGGTTTTTGGTGAGCCTGACGATGGGTGGTGCAGTTGAAGGTTTATGGTGAGCCTGACGATGGGTGGTGTAGTTGAAGGTTTATGATGAGCGTGACGATGGGTGAGGCAGTTGAAGGTTTTTGGTGAGCCTGGCGATGGGTGGTGCAGTTGAAGGTTTTTGGTGAACCTGACGATGGGTGGTGCAGTTGAAGGTTTTTGGTGAGCCTGACGATGGTTGGTGCAGTTGAAGGTTTTTGGTGAGACTGACGATGGGTGGTGCATTTGAAAGTTTATGGCGAGGCTGACGATGGGTGGTGCAGTTGAAGGTTTATGGTGAGCCTGACGATGGGTGGTGCAATTGAAGGTTTTTGGTGAGCCTGGCGATGGGTGGTGCAGTTGAAGGTTTTTGGCGAGGTTGACGATGGGTGGTGCATTTGAAGGTTTTTGGTGTGCCTGACGATGGGTGGTGCAGTTGAAGATTTTTGGTGAGCCTGACGATGGGTGGTGCAGTTGAAAGTTTTTGGTGAGCCTGACGATGGGTGGTGCAGTTGAAGGTTTTTGGTGAGCCTGACGATGGGTGGTGCATTTGAAGGTTTTTGGAGAGCCTGACGATGGGTGGTGCATTTGAAGGTTTTTGGTGAGCCTGGCGATGGGTGGTGCATTTGAAGGTTTTTGGAGAGCCTGACGATGGGTGGTGCAGTTGAAGGTTTTTGGTGAGCCTGACGATGGGTGGTGCAGTTGAAGGTTTTTGGAGAGCCTGACGATGGGTGGTGCAGTTGAAGGTTTTTGGTGAGCCTGACGATGGGTGGTGAGCCTCAATGGTCAAATCCTAGATTCGCCCCTGCGTGTGTAAACAGCAAGAGTAAAGACGGTGCATTATTCGGTACTTGCAGCCGTAACGTTTATTTGTGAAGACTGATTCGACACGTTGCGGTATACTCGAGGTGAAATGTTCACTGATTCGACATGCTGCGGTATACTCAAGGTGAAATGTTCATAGTATTTACTCTCCGATTGTTCACAAACCCAGACATGTCTGATTGTTTCAAAGAACATTGGCATTGAAATGGGCTATTCTGTAGCAACGTTCCCCTTAGTGCGCTTGCGCATGTTCTTTATAGGATTCAGGTCAGGCTCGCTACCCGGCCAAGAAAGAACCTTAACAGAGGTAATGGCAAGGCAGGATGTCACCGAACTTATTGTACGACTTCATGCTTTGTCGTGCATGCCTGCAGCTTCGTTGTCCAACAATTTGCGTTAGCCGTTTGCTATTAAAAATTGCTTTGTAGCCAGTTTGTTGCGTGGCTGTCGTTTTGGAATTGAAGAGAATTTCAACAAAATGTTCGACGGAATGGGCAAACATTCCACGTGTTCGGCATCCATTTTTTTCACGTCTTGACGAACCTTTTGGTAGCCAACATGCGTCAAGAATATAGTGCCAGTTTGTGCTTGAAATCGATCGTGTATCTGCTTTGTGATAGTTGTCGGCGAGACTGTGCCATGTTGGTGGGATGGAGCATTCCTCCAGGCGTGGACCGCGAATGAGTGTTTCTTGGCCTTGTAACTTGAATGCGCCTGACCTGAACCCTTTAATTCAAACATCCGTTTGTTCGCAGATGATTGCTTATTAAATAGCGAGATCAAAACATTCAGTGATTGCACTGCACTCCAAAACAATATAAAGCAACTCGTGAAACTGCCTTGGTAAAGAACTTGGGAATGAGCTTTGATGCAAATCAGTGTTACATCCTCAATATAAAAGAAAATACAACTGTTCATTTCTATAGCCTGGGTGATGCGATCCTGGAATGACGACCATAAATTGTATTTTTATATACCAACCATCACAAAAAGCATATTTGGGTTTCAAATGCCTAACACACGTGCACGCGCCGGTGCGCCTACACACATGTACGCATATGCATACACATGATGTCACTGCCCGAATACACAGCAAAGGGACGGCGTGTATTGCCCACGTGTGCACTGCCTTAGAATATCTTACAATATAAAGTCATTGTGTGAGACCCACAGCCTACCATCTGGGCGACATAGGTATTATATGACTCTGACGACAGTGTCTGGATCTGGATGCCCTACATTAGCAGGCATCATTTCTGTTGAAATATCATTATTTCGCCTCTAGAATCAGATTCAAACTGTACCCTCCGTCACGTAAATAACACATAACAACTGGGAAGCAAAACTGGTGTATCTGTTTAATATATTTCTCATGTTACCATTTGTTTAGTACGTTTACTAAGTTGCTAATATCAACAAAGTGTACAACAGGACAACACTAACACTACAGAACAACCCCCGCTGTCCTCCCGTCCCTGCCCCCAACCCCCTGCCCCAGCTCCCACCCCTGCCCAGTTTGGCACACTAACACAGGAGGACCACTGTTTTTACTCCCTGGTTCCGGGTACACAAATGAAAAGTCAGTGGTTTTCAGAGTCCCCCGAGATTTTTGTCCACTTTAAAAAAGGGGAAAATTTGCCTTTTTAAGGACAATAACACTGATGTTCTACTAGCCTCGGATTATCCAGGTTCTGCAAGATAGGAACACTGCAACTACCTGTCTCTTCCCGTCAAAGTCATGCAGCCAGGTTAAGAGAACTGGTTAGGCAAGACTAATTTTCTACAAAAAGCAAATTTTCTCGTGGTTGTTTGGGATCTTAAGAATGTGTCTATGACGGTAGGGTCTGCTCTGTACATGGACAGAGTCAGGCTGTTTCGGACTACATCTTGATTGGAAGCATCACCTATGTTGAATATCTTTAAAAAATGACATAGTGATCAATTTTTCCTAGCGGCTTAATCACGAAATAATAAATACTGACTTATCAAATTTCTAGATAAATCAAAATGTAAGGGATCATCTCAGAACATTGATGTCCGATATTAGACTAAGCTAATCTCGTTTAGATGGAGGTCTGAGGCAGTTCCATCTGGCGTCTGACACTGATATTTTACGCTTCTGACTGATACTGTTAATATATGGATATCATCATATCAAAGTTTAGACACTTCCGTCTGAGGTGAGGGGGTGGGATCTGAGGCCTGTTGAAAGTAATTTTGTCTGATATCGGACATTGACATTCTGAGATGATCCCTAACCTTGCATGTATCACTGACACATTGTCTTCCTCATCATCAACTAATTCGTCATAAACAGAAGTTGTCTTCATACATTGTTACATTGTCAATCGCGCCTCAGTGTCACAGTGAGTCGTGGTCAGACTCATGACGGAGAGTCTAGGTGTCGCCACAAGTTCATCGAGAGACAACTCCTGCGTCCACTCGTAGAGTTTATGTGCCTCTGACTCCCATTCTTCCTCCTCCTCTCCCAGACTGTCCCCTGCAGTATCATTCCTCTTCTTCCCTGCTTGTCCTTCCCCTGGTGTTTCCCGGGTCTCCTCCAAGCTCCTTATTCTGTTCCCTCGCGATTCCACGGACCCACTCTGAAAACAGGTGCAAGCAAACGTGATTCTAAGTACAGTCGAACATAGCATTATGGTCACCTTGGTAATACAGCCACCTCACTATTAAGGCAATGCAATCTAGTAATTAATGAGTTGATACGTCTTCACCACAATGTACTATTTTGAAGCTACTTTAAAAAGCCGCCTCACAATTATTTTATGAAAATGTTTTTTATTCATTTATCTACTTAGTTATTATTGTTATTTGTAGTAGTAGTATTTTTTATTAATAAGGCCAGACTTTTTTACATGTTTTATGGGCAGAATTTTCCAGAAAGCAGTGTCGGGAACGGGAATAAAAATTAAATGTTGGGAAAACATAGTGCGGGAAATTGTAGTGCATATTCAAATACTGTATAACATTTAAATAATAAGACATGTGGCTACATGAAATATAAATCTCCAGTGTCCAATGATAGAGGTCTAAATGATTTAATTATAATGTGACATGACTTGAAAGTTATTACAATTCATACTCATCTAGTAATAATAGTGCCCCGAGAAAAAAGCACCCTTCATAAACAACTACTTGGGTGTCTTGTCATCCTGTAAAGAACTATCTTCAAACACATGACATCAAAAAGTAAGTAATATTGTATTGTATTTAATACAAAATCAGTGCAACGCCAATTTGTTCCAAAAGAAGTGGAATTGTTCGAAGTGTTAATTTTGTCCCGAGTTTCTTTCCAACTTTGACTGAGCAGCGTACGAGTGGTTGCCTCCCCATAGGCAAGCATTCTTTGCATATGGGGCACACTGTGCCATATTGCTTGGCGGGGGCTTCTGTCCCTGGACCCTCGTACACATCGGTGCTGCCACACAAACAGACACTGGATCGAAGGCTTCCGTTGCAGCTGCAATGTTATAACATTATTATGAAACATCAATTTTAATATCAAGTTTAAGATATATAAAACATAAAATACGGTGAAATAACATAATTACTTCAGACCAGCACAATATGATTATAAATATTAAGTGGCTGATTCACATAATAAAAGAGGTGTATTTTAATACAGAATGAATAGAAGCTGTCTAAGCAGTATATTAGAATGGCTGATTCCATTGTCTGCAATTAATGTGTTAACCTGATTGTTTCATTTTCAACTGGAACAAATAACTATGTTAAGTTTGTAGATGTGTTTTGCTCCGAGTGACTGAGTAGAGATGTATCTAATGTTACATTCAGCATAATATCAACATATAGCAGAAACTGCAAGTAGGCAGAAACCGCAACGGTGACTATATCAGTATATCACTATATATACGTATATCGTTTGCAGCGGTATTGGCGATTCTATTTTTTTCGTGATCACAGAACGTGTGTTCGAAAACACAAATTCCGATTTAAAACGCTGATTCCGCAGAAAAATTACACAAAACCAGGCCAAGACGAATGTCACTCACATGCTCACTCACTCATTCACTGTCACGATGTACGAACTTGTCTTACTCTAGTCTTAGCCTAGGTCTCTGACTTGCAACTATACATACCTTGTTGGTGGGGGTTTGTCGTATGCACACAACATGGTCATCATTACATTGATGGTGGCGTTGATGCAACCTCGGGAACAGCTGCATCCTGTTACATGTGCAATGACAAATCATTCCCCAAACGTTTCACGAACAACAAAGATAGGGACGTCCAACGTGAAAGCGATTGGTGATGGCGTCTGTCTTGTTGTCGACAGTGATACTTGTTCTGCGTCTCTTGTCCATCCCACCATGTTGGTAATTAATCTGCCAAGTCGATCAAGACATCTCCCACTGTCTTTTGGTGGCACTTGTTATTTTCACAATTTTCTCTGAAGGATTTTTTATTCTTCCTTGATCACGACAATGATCCATATAATCTCCGCCATGTTTTGGCGGCGGCGTTCGTCGACGTTGGACTATTGGACACATGTGCACCGAATCACAGCTGGTTGCAGCATACGGCTGATCGGTTATTATTTCGCGTGGGGTGACAGTATTTAATGTAATAGACGTTGACGTCAAATTCAAAGAAAAGCATGCGCACGCAGTAGCTACTATTGTTAAAAGGTCACATGGCATTCGATTCAAACCCCATACAGTAGCACAAAATTTTTTCTCATGAATAGTAAGGTATTTTATTGATGATTTAACATGTGCACTTAATAAATAACGACATTGACGGCAATAAAAAACGAACATTTTTTAATTTTATTTTTCTTCTAGATCCCGGAAATTAATGTTGGCGGGCCCGTAAAACATGGAATAAAAAAGTCTGGCCAAATATAGCTTTTTTAAGACATTTTCATGTATTTTAGTGTTTTATGTTATGCTTTTATTAATTTGTCTTAACCTATTAAATAAACATTGTTATATATTTTTAGATACTTGTTAAGATGTTTTTAGATGCTTTAGATTCCACGTGTTTTGTAAAGTATGTGCGTGTTCCTATGAATGTGCTTGTCATGGATATGGCGCTGTAAAAATTCCCTAATAATAATAACTACAAACCACCAACTCACCACATTCTCTGTGTCATAAAGTCGTTTCATCTTCATAGCACGCATTCTCGTCGCCTTTCTCGACCACCGATTTGATTTACTGCCAGTAGGTGGCGACAGTGGGCGTGTGTACTGCCTGTATGATGCGCTTGTAACTGGTCTGGGGAAAACAAATTTTAATTTTTTTAACAGGAGACCCGACCCCAAAACCGCCATTTAAAATACTTCATGTCCAAGATCATCTTATTGTTTTTATTTCAAACATTATCCAACATCTCGTGACACCACCAGCCTGTCATTTTAATATGACACAATCACTGAATCTCTCACAGTTGACAAAGCGCTGCGCGAAAACACGCAGCACAGAAAATAATTAGTTTTGTCACTTTTATGGTCACAAAGAACATACAATGTCCGAATACAAAGTCATTTTTGTAATCGAAACAACACTAACATGAGGTATCTGATGTATACCCACCGCAGCTGTGATATGATGCGGATCTGGTTTAGTTGTATATCTTCGTTGAGAGGGAGGGCCAACAGGGCTGGTAGTTCATTCAGCAGCTGTGGTGACATCTTGTGGGTGTACAGATACTGAACGATATCGTAGAATATTGTCTGTCGTGGAAGAACTGTAATGAAGAACTTAGCTTAATCAAATCTTCATCTTTTCACAATTATAATTTCTGCATATGAGCTTTCATTGGCAGCTTTTTCATCAGGAAATAAATGGTGGGATTTCACTTTTTCTTCTGCTCGCTAGATGGCGTGGCAAGCAGACTGTTCCGCATGTGACAGATCTAGCACACAACAGATATCTTTACCACACCATCTGACAAGCAGAAGAAAAACTTAAATCACACATTGCAGTTCCTTATGCATGCTACCAAAGGGAGATAAAATGTAGAAGTAACTTTAAACTTCATAATTGTGAAAAGAAGAAAATTTGATTTAATTCATTCTCCCAACTTGAATATTATACCAATTTGTGTGTGAACATGCTTCTCAAAACAGTGACTGGAATGCGGATTATTATAAAAATTAAATCAGGAAAACTCCACAAAACTATAACCCATCAATTTTTTTAATTCTTTATATTAACAAAACTTCAGAGTGACTGAAATATTTAATCTTACTGCTGTATCACGAAACTAAATTTGGTTGTGTCAACATTGTAACAATTCTCAAAATGGCGCCCGATGTACAGCAGACATAAATAACATTTGTTATGCAGTAAATTCAAAGTTTTTCCTGTTAATACAAGTTTCATAAAATGTCTCGATCAGCGGCCCTCAGAACAATCTAAGAAAATATGTGTAATATTACGAACAATTGATTTATGTCTGGCACTGACTCTAAAAACTGTGAGAACCTTTAAATCAAACGGGGAATTTTTTTTAAATAAAGGCGTTGCTTTTCTTCCATGGGGTCGTATAAATCACTGAAAGTCTGGCTCCCGAAATGCAAACCGATGGAAAACATTACACATTCAAACACAAACACACAGACACACACAGACACTCAGACAGACACACGCAAACACACACACCGATACTCACCGACACACACTGATACACCCACTACCTTGATTACAGCTAGATGACTATGAATAAGGAAGTGTCATTAAGAAGGAGTTAACGGAGGGAAGGGGAGATGATAGAGGAGGAACCCGTTACCTTCCAGTGTGAGTTTCCTCCATCCATTGTCCCTGCCTCCCATGTAGGCTGGCATCTCATCCAGCAGACTCAGATACTGCCACAGAACAAGGCTATGTGTCATCCCTCGAGGCCAGCAACAGGCCAAACATAGACACATCACAGCACACGGGTATAAGTCACACAGGCCTATCCTGCATGTGAGCTAAAAATAGCTGTCTAGATCACGTCCCATCAATTGTGATTTTTGCAGAAATGTATGCCTGATAGTCTCTTTTTTCAGTGTCCAGTTAATTTTTCTCAACAAATAATCCAAAACTAATAAATACATGCATTTCTAAACCAAAATGTTAAGCGAGAACGGACAATATGAATAAAAATTACCTTGTTTTTTTAAATGTTGCCCATTTAAAGTTTGCTTCAATTTTAGCAATACATCAAAAACTACCGAAGAGAATTCAACAAATGCATCATTTTAACGCCCGTGATTGGTGGAATCCAAAAAGTTACACACCTCCATTTCACCATTCTGCTGTGGCAGGTCACTTATTTATAGTACAACCAAACCTCGCTTCACAGTCACCCCAGTAATACAGCCACCTCGCAATTAAGGTCACCCCAGGAAAGTCCTAAGTTGTTTCCATAACAGTAAAAGAAATTGGTCCCACTTATATGGTCACCTTGATGTTTAGGTCAGTTTGTCCCAGTCCCAAGGACGACCTTAATACTGAGGTTCCACTCTACTACTGTAATGACTGTATGTATCGGAAAACCTAGCAATAATTAACGTCTCAATTGTCCAAAAACAATAATTAACATCTCAGTTGTCCAAAAACAATAATTAACGTCTCAGCTGTCCAAAAACAATAATTAACGTCTCAGCTGTCCAAAAATAATAATTCATGTCTCAGCTGTCCAAAAACAATAATTAATGTCTCAGTTGTCCAACAATAATTAACATCTCAGCTGTATGAATATATACAAAGACAAATGTGTCCTGACATTGTGTCTTATTTGGTTACCATGCTTTACTAGGGCTTTGTAAAGTAATTGGTTAGAAGTTAAACTTCATAAAACATACTAATAATTGGTTGTCGATTACGTAGAATTTTTTATTTTATAAAATTGTCCAAAACATCATGTACACAAAATTTAGTATTTTGTAAATTTTTAGCGTTTTCAAAAACATACGGCACCCAAATACACACAACCATTACATAGCTTGGGGTAGTTGCATAAATTGGCAAAGTCCATAAATACATTAAGCATTAGGGGGTGTTTTGTTTTCACCTCGTATTGTGGGGAAAATCAGTTGCTACCATGTTGCCGCCTTGTGAGTGAAACATTAATCAAATTGACTTTAATAACCATTTTTGATCATTGTTTCATTCGACAGGTGTTGAGATTTATTTTCCCCATAAGAACTGGTGATTACAACTGACTACCATCTGTAAGGTTATATATTTTTTGGACTTTTAAATATATGTGAACTCTGAACAAAAACAGAAAAATGCTGAGAACTGAGATAGACTAGCATTTTAAAAGATGGGAACCCTGATGAAAAGTAGACGAGTGATAATGATGTTGAAATTCAGTCAATATATTTATGTTTGACTATATATATATATTATAATAAGTTATACTCCTGATGATATTTGATGTATGCAAATCTATTTCTTGGCAAGACTTGTTCCTTACTTTCGTTACTCTCTTTCCTATTATTTTTCTTACCAGAAACTGTTGTTTTTTCCATTACTTTCTCCTGTTTCTTTTTTTCCGATTACCGCCCTACCTGCATGTAGTCCTTTAGCGTGATGACATCTACTTCGTCAGTGACTGCATGTGTGTCCCTACTCAACTGGTCAGTGATAAGTTGGTCATAGAACCTCCGATGACCCATTAGTTGACATGCGTCTCTCGCTGCCTGAAAGTAGGACATCAAGTAAAGGTCAGTTCTTGTAAAGCGCAGTATCAACTCCTCAGGACGCTTTACTCCCTGATAGACCTGTTTAATTGAACACCATCTCGACTTCTCTAGGAAGCATTCAGCCATGCTGCATTTACTGTACAAAGACTATTCGTACACAAATATCCACCATTGCCATATACAGATGAGTGAACTAGAGCAATGTGGAGTGAACGAACTTTCTCAAAGTTAAAAGATCGGCAAATTGGTTCAAATCTGGAATTTCTCAATAGAGAGTCTGATGCTCTAGCCACTTTGCACTGGAAATGTCACAGGATATAACGTGTTTTTGCTCTACGTTCCGGAATTTGCATGTAAGCATACTTCTGGCATGAACATAATTTTTTGAATTCACCCGTTGTCATTTGACGACACACAATACATCATGTGAATGCCACAAGGTTTGGCTCACTTTCTGTCTTGGCTGTTTGTGTGACAGATTTTGTTTATCTTGCTACTTTAACGACTTTTCACACCCACACGCACATGCACACACACACGCACTAGCACGCACACACTAGCTCGATAACAGCTAGATGGTAGCTAAGAAATGTGGTCACCTCAGATGCTGGCTCTATCATCTTCTTGCCGCTCACATAATGCACTGTGATGCCTTGCTCCGAGGCCAGGAAGATCTTGAAGTAGATGTGTGGAGGAAACTCACAGCCACCAAATCTGAAACACAACAAACCAATCAATACTACACCCAATCATAGAACAGCAAACTAGTCGTAGCTGTTATGACCATTACATAAAGTGTAAAGCGCTCGATCTGAGCAGTCCTGAGGACTGGATTCTGTGGTATATAAGAACTTACCTTTTTTTTTTTACATATTTTTGTTCATAAAATCTCCACTGACTATGTAATTTCTGCTGCTGCCAATAACAATGTAATACCATAGTGGCGACCTCTGGCGAACAGAAAAGCATTTCCTGTGAGCATTAAACATGTGTTTAAAAAACTTTATGAAACTTGTCTTATTTCTAAAAATACATTGCCAATTGGTAGATCATACGACATCGGTCTAAAGGAGCAAATGTACATAGAGAGAAGTGGGTGAATTTCAGCATCTCGGAGGAAATTCTGCCAAAGTTAGCATATTAACATAAAAATCTTCATTTCAGGATAAAGGTCTAGAAATGAATAATATTAACTTATGTCATATCTTAAAAAGTGCTCATCTTATCCACATCAAATCTGACCAGTGCAAATTTTTTATGTCAAAACAAGGTCTGTCACGACATAGTAAGCAATTTACACATCAGTAACCATGGTAACTACTTTATCATAGAAATCTTGATAGTGATAGTTTTGTGGGAACTACCACCGCTCGAGAATTTAATACATGTGTATGTCAAATGTTCTTATTTAAACTACTCTGTAATAAACAATAACATTTTATCAATTTTACCAATGACGCAGTAACATCTTTGATAAAAAATTTGATTTACCATTAGTTTATACTCAAAAATTGCATAACAGAAATAATATTTGTATAACAAAATATTATTGTACTATGGCAAGAACAAATTATTAAAAAATATCATATCTCTCTATTTTTTAACCCTTTTATCCATCTGTAACATAAATCCTTTTATTGACCTTGACACTGACCTAGCTTATACAGACACTGACCTTAACCTGACCTTGCTTGTCATTGTTTTATCCTTCAAAAGTTCAGCCTCTTTTGGGCAGACTTTTCGCAGGATCTCCAATGACAGAGATGCTTCCTTGACACCGGGAAAACAGACATATGTGTAGAAATGTAGAATCTGTATTCCATATTCACACCACATTATACCGTGCTATGTGTACTGGCAAAACTTTTTAGTCTTCCAAATGTCACTACTTTCACACAGACGCAGTGGACAGTCTCCAGAAGTATTCATACCAGACATTCATCAAAGATTACATAATTTGAACATTATGTAAGTTCTCTGCAATTGTCCCAATCTAAGCAACTACAGGTCAGCTGTAGATGGTTGGACAATCATAGAAAACATCCATACTGTTGCAACCATCATGTAAATTCTGACATGAACTCTTAACTGGTAAGGACCCTTAATCCACAATGAACTTTGAACATAATAAAAGCATTTGAATGTACTAAACACATCTAAATAACAGCTAGATATGTAGAGTACAGGTCCTTTATGCAACCATTTCTTCCAATGTTTTTGGCATAAAATGGCGTATTCAAATTAAAAGTCGAACCAGGCATGACCAGTGCACGTGAAGCACCTGCTGAGTAGGTAACTTACCGCTGCACACACAGCATGTTTGAGTAGTTTGAAGAGTTGCCTGTCCCTCATTCCCAGCCAAGCCGTCTCTATCTTCCTGGCTGCCAAAACTGCCTGTCTGCAACCATAGTTATCTCATTAAAGGTCAATGCAGCTGTTATTCAAAACTTCTAAGTAATAATAATAGAATAGTGCATTGATTTTATTGGCAGCTATAGAGGCTGAAAAGTATAAGACATATTTAAACAGGTTAAATAAAGTAGATTAATGAAGCACTTAATATGATATAAAAACTATATTAATAACCTTTAATTTATAAGTTGATTGGCATATTTATGTATTGTGCGGAATTTAATTATCTTTAAAATAGCCACAAAAGCATGATGGACGTCTACGCCAGGACCATGCGCCAACACTGCACCAAGGCATCATGAAGAAATGCATCGGCGACTCGGCATTTGGCGCAGCAGCACCGCGACTATGGAATGAACTACCGGTGGACATTTGTGCATCAGGGACACTGAATAGGTTTAGAAAGTCTTTAGACATTTTAATTAATTTAAATTGTTTCGTCGTGACGGACATTATTTTAGAATTTTTAGTATTATTTGTCTTAACATTAGTGTTTCTGTTTTAATGTTCAGTATTATATGTCTTAAAACCAGTGTTTAGTATTTAATATATTAATATACATTTATTTTATCGCTTGTACAGCGCATCAATCCGCTATGCCTATGCGGGAATTAGGGCTAAAGAAACTGTATTATTATTATTATAAAATAAGTACAACTTGCAATGTCAGGAAGCAAAGTTCAAAAAAGTTAAATGCAAACAAACTAGGTGCACTAATATCTTGGCGATTTTGTGCAAGCGCTGCAGGGATTTGGTGTGCATTTCACACAAAAATTATGTGGGGTCTACATGCTGCGAAATAAGGCCAGTCCGATCGTCCCGGACAAGTAGTTTCAGTGATCGGACTAGTTAGGTACATCACATTCCGCTAGGGGCAGCACCGTAAATTTGTCCCGCATTCTAGACATGAAACCTGTGACGCTTTTGGACGCCATTGCTACGGCTCCCGCCGAGATTGGGGTATTCCCCAAAATCGCTTGGCAACATTATGCAAATGAATTTACGTCGTATTTTGATGATCACATGAACCAATGAAAGACTGATCTACGTCATAGCCAGTTTCGCGGGAGTTTTCCGAGCACGATAAGCGAGGTAGGTGGATTCTAACTTTGATGTTGTAAACAATCGTTTAAAAATATGGTATAATAGATTTCCATCCCGTTAGTATCCTGTTTCTACCTTTTTTAAATACATATGCCTTCATATGATATGCATTTTATGGTTGTGGACCCCCGTGGGAGCGTGCAATCGCTCGTGGAAAAACAGGCCTCTCGCACGCTGTTCGGCGTTCAAAGTTGAAATGCGTAGTTTGTAGCCTGCGCGCGACCGGTTCAGCGGCACGTACGCCACGCTGGCAACATAATTATGATGTACTGGCGCGCGCTATGCAAATCATAAAATTTTTGCTATGCGGGTTAAACTGTATGCGTTTCAAGCAATCGTGAAAATAATCATAGTTTTAAATTGATTTACAAATGTAGCATTGGGCCTGAGAATGCGAGCGTAGTCGTAGACTGCATCGATCCAACATTCGTACGCCATTTCGGACGATGCAAAATCCACGCAATCCAAACTGTTTGCACCTAAATCCTAACATGTTCTGTGCACAAAAGTAACTATTGATATGTAAGTGTTGCATGGTATTCATTATTTTTTCAAATAACTGAAAATATTAGTTTTCTAATTTAAGGCCAGGCACGGCAGGCATAAATGTATTATTGCATATATCTGGTATTTAAATGGAAACGTGATCGTGATTGGGCTACTTGTGCCACGTGGGCACTGACCTGCCACGTAATTGGCTGTTGTGAGGGATGAGCTAGGATCAATGGGTTTGACTCCATCTTGGAATCTTTGAAATTATCACCTACTGCAAGATTAAAACATTTAATATTAAATCCAGTGCCATCAGCACTTTTGTAATTATGTCCATTTAATTTAACATTTATTATTGTCTAAAATAAGAAATAGTAATTAAAATGTTGCCATGATATTGTAATTATTGTAATACAACAGTACTCAATGCCAGCTTTTTAATAGTTGTCTTAATAATTTTTAGTGTAAGATTACTTACACAAAAACAAAGTCCAGTGACACCAATTTAATTATTTTATTTTTGGAATACACTCTTATGTACACACACATACATTAATACAGTTTTCCTCTATTTCATGTTGAAGGATTCTGCTGCACCAACAGTGTCCTGTGAACATTGGTACACTTCACTTGCATTGCTGTATGACACATTGAACGGATTTATTTACACTCGACCAACAGTGTCCTGTGAACATTGGTACACTTCACTTGCATTGCTGTATGATGCATTGAACGGATTATATCTACACTCGGCCAACAGTGTCCTGTGAACATTGCCACACTTCACTTGCATGGATATATGAAACAGTGAACCGATTATATCTACAATAGTCGGCAATGTACTCTGTTCCTCCTATAGTTTCTTGTATGTGCAGTGAAGCTGACTAGTTCTTGTACTTCTGCTGTTTCAGTTGTTTTCAATGTCTACTTGACGGCTGCATACTGTGAACAACATGTTAACATTACTTCATGTTGACGTGAGACATTAATGAACAAAACAATTAAATATCATTGTTGTAGTACTGACCTTTGCATTGTACTGTGAACATTTCATGACATTGAACTATACAGGAAATTATACAGATCTTGGAATGCATAATAAATTATGTTAAATTCAAGCAATGCTGTTGTGTTTCTTCACAACAATGGTTGTGTCAGGGACACCTCAATGTTTACAAACAGGTCAAATAATGGTCAACAGTTAATAGTTGAACTTTCATTTTGATCAACATACCATAATTATTAAGTAAAAATAAATTGGACATTAATAATATAGACAACATGGTTAGAGGTCAATTTTTTTTACAAATTAATCATTAATGGTTCACACTTTAATATGCCATTTTATCCCCAAAATTATGGTCAATATGTATATGTGATCAATTACAATGATTTATAAAGTTACTAAGTCCATGTGTTACACTAAATAATTTAAGTAAGTAATTTGTCAACATAATTAAATATGTGCTCATTCAAGGTCAATTATCTAGGTCGTATCAAGGTCATATGCTATTATGGTCAAGATTAAACATTTAGTTACTTTTAATTTACTAGCACAACATACCATAATTATTAGTTTAAAATAAATTGCACATTCATACTTGCAATTAGGTCAAAAAGGTCATTTTTTTAAACAAGTTACCTCACTATTGGTTCATGCTTTAATACGCTACTTTATAGTCAATGAGTACATAAATGTTCCATTCCAACACTTTATAAACATACCAAGCCCATGTGTCACACATAATCATTTAATTAGGTCACTTGTCAACATATGTAGGTCAACGGTCATTAAAGGTCAAATAACTAGGTCATGTCAAGGTCACAGTACAAGGTCAACATTTTTGGGTCATAACATTTTACTTTACTTCAATATCTTCATTAGAACAGATTATGTCATGTTGTGCCTATATTCAGTGCCACATGGTGGCAGCACAGTCTGCACAAGCTCCAGATCACAAGAAATGGACATGAATCCTATAGACCCTTTTTTCAGACACTAAAAAGTGGATTTACTTTGTTAATATTAGAGATATTTCAAATTTTCAAAAAGGGTTGTAAACTACATAGCATACACTATCACATAGAAGTGTTTAAATGATTATATATCAATTTTGAATTTTTTTGTAATGTACCTAGACTAGTCCTTATTTAGTGGAGCAGTCCCATAGGACTAGCTGTTATTATGTGAATTAATTTACGCTATGTATACGCTAGTTGGGTGTTGTGATGGAATAAAACAAAATAAGACAGTAAGGTAGCATTTTATCACAGGCAGCTAAATATTCCGTACGACCGTCAGATGGGAAACTTGCTGAACGCAGTGAATGTAAATGGCGGCTGTTTACATCCGGTTAGTGTAGGATAGGTAGTGCCACCTAGCGACCATGAGTGATGAGCGACATGGACAAACATACATGCGCGGGTTACAGACATCGTTACGTGCTATCCCGTCGTGATGGTAGTTGCGTTATTCCTGCATCGGGTGATTATTTTAGCAAGTTACCAAACGCCAGCAATGTTACTGATTGTTTAGTCAGCTTCGGGAAAGAAAACGCTAATGAAAAGTATAGGACAAATGATGCAACTTAGTCCGACAATGTCGGTCCTTTGTCGCCGTCAGGCTTCAAATTCTGCTGGCATCACCTTGTCCACGACTCCTGTTTGCTGCCCCTGATTAAACTAGTAATTTATTCTGATAACTTTGCAATTGGATCTACGAAATCACATGTATTTGTTTCTATTAATGACACATTTAGTTGAACATTTAATTGAAATGGGAAACGGCTTGTTTTCTTTATGAAATAAAGCCACTTTTACTATGTGTCACACATTGACACAACAGTATGATTGATGGTACCTGGCACATTTATTTTGTAAGGACTAGTAAAATAATATGAGGACTAGTTGTTTCTGAGTCAGCTAGTCCGACGGACTACCTTTCAACTAAATCCACCGTGCACCCTGGGTCTAAATAAATTACAATCAATCTAACAATGAGCTTCCAACTGATACTCACTCAATTTTGGGCAGGCGAAGAGCGTTGACCTCAGGAGCTGATACATGTACCTTCGGCGCCTCACGCTTGCTCTCGGGCTGCTCATGTGGTGATACGTGGTGGGAATCGTCTGGTGTGTTTGTCGAAGGAATTCTCACATTGAGGCTGCGTGCGCTCTTGGTGCTTCTTGTCTCCATGTCCTGCGACATGGTAATTCATCAGTTGACATATCAGGTGACTCTGGAAAAGGTCAAAGGTCAGACAGTACAGACACTAAATATGACATATTACTCAGCCTTCAATGCAATGGAACCAAGATTAAAATTCAAAGAAATGCGACCCGATTTGTGCTGCATCGTGTGCGTAAAATGAGCAGTATGGCAGCGTATGTTGATGCAAACCGGGGTGCTATTTATGCCTCAAAAATACGCTAAGACACAATATTCTTAAACATATATATATATATATATATTATACATATATATATGCCTAGGATAATGTTGAATGATGGAACTAACGTATCAAAGTTAGGCAAAACTCAAATTATAATGGCGAAATCGAGGTGGGTCTAAATTTGATACAAGTGCCCTGACATCCAGTGATTAACTGATAGCTATATTTAGTTTTTAAAATGACACAATGCTGCACTGCCACGGAATTGCACGAGCTTGGGACACGCTATACTTATGGTAGGCCTATAATATATTTGGGACAAACATTCTTGACTTCTTCTGGATAATGTGGTAGCCCCGACTTCCGGGTAATGTCCCACAGGTTTGTGATTTTTTGGTGCGCACGCGTGACGCGATACTGGCTTTTCAAGATATAATTAAAAACCATGTAATATAGTGAATACAAAATTTGGTTAAAAACACTTCGCTGTCCTTAAATATTATGTGGCATGGACTTAGTTTAATTGCTGCCCAGACTTTCAGCTGCTGCTTGAAAGCTAGGTACTATAATATATTATAGGTTATAGTGAGGTGGTATCTGGTGCGGCTGGTGGGATGGTGTTCCAGAGACGTGCAGCTGAGGCAGAGTGGGGGAAAGAATGAGTGGAGATGTGTATCAATCTTGGAGTATGGAATCGTGACGTGAGTTTGTAATTATCTTGACATTATCATTATCTGTTATTCTGTCAGGAATTTTGCCAGTAATGGGAGGAAGGGGGGCAACGTATAGAAACTGCAAGAGAATGGCGATCAACGCACTAGTTCAGCAGATGTGTGAAGAAGAGGGGGTAGGATTCACAGATTTATGGGGATACTTTGTTGGGAGGGAAGATATGTACATGAGAGATGGCCTCCATCTTAGTGGAAAGGGGGCAACAGTTTTCTCAGAGAACCTGCTGCGATCTGCTGACAGTGGGACAGGTTGCATCTATTTAAACTAGATTCGCGGGGGGACTCACAGAAAAGCCTGAAAATGAAGGCATAGATAAAGACAGCACAAATAAATCAGCAAATAACAGTCTGGAAAACTCTTCTGAAGCTGGATATAAATGTGTGTGTTTAAATGCAAGGAGTATTGTAAACAAAAGAAATGAACTAAACATTATGGTAGAAGATATTGACCCTCATATAATAGGTATAACCGAATCCTGGACCACCACCGATATATCAGATGCCGAATTGGGACTGACAGGATATGTAATGTTTAGAAAAGATAGAATAGGAAGAAAGGGAGGTGGAGTTGTTTTATATATTAAAGAATCTATCCAGGCTTATGAAATAAAATTAGAAAAAGAAGCAGATTGCGAAGAAGCTGTTTGGTGTAACATAGTTACAGGAAACTCAACGTTAACAGTTGGGTTAGTTTATCGAAGTCCAAACATAAGCATAGAAGAGAATGAAAAAATACAAAACGCTATAAGGGAAGTAAGCAAATGGGACTGTATTATTATGGGGGATTTTAACCACGGGCATATACAATGGAAATCTCTTCAGAGTATGGGGAGTGAAGACCACAAGTTTTTAGTGTTAGTTCAAGATACTTTCCTTTCTCAACATGTGCTAGAACCAGCCAGGGGTGAGAATGTGTTAGACATAGTTTTGTCCTCACAGAATGAATTAGTTGACAATGTCAAGATACGTGAGCCAATGGGGAGTAGCGATCACAACCAGATACATTTTACCATCAAAGTAAAATCAGAAAGGAATAGTAAAAAGCAGTATAGGAGAAATTTCCACAAAGGAAGGTAAAAGGACATGAGGAAATATTTAGCAAAGATAGACTGGAATAACACACTGCAAAATAAGACAGCAACAGAATGCTGGAATATATTAAAGAGTGAAATTAAGTGCATAGTCGACAAATTTGTACCCTTAAAAAAACAAGGGAAACGGTCCAAAAAGAAACACTTATCGAAAGAAGCCATTTGAAAAATTAAGTATAAACAAATGATGTGGAAGTCATATAGATGTACTGGAAATGATGAAGACTACAACAGTTATAAAGAAGCACTTAACCAAGCTACAGCTGAAATTAGAAATTCAAAGAGAAGCTATGAACAACAATTAGCTAGTAATATAAAACATGACAGCAAGAGTTTTTATGCATATGTTCGAAGCAAACAGAAAGTTCAAGATAAGGTCGGTCCTCTAGAAGATAGTGCTGGAAATATAATATCAGAGGGATTCTTAATGGCAGAAGACCTGAATGAGTACTTTAGTTCAGTGTTTACCAGGGAAGATATTAGTTCACTGCCAGTACCAGAGGCTAAGTTCAAGGGGGCAGATTCAGACTATTTAGGACAATTAATTGTAACCCCGGAAATGGTAGCTAAGAAAATAAGGGCTATGAAGGATAATAAATCACGTGGAATGGATGGGATTCCGCTCAAACTACTATTGGAAATTGTAGAACAAATTAGCGTACCGCTTGCAACAGTTTTCAATTTGTCATTAGAAGACGGAGTGGTTCCTTTAGAATGGAAAGAGGCAAACATTATACCGTTATTTAAAAAAGGTTCGAGAAACAAGTCAGGGAACTATAGACCAGTGAGTTTAACATCAGTGATTTGCAAATTATTAGAAAGATTAATTAAAGATCACATGGTGGATTTTCTTGTTAAACAAAACTTGATAAACCCATCTCATCATGGTTTTTTTAAAGCGAGGTCATGCTTAACAAATATGTTATGTTTTTTGGAAGACATTACTAAGTGGGTAGATGAGGGATCACCAGTAGATATCGTCTACTTAGATTTTCAAAAAGCTTTCGACAAAGTACCACATCAAAGATTACTGCTCAAACTAAAGGCCCATGGCATAGGAAATGGTATAATAAACTGGATAGAACATTGGCTGATTGACAGAAGACAACGTGTAGTAGTTGATGGGGAGGCTTCAAACTGGAAATCGGTATTGAGTGGGGTACCACAGGGATCAGTATTAGGACCTATATTATTCTTAATATATATCAACGATTACAAAAGTGTTTAGAAGGATTAAAAGTGATGGAGATAGACAGCATTTACAAGATGATCTTGACAGGTTGATCAAATGGTCTGAAAAGTGGCAAATGCTGTTCAATTTTGGGAAATGTAAATGCCTCCACACAGGACATGGAAACGAAGAGGTAGAATATACAATGGGGGGTACTGTACTAAGTACTACTGTAAAAGAAAAGGACTTAGGGTTAACCATTAGTGCTGATATGAAGGTTTCAGAGCAGTGCGGAATTGCAGCTTCAAAGGGAAATCAAATCCTTGGATTAATTAGGCGAAACATAACGTATAAGGAAAAAGAGCTAATAATACCGCTGTACAAAACAATAGTTAGGCCTCATTTAGAATATTGTATTCAAGCGTGGAGGCCATATCGCAGGAAGGACATAGATATGCTAGAAAGAGTGCAGAGGAGAGCAACTAAAATGATACCAAAACTGAGGGATCTTAGTTACGAAATATGCCTAAAAAAATGCGGTTTAACAACACTAGAGTAGAGACCAGGAGATTGAGAGAGATCAGATAGAAGTGTTTAAAATATTGAATGGTTATGAAAATATTGATAGAAATATATTTTTTTCAATTAAGAAAGATAGAAGGACTAGAGGACATGAAGTTACATTAGCAAAGGAGCAGAGTAGATTAGATATAAGAAAGTTTTCATTTTCACAAATGACTGTAAATGAATGGAACAGATTATCTGCTGATTGTGTGGGTGCTAGTAGCGTGAATGTTTAAAAATAAAATCGACACATACCTCAGACGGGCGGGATACACATAGGTAAAAGGGTCGGACTCTCGATAAGCCAAAGGGCTTCCTTGTCCACCTGCCACCTAGAGTTAATTCTCTGGGTGGCAATCTTGTTAAATCATGATTATTATCATCATCATGTCTTCTGGCCTGGTTCTGGTTGTTTGCTTCAGTTACTGTATATTATTTGATAGTACCTACCGTTTCTGTGTGTGCAGTGCGTTTCTGTAACTTTATTACATTCTCTCTTTATTATAAACGTTATTTGGAACTGTTCCCTGTCTTCGTACGGCCTGTCGTGTCGAGGCCGAACCAAGGCCGTAAGATCCTGTCGACTTGTCGAGCAAGCAGGCAGTCAAGTGCCACTGCCGGTGCCACCGTCGTCGGCGCGGGTTGATACGTTCTATAACTTCATTTGTCGATCTTTGCAATATAAAGTTTGAATGAACGTATATGTACGGTGTCTTTGTACGGGATATTTCGTCTGGACTTCGTCGTAAGCATCAGAGTGTCGCGCTGACTAGATAACGCAAACTGCGTTCACGTATCCAGTGAAAACAAACCTCAATTTCCGGCATAACGACGGTTACCGCAAAACGATACTTACGATTTAGTATACGGAAACGGTGTGCAGTATAATCTCGAATAGAAAAGCATTTCCTGTGAGCACCAATGTGTTTAAAAACTTTATGAAACTTGTCTTATTTAAAAAAAATACATTGCCAATTGATCTATAATAGGCCAATGGTCTAAAGGAGCTAATGTATATGGAGAGAGGTAAGTGGATTTCGGCATCTCAGAGGAAATACTGCCAAAGTTAGCGTATTAACATAAACATCTTCATTTCAGGATAAAGGTCTGGAAATGGTTAATATTAACTTATGTCATATCTTAAAAACTGCTCATCTTATCCACACCAAATTTGACCAGTGCACAATGTTTATGTCAAAAGAAGGTCTGTCATGACATAGTAAGCAATTTGCACATCAATAACCACAGTAACTATTTAATCATAGAAATCTTGATAGTGAAAACCGCTAGAGAATTTAATACATATATATGTCAAATGTTCTTATTTAAACTACTCTGTAATAAACAATAACAATTTATAAATTTGATTTGTGCAATGATGAATTTTACATAAAAAACAGTAACATCTTTGATAACAAATTTGATTAACCATTAGTTTATACCAAAACATTGCGTGAGTCTGTTGTATAATAATAAACTTCAATAGCGACTATATCCCCAGGAATCTGAACTCAGAGGCGCAATATACAAGAATCGTTGGGAAACATCGTTTACATGGACAGCAAGAGTCGTCATTAGAGCAAGCCAAGGACCGCCGAAGGATAGGTTGGGAATGCAATTTTAAATAAATAAGTCTTCTTTTTTATGAAAGATAGCTATAGTCTTAGATAATTTTAACAAGATTTAACCAGATTGTCACCCAGAAAAATAACTCTAGATGGCAGGTGGACATGGAAGCCCTCTGGCTTATCGAGAGTCCAAACCTTTTATCTACGTGTATCCCGGCCTTCTGAGGTATGTGTCGATTTTATTTTTTAAACATTCACGCTACTTTATCAACCACACAACCAGCAGATAGTCTGTTAAATTCATTTACAGTCCTTTGTGAAAATGACAACTTTATTATATATAATCTACACTGCTCCTTTACTAATGTAATTTCATGTCCTCTAGTCATTCTATCTTTCTTAACTGAGAAAAATATTTCTATCAATATTTTCATAACCATTCAATATTATAAACACTTCTCTCTGATTTCCTCTTAATCGGGGCCGGTTTCTTGAAGCGGCTAAGAACGTTCTTAACGCTAAGATGATTATCTTAGTAAATTACGTGCTTTTATATAATCGAGCATAGGAGTTTACGCCAAGGGCCGGTTTCATGAAGCGTACTTAAAATTACGCAGTTACTTAGCGTCACGTGTTTGCATAAACTCCTATGTTCGCATATATTAAAAAATCACGTAATTTACTAAGACAATCATCTTAGCTTTAAGAACGTTCTTAGCCGGTTCATGAAACCGGCCCCTGGGGCCGGTTTCATGAAGCGTACTTAAAATTACGCAATTACTTAGCGTCACGTGTTTTGCGTAACTCCTATATTTGCTCATATTAAAAAAATCGAGTAATTGACTAAGACAATCATCTTAGCGTTAAGAACGTTTTTAGCCGCTTCATGAAACCTGCCCCAGTGATCCCTCAGTTTTGGTATCATTTTAGTCGCTCTCCTCTGTACTCTTTCTAGCATATCTATGTCCTTCCTGCGATATGGCCTCCACGCTTGAATGCAATATTCTAAATGAGGCCTAACTATTGTTTTGCACAGTGGTATTATTAGTTCTTTTTCCTTATATGCTATATTTCGCCTAATTAATCCAAGGATTTAATTTCCATTTGAAGCTGCAATTCCACACTGCTCTGAAACCTTCATATCAGCACTACTGGTTAACCCTAGGTCCTTTCCTTTTACAGTAGTACTTAGTACAGTACCTTGTAAATGCTATCTATATCCATCACTTTTAATCTTTATAAATTAACACTTTTGTATCATCCGCAAATTTCAACACCTTGCTTGTGATAATTGTTGATATATATTAAGAATAATATAGGTCCCAGTACTGATCACTGTGGTACCCCACTCAAAACTGATTTCCAGTTTGAAACCTCCCCATCAACAACTACCCGTTGTCTTCTGTCAATCAGCCATTTTTATATCCTGTTAATTATACCATTTTCTATGCCATGGGCCTTTAGCTTAAACAGTAATCTTTGATGTGGCACTTTGTCGAAAGTATTTTGAAAATCTAAATAGATGATATCTACTGGTGATCCCTCGTCTACCCACTTAATGATATTTTCCAAAAAACGTAACATATTTGTTAAGCATGACCTCGCTTTTAGAAACCCATGTTGAGATGGGTTTATCAAGTTATGTTTAACAAGAAAATCCACTATGTGATCTTTAATTACTCTTTCTAATAATTTACAAATCACCGATGTTAAACTCACTGGTCTATAGGTCTCTGATTTGTTTATGGAATCTTTTTTAAATAACGGTATAATGTTTGCTTCTTTCCATTCTAAAGGAACCACTCCCTCTTCTAATGACAAATTGAAAACTGTTGCAAGCGGTATGCTAATTTGTTCTACAATTTTCAATAGTAATTTTGGTTGGAATCCCATCCACTCCAGGTGATTTATTATCCTTCATAGCCCTAATTTTATTAGCTACCATTTCCGGGGTTACAATTAACTGTCCTAAATAGTCTGATTCTGCCCCCTTGAACTTAGCCCCTGGAACTGGCAGTGAACTAATATCTTCCCTGGTAAACACCGAACTAAAATACTCATTCAGGTCTTCTGTCAATAAGAATCCCTCTGATATTATAGTTCCAGCACTATCTTCTAGAGGACCGACCTTATCCTGAACTTTCTGTTTGCTTCAAACATGCGCCTAAACGCTCTTGTTGTCATGTTTTATATTACAAGCTAATTGTTGTTCATAGCTTCTCTTTGAATTTATAATTTCAGCAGTAGCTTGGTTACGTGCTTCTTTATAAACGTTGTAGTCTTCATTATTTCCAGTACGTCTATGTATGACTTCCACATCATTTGTTTGTACTTAATTTTTCTAATGTTGTGGGGGCTTTCGATAAATATTTCTTTTTGGACCGTTTCCCTTGTTTTTCCCAGGAAACAAATTTATCGACAATGCACTCAATTTCACTCTAAGATATTCCAGCATTATGTTGCTGTCTTATTCTTCTCTGTGTTATTCCAGTCTAACTTTGCTAAATATTTCCTCATGTCCTTATATCTTCCTTTGTGAACATTTCTCCTGTACTGCTTTTCAGTATTCCTTTCTGATTTTAATTTGATGGTAAAATCAAAGTAACTCCCTATTTTAAAGTGATAGGGGGTTTATTCCAAATTTTTGGTGCAGCTACAAAAAAAGCACATTTCGCAATATTAAGTTTGTTTTCGGAACACAAAGTAGTGAAACAGATGATCTAAGATTCCTGGTAACATCGCAAAAACGAAGGAGACTAAACAAATAGGATGGGTGTTGTGTAGAAAGGGCACGATATGTGATAGAGGCTAACTTGAATTGTATTCGATATTCAACTGGAAGCCAGATTTGTTGTGAAACACCCGGCCTCCCGGAAAGAAGCAACTCTCCCGGATTGTATGTGCAGTTGTTGTTCTTTAGTGGGCCTCAATGGGATACGTGTACAGTTGCAAGTCGGGTCCTGTTGGAGGTTGAAAGAGAGTGCAATGGTCATTGTAGCAACAGCCAATATCGGCCACCATACTTCATGTTTGCATTTATCCCAAAGCATGATGGGATACGACATGTGATGTCAATGTCAAGTTTGTGTTGAATAAAGATGGTTCAGCGTCTGTCAAAAAAGACTCACTTACGAATTCTATATGGTGGCAGCGGGTTTTAAAACACCCACAGTTGACGCTAATACAACAAGGCAAACGTGAGCATACCAGGGGAGAATCCTACGGTTCAGCCAGCACAGAATATTGCGCCCACTGACATCCAGCTTGACATTCCACTGCCGGGAAAGTTCGATGGCGCAAATAGCCCTCAACAGGCTGAACTTTGGCCTAATTGGCTAAAGCGGTTCGAACGCTATAGAGTAGCACCAGGGCTGAAAAATAAGCCAAATGCAGATCAAGTCAGCATCCTACTCTACAGCATGGGGGACTGTGCAGACGATATACTGTCTACGCTGACGGTAAACGAAGAAACCGATGCGTATGACGATGTGAAGATGGCGCTGAACGAATACTTCAAGGTAAGACGAAACGTCATTTGTGAGCATGCGAGGTTCAATAAAAGAACTCAGTCACCGAGTGAATCGATTGACACCTTTATACAAGACTTGTACAAGCTGTCAGAATTCTGCGACTACGGCAATCAGCGAGAGGATCTAATCAGGGATCGAATCGTCGTAGGCGTGTTCAGTGATGCTTTATCTGATACGCTACAAGGGAAGTCCGATCTGTCGCTGAAAAAAGCGATAGAAATTAGCAGACAAGCAGAGGCAAGAAAACAAAATAGAGAATTTGTTAGAGAGAACACTGTTGCTAATAAAACTGTTGATTTTGTCAAACCGTCTCACCCAATAAACTATCTCAAAGCCGGTACAAAGCACAAACCTAAGAACTACAACAACGCAAAAACAAATTCTGCTACAACAGGCACACACAACACATGCAAATGGTGTGGCCGCAGTCGACACGGTCGACAACAATGCCCTGCAAGAGAAGCTATTTGTCGCAATTGCCAAAAGAAAGGACACTTTCACTCTGTCTGTCGAGGTGTGAAACAACTGTCAAACCGGGTCAACGAAGTGCAACAGCTCGAGTGTGTCGACTTGCCGTACCTCGGTTATGTTGGGGCACGAGACGACACAGAACACTGGTCAGCTGAGGTGGAGGTTAATGGTCACGCCACGAAGTTCAAACTTGACACGGGTGCAGCTGTCTCTGTGGTCAGCGATCAAGAGGAGTGGCTTAATACAAAAAAGCTGCTACCGACAAAGCAAGCACTACGTGGTCCGGGTGGCACACTTCTACCAGTAATAGGAGTGATCAAGGCAAAACTGCGCTATCGTAACAAATCACTCGATGAATTGGTGTACGTCATTAGACACCAAGAGTATTCTCTACTCAGTCGGCGAGCGTGTGTCGGTCTTGACTTGGTCGCACGTGTCGACAACGTCCAAGAAACAACGAGTCAGAAACCAAACTACCGTGCCGAGTACAGATCTTTCTTCAGAGGCATCGGTAAACTGAGAACCGAACATCACATCACGCTGTGCGCAGACGCCACACCAGTCTGTTTGTACACCGCAAGGAAAATCGCCCATCCTCTACTTCCACAAATAAAATCTGAGATTGAGTCGATGGTGCGACAGGAGATCATATCGGCGGTGACCGTGCCGACAAGATGGTGCTCCGGCATTGTTCCTGTCCAGAAAGCAAACGGCTCCGTGCGGATCTGCGTAGATCTGACGCAACTGAACAAGTCAGTACAGCGAGAGATACACCCCATGTCATCAGTGGACGAAAGCCTTGCAAAGTTGGGCAGCAGCAAAGTCTTCTCGAAGCTTGACGCCAACAGCGGCTTTTGGCAGCTTCCGCTTGACGACGAGTCGCGGCTGCTGACGACTTTCATCACACCACATGGTCGCTACTGCTTCAACCGGCTACCATTCGGGATCAGCTCCGCTCCGGAGATTTTCCAACGAACAATGTCGATCATTCTGGAAGGACTCGAGGGGGTCATATGTCACATGGACGACATTCTCATTCACGCCACAGATCAAACAGAGCATAACAAACGTGTGAGAGCCGTTCTTGGTCGCCTTCAGGAGGCTGGACTCACACTGAACGCAAACAAGTGCGAGTTCTCCAGGAGCTCTATAACGTTCCTTGGTCACATTGTCGATGGCTCCGGCATTCAGGCCGACCCGCGGAAAACGACAGCAGTCACACATTTTCCGACTCCAACGACGGTCAAAGAACTGCAACGTTTCATGGGCATGGTAAATCAGATGGGAACGTTCATCCCAGGGCTGGCTGAGTACAATGAGCCGCTACGCCAACTACTGCGCAGCGACAATGTCTGGTTGTGGGGTGACGCACAGGATAAGTCATTCCAGCGAGTGAAAGACGCCCTGGTCGCGCCCGAGACACTCGCCCACTACGACCCAAAACGTCCCACAATCATTGCAGCAGACGCCTCGTCGACAGGAATTGGGGCGGTCCTGCTACAAGTGCAAGATGACACCAAGCGTCGTCCAGTTTGCTATGCGTCGCGATCGCTGAGTGACACTGAGAAACGCTACGCGGTAATCGAGAAGGAGGCCTTGGCAGCGACTTGGGCATGTGAAAAGTTCAGCGAGCACGTGCTTGGGTTACGGCTCACACTCGAGACAGATCATCGTCCGTTAGTGCCATTGTTGAACACCACCGAACTATGCAAAATGCCGCCAAGGATACAAAGGTTTCGCCTACGGCTGATGCGATTCGCACCGTACGTCCGGTATGTGCCGGGAAAGCATCAAACAACAGCCGATGCACTCTCGCGTGCGCCGGTAAAAGCGCCCGCATCAGAGGACAAACTGTTTGTCGCAGAAGTCGAAGCGTTCGCACAACAGACGGTGAACATTCTCCCGGCAACGAACAAACGCTTACGGGAAATAGTCGACGAGCAGAAAGTAGACGAGGAATGCAGTAAAATCCGAGAATACTGTCTTCATGGATGGCCTGCATATATGCCAAACCAGCCGCTACTACGTCAATACTGGGAGAGCAGGAGCCATCTGACGATCGTTGATGGCATTCTCCTATATGACGAACGCAACGTCATTCCTCGAGCATTGAGACTGGACGTCCCTTGACTGTCTCCACCAAGGGCATCAGGGCATAACGAAATGTCGGGCCAGAGCGCGTGCATCTGTGTGGTGGCCGGGTTTGTCGACGATGATCGAGGCAATGGTCTCAAAGTGCGTAACGTGTGCGAAAGATCGACCGGTGCCAACTGAACCATTGATGACTTCGTCATTCCCATCTCATCCTTGGGAGAGGCTTGCGATGGACTTGTTCGAACTCTATGGGAAAGTGAGTCTCATCGTGATCGACTACTACTCGCGGTGGATCGAGAGCAAATGTCTCGACGACATGTCGTCGGAGAGCGTAGTGCACGTGCTGAAGGAGATCTTCGCAACACATGGTATTCCCGACATCATCATTTCGGACAATGGCCCTCAATTCAGTGCAGCGACCTTTCGTCAGTTCGCAATGCATTACGGGTTTGTGCATGTGACGAGCTCTCCGCGATACCCTCAATCGAATGGAGAGGCAGAACGGGCAGTGCGCACGATGAAGGGGCTTCTGAAGAGGAACGAAGACGTACACGTCGCTCTCATGGCGTACAGATCGACGCCGCTTCAGAATGGCCTGTCTCCGGCAGAAATGCTCATGGGACGACGACTTCGCACTCTGCTACCCGTCCTTCCCAGCACACTGAAACAGAGGGGTCCTGGCGACGAATCCCTGCAAAAGAAGGAGAGCTTGTGTCGTTCCGACCAGCAGCATACCTTCAACTTGCGACACAAAGCGCGTGACTTGCCGACGCTACAGCCAGGCGATCCAGTTTGGATCCGAGACCAAAATCGCCAAGGTCTAGTTGTGAGTCGAACACCTGAGCCGCGATCGTACTTGGTGAAGACCGACCTCGGCTCTGTGCGTCGCAACCGTAGAGCGCTGGTGCAGACTACAGGGTCTCGCGCTGGTGACGACTCCGACGGTCAGCGGACACTGCCTACACACTTCGCTACAACTGCTGTCCTCGCGACACCCGCTGCTGAGATGCAGCTGTCAGCTACACCAGCGAAGAGTGCTTCACGCCCTGCTAGAGAGACATCTTCACTCTCTGAACCAGAGGCACCTGAAAGGGTGACTCGGTCGGGGAGAACGGTGAAACCACCGAAGCGTTTAGACTTGTAAAGTGCATTACTTCTACTAGTCAGAATCATGAACACTAATAGCTGTTCAGACATTTAATTAAAGTTCACTTTTAATGTTAACTACTAATCAGACAACGGTTATGTCATACACACGTAATTCATTCTGACTTTTAGTGTTATTGTTTCTACGTATATGATGTTCAATATACTCGGTGGGAGGTGTAGCAATAGCCAATATCGGCCACCATACTTCATGTTTGCATTTATCCCAAAGCATGATGGGATACGACATGTGATGTCAATGTCAAGTTTGTGTTGAATAAAGATGGTTCAGCGTCTGTCAAAAAAGACTCACGAATTCTATAGTCATGGGAGTGCATGTGTGGGGGGATGGGGAACGTGCCCCTTAGACCATTTGAAATCTGCTCCCGTTCCCGTTACAATAAGCTGAAATTATGACCGCGCAGCGACGAAAAATTTTCAACAGTATCCCCCTCGTCTTCAGCTAGATGTCACCAGTGGAGCCAAAGGCAGAGGAAGCTGAAGTTATCGCGGCGCGACAGGGAACATTGTGGACACCATTTCGTTTGGTTCGGCCGCCAGTGGAGGTTTTTGGCTCGACTCATGACATTATCATTGAAGGCGGAGGGGGGGGGGAGTTTATGGTGAAATTATTTGCTACCGCCTCGGAGTAACTTCACCTTATTCTAAATGTAACCTGAACAGGGACACACAACGCCAACGGGTCTAGGAGACTAGGAAGGCACGGTCACCTTGGCCCATCCAAAAAGGTCTACGGACTACGCCTACGGGAGTACTGGCACGCCAAATTCCAAGGCAATGGTCAAGGGGCACGTGCCCCCAGCTCCCCTGGACCCGCCTTGTGTTGTGTTGTTACCACACAACGGTCACATCGCGGCGGGCTGATCCAGGTAGAATTTCTCCCAGTATTATTGAAATCGGACATGGTCTGGATATATTTCCCTGGCGCGTTAAGGTAGCAGAACTCCAGTCATATCATTTTAAAATATATAAGTCACTCTCAAAAACCTATAATATTATTAGAATGACTATACATCATTTATTCAAGAGACAATTTTTTTGCATAAATTATGCAAATTAATACTCAAAATGTCTGCCAACGACAGAAATATATGAAATTTTTCAAACAATATATTTTCAGAAGCATACATCATAATGATCTGAAATTTACACACAGCATTTACTACATGGTACCGTATGGGATGGTGAAAGAGTGTAACAAATAAATGATATTGAAAAATTTTGTGGAAAAAACAAAAATCGTAAATTGTTTTCTCCAAATTATGTATTCTGGCACATGGTACACTAATTCTAAAATAAGTACAGCAAAATGCTTTGATCATCCCATATAGCTGAGTCTTGTGTACTTCTCTTTCAAATTTGAAGCAAATTCTACAAAAAATGGCAACGCTATGATGTTTGAAAGAACGTGTTAAACAGGAAAAAACTGATTCTGAGAAAATCGCTGGTAAAGTTTGATATTGAGCAAAAAAGTGTGAAAACTCACTGAATATCTAATAAAGCTGTCACAGGCATTGTTCATTACTCCTAGTGTCCTCCCTTTTCATATGTATTTCCTTCTTCATTCTCCTTGTTGTCCTGGAAGTTTTTTTTCTTCGCTCGAAGGATTTAAAATAGATACACTAGAAATTATCGTATCCAAGGACAAATCACGTTGCTATGGTAAAATCTGATGTGACCTAAAATTACATGGTTACTCCATATGTGTAATAATTTTTTTATTTTTTTATTATTTCACTTAAAATGTAATACTTAATGTAGGAAAACATATTTTTCAAGGTATACATGAAAAAATATGGAAAAAAATATATAAAAATTTCTTCATATTTGACTGGAGGTCTGCTACCTTAACTATACAACATCAGAAACCGAAACATGTTTCGACCAATCGTCAAACGCATGCTGTTGACGCGACATGTCAGGGGATCGTTCCTTATTGCATGTCTGCATTTCTTCCACTTTCTCCCTGTGCGATGTTGCACCGAATATTCGCCGCTCAGGGCGCATGCTAATCGCGGTGTAAACCGAATGTGCATAGAAAAACTGATTGTAACGTCAGCGTGGATAATCAATGAGTATGTCTGATTTGAATAAAATGTATGTAACTTAGTAAGTCGCCTGTCAGATTAGCGATTACGTTGACTGAAACTTAGACCGCGGCTTACGCTATAGGGTAGGGCAGTTGTGTCATCTCGGTCTCTCCGTCTCTTTATTTGCCCGCAACGGAGTGCATAGAGAAGACTTGAACAACAAAAGAACTCAAGAAGTCAGTCTAAATGCCACTGTCAACATGCAAACAAGGCATACCACTGCGCCTGTCCAGACTGAATAGCAACGTCAAACGACCGCACGAGTCGTTTCTTATTTCCACACCGCTTTGTCTTACAATATACAAGATATACGATATTTATTCACAGACAACATTCAGTTAAAACAGTTTTGGTAGTGGTGACATGCATACATTATGATGAAAACATAATACATACTTAATATAGTAAACAATATAATAAAGTATGTATATAAAAGTAAGTGAGCATGTATACTGGATGGAAATATAGTAGTGATTAGGGTTTCGCCATCCACGGAAGTGACCTTAGATCAAAGGCTTTTTCATTTTTTATAAGTAGAATTCCTACGTTTTTTAGCAGTATGATTATAGTAAACGTCAAAGTGATTGATGGGGGTCATGAGAAAGAGGGTGTCGCCATCTACTGAATAATGAGGAAATAGATAGGGTGAATATCGACCTCTAGTGGCTAATCAGGTACTAATTAATTAATTAATTAAGTACTAATTAGTAACAAATGAGTAGCGCATTCACTAGAGGGTAGCACTAGCCAATGACTAAAAGGTTATGTAATGGTTATGAGTAGCGCATTCACTAGAGGGTAGCACTAGCAATAGCTAATGGTTATGTAATGGTTATGTCGTGTGCTGACATCTAGTGACTAATCTTCCCCTAGTGACTGAAAAGCGACGATGGTGGTGCATATAGGCGACCGTGACGTTGTCGGCGCACCAGATGTTGCTATGGACGGAAAGTGGAAGCACCCTTTTACGTGTATAGTGTCCGGCCCTACGGGGTGCGGGAAGACTACCTTCGTTGTACGCCTGTTAAAGTTTGCTTCGTGTATGATTTCGCCGCCACCGGAGAAAATTCTGTGGTGTTACGGCCAGTGGCAGACCGCTTACGACTCTATGGCCGGCGTAGAATTTGTAGACGGTTTGCCGGATCCGTCGCTGCTGGACACCAAAACGAGGACGCTTCTAGTGCTCGATGACCTGATGTCGGAGACTGATAGTAGCGTCACGACTTTGTTTACTAAAAAAAGTCACCACTGCAACGCGTCCGTCGTACAGCTTTTGCAGAATCTCTTTCCGAAAGGGAAAGAAAATCGCACAATCAGTTTAAACGCGCAGTATATGGTCCTCTTCAAGAGTCCCCGGGACGCTGGACAAGTAGGCCACCTGGCGAAGCAGATGTACCCGGGTAAGGTCAACTACATGGTGGAGGCGTACAAAGATGCCACGTCGGCCGCCTACGGTTACCTCCTGGTGGATCTCAAACAGGAAACGCCGGAAACCATGCGCCTGCGTACGGAAATTTTCCCCGACGACCCCGTTCAGTACGTCTATGTGCCGACGAGACTATAAAAAAGGCGGGAGGCGCCGCGGCCGCCGTCATTCGGCAGGATGACAGAGCGCGTGAAGAGGCACATCCTTGCCCTGCAGCTGTTGCGCCGCTACAAGGGGAATACGAATCTGAGAAAGGCGGTAATCACTCACGCGGACGCCGACCTCATCTGCAGTCTGGCCGACTGCGCGTATAACATTCTGCGAGGGAACGTGAAATTGACGCCGAAAAACCGAAAAGTGCTGTTAAAGTACAGGAACAATTTGCGCAAGTTAGCGTCGAAAAAAGTAGCCATCAAACGGAAGAGGGCCGTCCTGCAGACGGGTTCGGGCGCGTTTCTGACGGCGCTGCTGGCGCCGTTGGCGAGCACCTTTCTGCCCCTCCTCAGGCAGGCTTTCGGTTGATGCAGCACGCGAAGAAGATGGCGCTGGTAGACCCCCGGTTGGTGGAGCGACTACTTCCGTTACTGTCGCAACCGACTACGACCACGTCGCGTGTGATGAGTAGCCTGGACGGCGATATGAAAGCCGTTCTCGAGCGTGCAGATTTATCCGAAGGCGAAAAGGTGGTGGCGTACAATCAACTGCTGAGTCGTTACAACGCCATGGAGGCGTCTCGCGCGCAGCAGCCGATGCGCGTGTCCGTAGTGAAGAACGAGTCGTCGTCCGATCAGCCGCCGCCGCCGCCGCCGCCACCTACGGCTGATCAATTACCGGGGAGATGGAGAGCGAGGTCGTGAAGAGCGTACCGAAAGTGCTGAAAGAAAAGGCCCGCCTCCTGTTGACGCGACTGAAGGCCGACCCGCTGATTCGCTGGAACGATCGAGCGGAGCTCGTGTACGACGGTACGCCTATCGCCGGAAGCAATATGGTAGATCTCGTGAACGATCTCATGCGAACGCGTAAGAGGGCCCCCGCGCCGGTTGGCTGGGAAGCGTTCGGCGACCATATAAGGCGCCTGAACGTCCCTATGGAATTCGTCGGCAACCCCCAGCGTCGGGCGTATATACAGCGCGAGCAGAAGCGAAAGGGGCGCACTCGGTCCGTCGAGCGCGAGCAGAAGCGAAAGGGGCGCAATCGGTCCGTCGAGCGTATGCCGTGGTCCAGCTTTTAGCCCGCCCCCCGTAGAGGATGCCCGCCGCCCGAAGATCAGTACTCGTCGTCGTCGTAGCCGTCGTAATTGCGGCGGTCATCGTAGCCGCCCTCTTGTTCGCCGTATCGTCGTCGGCGCCGCGCGCTCCATGGCGGTGGTGCCCCGGCGGACTCGTGGTGCGCAACGAGAGCGCCAACAACGCGACGGCCTACTGAAGCGCGCCTACTTCGACCCGAAACGGGCAGGCAGTTATGGCGGCGTCGACGCGTTGCGCCGGTCGGCCGCGTTGCCCAAGCCGGTCGTCGGGCGGTGGCTGGCGGCACAGGACGCCTATACGCTTCACAAGCCGGTTAGGCGCCGATTTAAGCGACGTCGCGTTATCGTGGGCGGTCGAAACCAGCAGTGGCAAGCCGATCTCGTCGACGTGGCTAAACTGAAAAACCACAACGACGGCATAGCGTTCTTATTGACGGTCATCGACGTCTTCTCGAAGCGGGCGTGGTGCGTTCCGTTGAAGCGCAAATCCGGTCCGGCGCTCGTCGCGGCCTTCGAGGGGCTGCTGTCGTCGTCGCCGCCGCACGTCCTGCAGACCGACAAGGGGACGGAGTTTCTGAACAGGCCCCTTCAGGCGCTTTTGAGGGCGCGCGGCGTCCACCATTTCGTGACGCACAACGAGGAGACGAAGGCGAGCGTCGTGGAGCGATTCAATCGTACGCTGAAGACGCGCATGTGGCGGTACTTTACGAAGCATCAGACGCTGAGGTTCGTGGAGCCGTTGCAGGACTTCGTGCGGTCGTACAACAACGCCTACCATCGAAGCATCGGTAGGACGCCGGCGAGCGTCGACGCGTCGAATCAGGAGAGCGTGTGGCAGCGTCTGTATGGCGGCGGAGGAGGGTGTCAAAAAAGCAAGCCGAAACTGCGAGCGGGGGATCGCGTACGCATCAGCAAGGCGAAGGGCGTCTTCAAGAAGGGGTACATGCCTAACTGGAGCGAAGAGCTTTTCACCGTCGTAGATTCGCACCCGACCGACCCTCCTGTTTACCGACTGATGGACGACGCCGGCACGATACTGGACGGCACCTTCTACGGGCTGGAGCTACAAAAAATTATCGTTGAGAAGGACAAACTATATCGGGTGGAAGCCGTTCTACAGAGACGTCGTCGACGACGCGGTAAGGGCGAAGAGGTGCTCGTCAAATGGTTCGGCTATCCGGCCTCGTTCAATAGCTGGATCGACGCCAAGGAGCTCGTGGACTATAAGGGCTGATGGCGACGCGCTGTTGGACGGAATACGCAGAGCGCTGGAGACTTTCTTCCGACGTCCGGCGCCGCTACCGTTGTCGCTGCGACCGATGCTATCGACGTCGCCCGCAACGTCGGCGAACTCGCTCTATGATTTATCTGCGTGACCTATAAGGGATGACGACGACGCGTTGGATGGGCCACGCGGGGTGCTGGCGACTGCACGAGGCGGGGCTGTGCAACGGCTTTTCGTTTTTTTGTTGTAAGGGGACCGTGCTGTATTAGTAGACTGCCGAGGAGAAGAGAGCCGCGCCACCAACACCGCCGTCGCCCCCACGCCCGTCGACGAACTCGCTCTATGGTGTGCCTGCGCGGGTAAAGGAACGGCGCCGTAGCGTCGGACGGCAGTAGCGCGATGTGTGCGGACGAGACGACAGCAGCAGCAGCAGTAGCAGCCAATGCAGAAGCCGCCCACCGCCGTCGACTCAGGCGCATTTGTCGCTACACCCGTCGACGCCTCATGCGTCTCTGTGGGTGCGCCCGATGCCGTCGACGCCTCCTCCGTCACGAGCGTTCCTTGGCGTCTCTGCGGCAACGAATGCCCTAAGGCCGAGATCGTCTTCCTGTGCCAGATCGTCGTCCTGTACACGGTGATCGTCGTCAGTATATACAATCTAACGCGCGGCACGGCCGACTCCAACCTGTGGACGGCGCTGCTGAGTAGTTGCCTCGGCTACCTACTGCCGAGTCCGTCTATGAGGAGGCGCGATGGCGTCGTCGTCTGACTTTTACGTCACGTTGCCGAGCAACGCGTCTATGAAGGCGCACCCCGAAAACACGTTGACGCACTACACGACGAAACTGCCGCAGCGCGTCGACCTGTCGGGGGAGTGGGAATGCGGCCTGGTGTCGCTACAGTACACGCATAGCTGGTACAATGTGAGGCCGGTGGACGCCTACTTCTTCGTGGCGTGCGAGAGGGGGGAGGTGGGCTTTTTCACCACCGAGGACGGGGGAAAAATTGCCCGTCAGGCCAACATTCCGCACGGCTTTTACAGCAACGCCAAAAAGCTGATGCGCAAAATCAACGAGGCGTTGGCGAAACTGAGCACCGACACGGTCAAGGTGCGAATAGTGTACAGCGCCATCACTAATCGGATGACGTTGCTTCTATCGCCGGGCGTCGAAATTAACATGCCGCGGGACGGGCGCCTGAGCCGGATACTAGGCTTCGAGTCGGACTATATCGCGAGTTACGGGACGCGGCGTCGACACCCTGTTCGTGTACGCGGACATCGTGGAGACGCGCATCGTCGGCGACGTATTCGCCCCCCTCATCCGAGTCGTCCCCGTCCACGGTTTGAACGGCAGCATCGTATCGAACATCTTCGACCGCGTCCAATACGCGCCGCTCCTGCGGCGCCAATTCGATTCGATCGAGATAGATATAAGAGACGACCTCGGTCAGTCGATACCATTCGAGAACGGAAAAGTCGTGACGACGCTTCACGTCCGACGCCGCAAGTCGAAACTGTTCTGACGATGACGCGAAACGTGTACGAGGACTACTACACGCGGCAGGTCGGCGGTGGCCTGCCGGTGTTCGTAGGCGCCCGAGCGCAGCGGGGTCACGGACTGGGTAATCTCTTCGGCAGCCTGTTTCGAAGCGCCATGCCGCTTATCAAGAGAGGGGCCATGGCGCTGGGCAAGCGCGCGCTTAAGACGGGCGTGCGCGTGGCGCAGGTCGTCGTCGCCGGCGGCAATCTGAAACAGGCGGTAAAGAGGCGCGCGAGGGAGGCGGGCGCCGACCTTCTCGACGGCCTGCTGAATAGGCCCCCGCCGCCGAAAAAGCGACGACGACGCATAAAGCCGCCCGGCAAGCCGGCCAGCAAGAAGAGGCGCCGTCGAAAGAGGCCGAGCGACGACGTATTTCCCGCGTAGTAGTAGTAGTAGTGCATCGGTGGTAGTCGTAAAGAGCTTTACCTCGGCGGGGTACATAAGGCCGATCGGCAAGGCGGCGCCTGACAGTAAGGGGAGGCGCCGTCGAACGAACCAGACGTAGTAGGATGGCGTTCGTGCATCGGCAGTCGTGCGAGGGCGTAAAGTCCGAACTGGACCTGTTCAGCGTGCCGACGACGCAGACGAGCATCGAGAGCGGCCAGTGGATCGATCACCAGCCGCTGACGGCCCTCGACGCTGGCGGCCCTATCGAGTTTCTCATTCCGGGGTCCGGAGACGACTATCTGGACCTGTCGTCCGTTAGACTGTACGTGCGCGCCAAGGTGGTGAAGGGGGACGGTACCGCGCTCGCGAACGACAGCGTCGTGGCGCCCGTCAACAATTTCCTGCATTCGATGTTCAGTCAGGTCGACGTGACGCTGAACGGCACGCTCGTGACGCCGTCGTCGAATACGTACCCGTTTCGGGCCTACCTCGAGACCCTGCTCAGTTACGGGCCCGACGCCAAAAAGTCGCAGCTCGAGGCCGACCTGTGGTGCAAGGACACCGCCGGGCGCATGGAGGCGACCAACAACAACAACGGCGGGTTCGCGCATCGGCACGATTTCGTACACGAAAGCCGCGAGTTCGACATGATAGGGCGCCTGCACGTCGACGTGCTCATGCAGAACCGGTGCCTGGTGAACGGCGTCGACCTGAAGATGCGACTGGTGCGCAGCAAGGACGCCTTCGCGCTCATGGGCGACGTCGCCGATCCGGGGTTCAAGATCGTTCTGCTGGAGGCCTACCTGCAGGCGCGCAAGGTCAAGTTGAACCCGGCCGTCCAGCTCGGCCACATCAAGGCGCTGACGCACGGGACGGCCAAGTATCCGATGCGCCGCGTCGACTGCAAGGTGTTCTCGATACCGCAGGGTACGATGTCGCACACGCACGAGGACGTCTATCTGGGGACGCTCCCGAGACGCGTGTTCATGTGCCTGATCGACAACGACGCCTACAACGGGGCCTACGATAAAAACCCGTTCAACGCGAAGCACAACGACATAAACTTCTTCGCCCTCTACGTCGACGGACGCCAGGTGCCGAGCAAGCCGCTGCAGCCGGACTTCGCGCATCGGCGCTACATCCGAAGCTATATGAACCTGTTCGCCGCGACGGGGAAGGCGTACGAGGACGAGGGGTTCGATGTGACGCGCGGCGAGTTCGGCAGCGGCTACACCATATTCGGCTTCGACCTGTCGCCCGACTGCTGCGACGGCGAACATTTCAACGTCGTGCGTACGGGGAATCTGCGCGCCGAGATCCACTTCGCGCTCGCGCTCGCCCGGACGGTGAACGTCGTCGTGTACGGGGAGTTCGAGACGGTGCTCGAAATCGACAAGAACCGGAACGTCGTGTACGACTTCTGAGATGGACACGTTTCAGCTGATGCGTCGCCTGGCGATCGACGCGTACACTAAAAACATCGTCGTCGGCGTCGTGCCCAAAGACGAGCTGCCGGGGCGGCGGCTCACCGCCTACCCGACGGCGTTCGTGTGCAACACCGACGACGGCGACGAACCGGGAGAGCACTGGGTGGCCGTCTACGTGGGCGCCGACCGGCGAGGCGAGTACTTCGATTCGTACGGCCGTCCGCCGCTGCACGCCGACTTCCGCGACTTCCTGAACCGCAACTGCGACGCGTGGACGCACAACGACAAGCGACTGCAGAGCGGCGTATCTAACGTGTGCGGACAATATTGCGTCACCTACCTGCTCTTACGGTGCCGCGGAATGCCGCTAAGCGGCTTCCAGTGCCTGTTCGGCCCCGATAGGGTGGCCAACGACTGTCTCGTATTCGACTGGCTAAAGCCTCATTGAACGCTGCCTATTATCGCTTGTTGTTATTATTAGACGACCGAGAATCCGAACCGACTTTGTCGGACCCGCCGGTCGCGGGCTCCTCGCCGCGCTAGGCAGGCAAGACCGAAGAAGTGAGGTTGTATTATCGCTTGCTATTACCGAAGATAAATAAAACGATGAAAACTGTACCGAGTGTTCGCATTTTTATTCGCACGCATACATACATACATACATAGTTCCCTAGGTAGGGGGGGCCCTACCCCTAGGTAGGGGTCCCTACCCCTAGGTAGGTCCCTACCCCTAGGGAGGGAGGGAGGTCCCTCGTTATACGAGTATCGGCGCCGTGGTGACGCCGTCGTCGAGCACGCGCCGTTTGGCGTAGAAGTAGCTCAGCGCCGCTCGCTCCTGAACGTACGTCAGCACGGACGACTCCTTCACTTGGAAGCCGCGGTTCCGGCCGCCGCCGCTCCTTTGGTGGCGCAGCACGTCGAGGAAGGCGTCCTTGTCGACGTCGTTCTGACGCTTGCTCAGCCCCTTCGTACTGTACTTGTCGCCGTCGTCGCCGCCGAAACAGTAGTACGTCTTGCTGCAGAGCGCGACGATTCCGCGGCCGGACCATTCCTCTTTGAAGAGCCCCGGCGTTCGCTTGTCGTACCGGCGCCGACGCGCGCAACACTCGGCGGGCGCGTCCCACGCTCGGCCGGCGAGCCGGCACCGCAAGTACGCCTCCGCGTGCGCGTCGCAGTGTTCCGACGGGAACCACTCGCCGCGGTGTCGAAAGTAGTGTTCGCGCTTGGCCGCCGCCACGAGCTCGTCGAGTCGGCGCCCCGCGAGGCTCAAATACGCCGAGTCCGTGTCCATCGCGCAGTACTGGAACAGGGGGCGCGGAATGTAGGCGGCGATGAAGTCGTAATAAAACTCCAGCGTGCGCAGTTTGGCGTACTGATAGACGAAGTAGCCGATCTGGATGGGCAGCGCGTACCGGACGGTTCGCTTGTTCAGCGCCACCTCGTAGAGGCCGTCGGGGACGACGACGTCGAGCTGACGGAAGCGACGATTATTGATCAGCGTCGAGGCGCCGGCGGCCGTGCAGAACTTGATGTTGCGGTGCAGGTCGACGCGCGTGATCGTTTTCCCGTATGAACTGTTGCCGAGCAGTTTAAACGTGTCGGCGATGATGGCCTTGTCGGGGTCGTCGTCGCCCGCGCGTCGCGCGGCGGAGACCGTGTCGCCGAAGCGGCGAAAGCACGCGACCGGCTCGTACTCGACGATCTGGTAGACGCGCTCGACGACGAGTCCGTGCCGCAGATACCACCGCAGTAGCGGCGTCGCGAGTAGAATCTTGACGCCGAAGAAGCTCCCCACGAGCGTGCGCTGAGGCCGGACGAGGAGGTCGTGCGTTTCGGCGTAGCGACGCATGAACGGGCTGAGATCGTCGCGCTCGATGTAGGCGTTCTTGAAGATCGGCTGCATCTCGGCGAAGGTGTCGCGCAGCGCCGCCGGAACGGCGATGTCGCACTCGACGAGGCCGAACAGCGTGCCGTCGAGCACGGCCTTCAGGATCGTCGACCGCGTCACGGCGCCGTCGCCGCTCCAGCTCCGCGGTGGCGGCGGCGGCGGCGGTCGCGTCGCGCGCCACTGGCACTCCCACATCTCGACGACGGCGACGAAGCGGCGAAGGTAGGCCGTGACGGCGGCCGTCTCGGCGTACAGTTGGCTCATCGGCTTACCGTTCACCGCGTTCGTCTCCCTCCCCGTGCACGGACAGCCGTGGAAGAAGCACCCTTGGAACTGGTACGCCGTCCGCGTCGCGCCACACCAGCCGTCGACCCGGTACTTGCCGACGCGCTTCTCGCGCCCGTTGAGCTGGTGACGTATGTGGGCCCCCGTCCGTCCCGCCTCCCACGTCAGCCACTCGACGGCCAGGCGGCCGTAGCGGTGTACGCGCTCCGGCCGAAAGGCGTTGTCCGCGCGCCGGCGCGTGTACCACCCCGTCGGCATCTCCTGCGTGATCGCCCATAGATAGAGGCCGTTTGCGTCGAAGCCCACAATAGAGCGACAGGGGCGCGCCGACTCGCCGTACTCCTCGCGCCGAAGGGCGGTCACGCCGGCCTCGTGATAGCGCGCGAAAATGATCGAGGGACCGCCGACGATCTGCGACTGTAGGAGCCGGTGCAGGTCCTTGTTCGACTCGTTGAAGAGCGTGAAGTGGAGCGACGACGGTAGATCGTTGAAGAGATACAGCAGCGTCAGGCCCGGCACGCTGATGGCGTCCTTGAACATGTCGATGCGGCGCTGCCGATAGAAGGCGAACTGCTTGTCAACGGCCTCCAGGAACGGCACCACGTCCCTATTGTTATACCACACGAGGTAGTCCCGCAGCGTCGTCATCCCCTCGTCGCGCCATACCCGCGCGCAACCCTCGTATTCGGCGGCCGAGATGCCTTCGCGCTTCAGGCGGCTGTAGAAGGCCTCGCGCGGTGGCAGCCGGGTCTCGGCCAGTTTACGCGGGTCGTCGAGGTACTCGTAGGGGAAGTGCCCCTTCGTCGCCTCGCAGCCGTAGGCCTTCAGAAACCGGTCGTAGCTGACGCCGGGGGCCAGGTAGTTGGTGATGTCCAGGAACTTGAGCGTCGCCGTCGCCAGGCACATGAAGTTGTTCTGACGCTTGATCGTGAACGCCGACGAGATGCTCTGCGCCGCGTCGGTCATGAACAGGGGCGTCAGATATTTCTTAACGACGTTCAAGTCGTACTTCCCCGAATTGAAGCCGAGGACGGGGAGGCGGCGCAGGTGCTGCCACAGACGGCCGCCGAGCACCGTGTACGGGCTCTTATCGAGCGCCGCCTCCGCCACCGTTGCGTGCGCCCGCCATTCGGCGTCGAGCGCGTCGATCGCCTCGAAGGTCGCGTCGAACGACGGCCGCAGAGCCGCGCACGCCGCCTCGCTCATGGCCTCCAGGGCGTCGATCAGGCGCTTCGCGAGGTCGCCCGAATCGCCGGACGTCACGAAGCAGCGCGCCGACTCGTGTCCGGGGACGTTCGAGGCGACGCTCACGCTGAGTAGCTCGTGTCGCGCTATCCACCGGCATTTGGCGCTGTCCGCCGGCAGATCGTGATCGTCGAAGTAGCACTCAAAATCGTACGTCGCCCTGTACGGATAGTAGCGCAGGCGTTCGTCCACGTAGACGCCCTCGTCCTCCAGCTGCTGAAACACGGACGGCGTCGGATGGTAGACGCCGCCGGGAAAGACGTGGTGAACGCCGCCCTCGCACGTCGCCTCGTGGCGCCGCAGCCGACAGGCGGTGCTCCACAGCGCATCGCCGCACTTGCCGCATCGATACGAACGGCAGAACAGCGACACGTCGGCTATGAAGGAATAGTGCGTTTCGAACAGATTGACGCTGATGGTGGTCGGGCGGCGATGGAGGGAGCGGCGGACCACTTCGGCGGTGGCGTCCTCCGCCGACAGCCGATACACGGTCACATTCGTTTCGAAGGCCGCCTCCACCCGGTCGAGTTCGTTCAGCGGGACGCCGGCGAACGCGCAGTACGGTTGGTCGCCGTAGTCGGCGTAGAGCCTTAAGGCGGCGGCCGTCAAATCGTCAGCGCGAAAGTCGGCGCCCCGATGCAGCGCCAGACAGCGGAAGAGGCACAAGTTGTCGGCATACGGACGCCCACAGCGATCGTTCACTAGGCTGACGAGCCCCGCGTTGTGGCGCAGATAGGCGGGGAGGGACCGCTGACGGGCGCACCCGATAGGATGGTGGATGATGGCGTTGAGGAAATACGTAACGTTCGTTACCAACTCGGCGATCCACCCCGAGTCGGGGCGCTGCGCAATCACGTACTGCAGAACGTCGGGCTGTCGGGTGGCCTCGAGGAAGCGTTCGAATGACGCGGCGTCGGAAACGAGGACGGGCGACTCGAGATAGCGGCCGCAACAGTTACACGAAGAATGGTAGTAACGTAGTCGGCCCGTCTCCCTGTGCCGCAGAATAAACCCGTACGATAAGTTTATTTTAAAGGCCCGAGTCTGCGCCTCGAACATCAGTCGTAGTTGGGCGTCGTGCGCGCTCGTATCCCCGTGGCCGGACAAATGGAAATTATACCTAGATTGAACGGGTCCGCGCGCCACAGACGTACGGATGCTCGCCCAGTAGTCACGCACGACGCTCTGTAGGTCGTTTTCGTTTGGGGGCACCTCAGCGGCGTCTCCGCACATTCGCAGATGCCGCAACATATTGGGGCGCTGCGCAAACGATTGATTGCATTTCGGGCATACTACGTGTTCATCGCTGCCGCATGTTTTTAGATGCCGCGACAAATGAAAAAGACGGACGAACGATCGATCGCATTTCGGACACACGTGCATCGTCGGTCTAGGCGGCACTCTATTAACTACGACGGGGCGCGTCGACGCCCTTTATAAGGCCGCCCTAAACCCCGCTAGGGAGCTTTTCTAAACGGCGGCGGTGTTCTCTGCCCTGTTATCCGTCAGGGGGCGACACCGACAGGTGGCATCGCCGAGGGATACGTTTGGCAGTGGCGCCCAGCGGCCAAAGTTTTTGTTCACGTTTTGCGTCAGGTGGCGACACCGACAGGTGGGCAGCGTCGTTTGGCAGGCCGCCTCTGTCAGTGGCACCCGGCGGCCGAGTTTTTGTTTACGTTTTGTAGTAGAAATTTCGCCTGTCGCCCGAATACGACGGCAAAGTGTTTGTAGTAGAAATTTCGGCTGCTGCCCCGCGGCAAATTTGTAGTAGACATTTTTGTAGTTTTCGCCTAAGTTTTTATTTACGTTTTGTAGTAGCAATTTCGCCCGTCAGGGGCGCCCGAATACGACGGCAAAGTTTTTGTAGTAGAAATTTCGGCTGTCAGCTGCTGCCCCGCGGCAAAGTTTTTGTAGTAGAAAATTTCGGCTGTCAGCTGCTGTTCGCCCGGCTGCCGCGGCAAAGTTTTTTTTTGTTTACGCTTTGTAGTAGAAATTTCGGCTGTCAGCGGCTCCCGGAGTGTTTTGTGTGCGGCAGCCGCCGTTGGACAGGCATTGAATGTTAGCGACGTGCGTTTTTTTTTGGATGGCAACAACAGAAGGCGGGAATTGATTTTCATACGTTTTATTAAGCAGTCTCGTACTACATCACCACCACAGTAAGGCTTTATGCCACAGCAGAGTAAATAATAATAATAAGGCTCTAACAACGGCCTATAGCAAAATGTTCATCGCTACTAAATGTTCGGCGGGGCGCTTATGCCACAGCGGCGTAAATACTAATAATAATAACGCTTTAGGGGCGCCACAGCGGACTATAGGCCGCTGGTAATACTGCACAGCGACCATTCAATTTCCTGCTAATGTTCATCAGCGGCGTACCTACTAATAAGGCTTTATGCCATAGCGAAATGCAATGTTCTAAACGTTCATAGCGTTCAGACCCTTTTCAACAGGTAATACTGTAAACAGTAAAGAGGCTTTATGCCACAGCAGAGTAAATAATAATAATAATAATAAGGCTCTAACAGCGGCCTATAGCAAAATGTTCATCGCTACTAAGTGTTCGGCGGGGCGCTTATGCCACAGCGGACTATAGGCCGCTGGTAATACTGCACAGCGACCATTCAATTTCCTGCTAATGTTCATCAGCGGCGTACCTACTAACAAGGCTTGATGCCATAGCGAAATGCAATGTTCTAAATGTTCATAGCGTTCAGACGTCGAGGCATGCCCTTTTCATCAGGTAATACTGCACGGCGACCTCCAACAGAGCACGGTCGAACGGCACCGTCCAATCCGTCCCCATGAGCCAGTCGGCTACCTGGCGCATGAGCGCGCCCTCCGAGGCGCGATCGCCACGCACGCAACGATCCTCCAGTACCGAGAGTATACGAATAGCGGGAAGCAACAACGTCTGCTGTAGAAAGCTGTCGAGCGACGCTGAAAAAAAGCACACATTCAGGGCCGCCACGTTTTCGTACAGTATGTTGTACCGCCGGCTCGGCTTCCTCCCCCTGTAGCCGCACATGTGCACGAAGGGGCACCCCTCCTCAGGGGGCACTCACCACATTCTTGGCGCGCTGTGTCCATCACGCGCTCGCCGATTAGCTCAGCAAACGTGGACATCATGCATCGCTGACGACCGGCGTACGAATGCAGAACGCTCCACTCCGAGTCGGCCTGAAGTGTGCCCACGACCACAGGGCGGTTGTTACGGGCCCACGGAATGAAGTCTTCCGACGAAACCGACAGCACGGCCAGAGGCAGTGGTGACGATAGCACGGTCGCGGCGGCGTCCGCTGTCGCCGCCGGGGCTATTGGCACAGCTGCTGCTGCCTCGTCTGGGCCCACTACCACCACCACCGGGGTTAATGCAACGTACGTGGGCGTCCCGGCGTCGCTCACCAGGTCGTGCGGTGGCATGGGCTGCGTGCCGTCCGCCGCAGGCCAGCAGTACGATAGCGCTTCTTCTTCTCTCCCCAGCGGCGGAGGGTCGTCGGCAAGGCGTGGCGTCGTTTCCTTCTTAGCGCACTTCTCGGCAGGGGGTGCGCACTCGTCAGCAGCGTCGATAAGGCCGCGCAACGCAGCAGCAATTACAGCATCCTACAGAAGAATAACCAAAGCAGCAATTAGGTCTACAGAACACTAGCCAAACGTTAGTCATTCAAACGGTCTCGCTCCCCTTCTTCGTCACGACCCGCGCCTCACGGACCGTATACGTGTCCAGTATGCCACCCCACACGACCTTGTGCACGGTCAACTCCAAGACGGTGCCAACCAGGCTCGCCACAAAGCTACTGCGCAACTGGTCGGGCAACAGGGCTGACACATGGTCGGCATTGTAATCGCCTATCGCCGAAATAGCTTCGTCGAACAGGGTGACCCAAATGCTGGCCTCCGTGTCGGCGTCCTTTTCGTCTTCCACCAAAACGCGCACCGAAAAATACGTCTTCGCCGTTGCCTCTATGCCGTGTACAGCGCACACCCGGCCACCACTTTCTAGGCCTCTCACTTTGCGCTTGCAAATGCCACAGCCCATGTACGTGCATTTGCTTTTCCAAGCCACGCCAACGATTGTTAAGGGGGTAACAATCTTATACGTCCCATCGCACACCAGCACGAACTCTTTCAACGACACTTCGGACGACGCACTCACCACGGCCTCGAAAATAGGCGCCCCGTCGGCCGTCGGAAGCGCCTTCGCGCTGGCCTCCGACGCCGGCTTCGCTTTGCCACCAGACGCCCCCGTTGGCGCCTCCCTCAGCTTGCCGCCTCTCTTTGGCGGCGCCTCTCCGTGCGCGACAGGCGGGGACATGATCAACAACGCTCTGCAACACACAAAACGGCAACGGTAGCAACACGACAGCGACAATATTTAGACGTTCTCCACCCGGTTCCTATATAAGAGCTTTGCACGCGGCCCGCACGCGGCCCCCGTGCGCAAACGCACGCGAGCCGCAAAGCAGCCGATTCTTACAAGGTTACTAAAACTGAAAAAAATCTCTCGGTCAGTCTAGTGCACTAACAGAACGCCACTTTTATTTCCTAATATAAAGTTACCATAAGATTCTCTAGCCCCCACTGACTATTATAGACCGCTTAGTTTGCTCACATTTCACATTTAACGGTCGTTTTAAAGACAGTATATAAAGTTTATATAAACAGTGACGTCAGCTCCTTATGTAAGGCTATGGCGTACGTGTCTAGGTGCCGCGCGCAAAACAGCGGCTCAACAACTGCGCAATTCATTTCTCACTATGGAGCCGACCGAACAAGTTGGTAATTATGCGGCCAATTCTCATCAGGCGCAAAACAGGTACGTTTTGCTAACTCACCTAACACTGACTTTCCTCACTCACTTTCTTTTATAACGTTCACTACCTATTTCTTTTATAACGTTCACTATTTTTACAGCGATCCGCCTCCCCAAAACGCCGGAATCGGTACGCCCCAAGTCGACGTGAATACGCCTCCCCAAGTCGACGTGATTGCGCCTCCCCAAGCCGCTGGAGATAGTGCTAATCCACCGCCTGCCTCTATGCGTCTACCCCCACCACAAAGCCGCCCCGGCACAAGGTACGTTTAACGATAATAGCGCTTTTTTAATTTACCTTTATTTGCAGACGCCTACTTTCGATAAAGCCTATAGCTGCTTTTCCGTTCGCCCCGCTATTTACAAACGCCCCGCTACCGACTTAATGTTTTTTTACAGGCCCTAACCTAAACAGAGACGCGCCGTTACTTTAATACTTTTTTTCATACTTGCAGACGAAACATCGCCGGCTTCGATACCCTACATATAGGGCGCGGGCAAACCCTTGCGAGGCCCTCGCACCGAAACGGCTTCATTCATAGATCTAGAATAAATTTAACCCCAGGCGATCTGATTATGATAGATAGGAGGCCGCGCGCCGATCGACCTGGGGGCACATTGTACCTTGGACGTCGCCGACCACATCACACCCCTTAACACTGTTTCCTTCTCCACAGATGAACCCCCGCGCGCCAGTAGTCACCACCCCGACGCTAATTGACCTTTTCCTCCTTCCCCCAGCCGACACATCTACGTGATCGACCCTAGTCTGGCACATGGACGCTACAATATCGGGCGGGGAATGACAGTGCACTACATAGGACCTGCGCCCCACGCAATCACATTCACCTCGCCACGACGCCGCCACCACCAGCCCCTCTTAGCCGTTGAGCCGCGCCGACGAGAAAAAGAACAAGAAGAAGAAGAAGAAGAATACGAAGAGCCGGCAGAAAATTTCGATGACGACTACAGTGGGTTCACCGATTTAGAATTTCTAGATGCCGACAACCCCCTACCAGAGGCGGCGGCGGTAGAAACTTTCACACAGCCATTCTCCTTTGCCGATATATTCCCACGCCCCCAAATTCTCCCCCCCTCATTTGCCCCACCCGTCCCAGCGCATCTTTCCGTTCATTTAGGCTTTCCGCCACAACCCTCCGACCGGAACGGCTTTGGCCCACCCCCATGACCCCTTTCCGTCGTCATCTGTAACCAATAAAATTTATTTCTCACCGTTTATTGTTTCTGTGTTTCCTTTCGCCTTCCAACGCACACACGAATATAGTTCCACCTACACATTTAGCCCACTCCACCAGCCTTCCAAAATCACACACGAATAATTCCGCCTATATTGCAACACCAAAGCCACAAGCTTAATAATACACGCGCACAGGCCAATATGACAGCGCCGACCTCCAGCCGCATCAGATGCCACCAACTGTGTTTCCACCAGTATTCCAACTCACACACGAAACAATCCAGCGAACGCCAAATCCACAAGCTTAATACGCGCGCACACAGGCCAATCTGACAGCTCCGACCGCCAACTGCAATAACACACGATTAATTCCACCTATATTGCACCACCAAACACCAGCGGCCGCCAAAGCCACAGGCTTAATACACGCGCACAGGCCCATATGACAGCGCCAGCCTCCAGCCGCCATAACGATATTGCACGCACATCAGAGGTCCCCAACTGTATTCCAACTCACACACGAAACAATCCAGCGACCGCCAAAGCCACACACAGGCCAATCTGACAGCTCCGACCGCCCACTGCTATAACGATATTGCACCGCAATTGCACGCGTATCCATCAGCTGTGCCGCAGCCAGCGCTGACAGGCAATATCCACATCGGCGCCACAACCTTATTACAAGCGCGTCTATGCGGCCCCGAAAAACATTTATCCGGCCTCCCGTCAAACAATGCACATAAAAATCCTACAGCCTGACATTCGACACCACCATTTGCCAGTGAGTCGTGAAAACCAGGCCACGCAATTGCCCTCCTGATCTCCAGCGCGCCAGGCGTAATCTAAACCGCTCGGCCCCACCTCCACCACCGCACCGGTCTAGAAGCTTCTAGAAGGTTCTAGAACCTTCTAGAACCTTCCCGCGCGTCACGATATTAACCCCGCTGATCCCCAGGGACGTCACTTCACTCTAAAACTTTCCCATCTCCCGTGCACCTAATTAATACTAATAGGTCGCTATTTACTATTTTTAGTCATTGGCTAGTGCTACCCTCTAGTGAATGCGCTACTCATTTGTTACTAATTAGTACTTAATTAATTAATTAATTAATTAGTACCTGATTAGCCACTAGAGGTCGATAATCACCCTATCTATTTCCTCATTATTCAGTAGATGGCGACACCCTCTTTCTCATGACCCCCATCAATCACTTTGACGTATACTATAATCATACTGCTAAAAAACGTAGGAATTCTACTTATAAAAAATGAAAAAGCCTTTGATCTAAGGTCACTTCCGTGGATGGCGAAACCCTAATCACTACTAAATATAATACTGAAGAGGGGGGAGCATTTTGTTGATGTTAAATAGGCCCCAAAGTGATGATGCCACAATACGTAATCAAGTTATGAGAATGTGGTATGATATACAATTTAAAACGAACACATTTACAATATGAAAGACAGGCATTAATACCTGATACTTATTGTTTACCGATGATATACAGAACACATTGATTTTTGAAACTGGCAACAGTTTTTTGATTTTTTACTTTAGATGGTAGGTTGTTCCGCAATGATGTGCCAGTATAGTTTAGAGACTTTTGGTGACTATGGGTTTGGAAGATATTATTGGATGATTTAGATCTTGTACAGTAACTATGAGATATGCCAGGAGTTACCTTTTAAAGATAATTTTGAATTTTACCATTTACAATGTTATATATAATAGTACATTTCAGAAAAATAAATCTTTGTCGAACATTTAACCATTTTAGACATGTTAACATATCAGAGACGTGGGTCTTCGGTGCGTCTATCCGGGGGATATTCTTTTCTACCGCAGCTCGCCTCGCACGTCGTACTGCAGTGTACAGGTCTGGAAGGAGGTTCCGATCTGGAAGTAAGTTCCGGTTGAAGAGTAAATTCCGGTTCCGTTTTGCGTACACACTGTACATGTCAAAGGTTAGCGCCTATTTCTGGCTAGCTTAAACACGGTGTTTGTCGAAACTATGCCTGACCCAATTATATTATTCTTTACGTTAATGATACGGTTACTTTTGTAATTATTAGTATACATAACAAAACCTCATAATTAGCATAACTTGTAATTATTTGCAAAAAAAGTGTTTTATTTTGATGTCATTGTCTCAGAGCGTTGTGTATCTTTTATTACGACTTCGTCACACGAGCTGCAGTTTTCAGCGCTGTTTATACGCACAGCGGGTTTTGTGGTAAACACAAATCTTCGCATTTTAAATGACACATATCTCTGTCAGTTTGGCATGTACGAAGCACCATAGGGGGACAATTAAGTAGATCATTAGAGTAACCGTCGCTACAGCAAACGGGCAATGATTAATTATGTAACTCGGTCGCCGCGAGCGTCGAGCAAGGATCAAAGTTGATCGGTCACCTGAGGTCGCGTTGCTCACCGCGATGTAACTCAGTCGCCGCATACTTCTGACATGCGGTCAAAGTTGATCTGTAAGCTGAGGTCACGTTGCTCACCGCGGGTCGCATTTGATGTACTGCGCTTGCACGAGCATGCGCAATATGCAAAACGGAACCGGAACTTACTCTCAGACCGTAACCTCCTTCCAGACCTGTTCACCGGGCGTGGACAACATTTCTAGGCCCGCTCAGGGCACTAGTGTGTGCTTCAAGAAACCTGTTTTTTTAGTTTTCTTGATAGGTAACTATGGCTATTTACATATTTAATAAGATAACACACATAGGATAGCTAGTTACCTAATATTTCCAGGGCTCCCAAAGGAACTCTATATATATATATATGCAAATCTCTATAGCTGGGGTGGGGGGTTGTATACATTTTAGGCCATCTGGCTTTGGGGAGGCAGGGAGCCTTTGTTCAGAAGTGAAGTGAAGTTTATTTAGATCATCACACATTCATAGTAAAAGAAACAGTTTGTACATATTTTGCAGTTTGGATGATCCAGAGAGGCCTGCACTAAGACCTGGGAGATCGCTATCTTACAGGCCTCTCTGTGAATACATAATGATTGGGTCTAGTAGTCATAGTTAATGCTACCTGATTAGTCTACACGTTTTAAACAAATGTGCATTTACAAACAACACATACAATAGTGCAAATAGGTCTAACCAAAGTAATACTACGTAATAGTGTAATTAATGTAAATACATTATTTTAATTTTCTAACAAGTGTATGTGTGTGATTATAATGCAAATCAAATTATCATTGGTATGATGCAATAATTACAGAGAAGTAAAGATAAAAATATAGAAAACAAATCCTAAATAATAGTAAAGTACAATAACAATTTGGACTGGAAAATTAGTAATTTCTATGCTTCAGCTGGTGTAACAATATCACTTAATGACGTCTCCCCAGAAAGTAGAATAACAGGCCGCTCCCTTGTCGCAGCAGCCACGTTTAATAAAGTTGGTTTACTAGAACTATTGTCTCTGTTCTGCCTGAATATGCTAGCGTCTATACAGTGAGGCCTGAACAGATGTTGTAACATGGTGGCGTCGGTGAGATATCGAAGGTAACTGAATATGGCAAGGCAGTCCTGTCAAAAGTGACATTTTATGTTAAAGAGTGAACTATGGCTGACGATAATTCAACTGTAACGGCCGGCGTGGCCGCTGTCGGGGCACCTGCTGTAGCTGCTCCAAATGTCGAAGACCCTCGGTCTCAGAATGACATCTATGTGAACTAGCCCAGTGGCTCGCCTCCACCTGCATTGGAACTGGAAACCAATCAGGTCGATAACTGGAAGTTGTGGAAACAATTGTGGAAAAACTATCTAATCGTGTCTGGACTCGACACTAAGCCAGACAGATATGTGACGGCACTTCTTCTACACTGTATTGGGAAAAAACGCACTACGCGTCTTCAATGGTATGGATTTGACGGAAGAAGAACGAGTCAAGCCTGCTGAAATCATCAGAAAATTTGACGAACATATCTTGGGCGAAGTAAATGAATTCTTTGAAAGGTATAAGTTTAACACCCGAAATCAGGAAAACGAGTCGTTTGAACAATTCTACTCGGTGTTGAAAAATCTAGCAAAAACCTGTGGGTTTTGCAATTGTATGCGAGACAAGCTGATTGTTGACAGGATAATCCTCGGTGTAAGGAGTGACAACATTCGCAACAAACTCATTTCACAATCGCAACTTGATCTACCCAGAGCAGTAGACATCTGCCGGTGCATGCAAGAGGCTGAAGAACAATGCAAAATTCTGAATAAAACAGAAGCAGTGAACCGGGTCGACACCAGATACAGACGCTACACTGCCAAGTCGACATTCGGTGGAAGAAAATCTGCTAGTCAGCGAAAATGCAAATTCTGCTGCAAAACGCTCCCCATGAAGAAAGAACTCTGTCCTGCATGGGGCAAGACGTGTGATGCATGTAAGGGTCGAAACCATTTCAGAGGCTCCATGCAATGCCCTAAGACTGTTCACAGTGTACAAGATGGGTTAGACTCGGATAGTTCCGGTGCTAGCTTTGGCGATATCAGCTGCATCACTGCCGATATGCACGCACTCTCCTCACAAGATGGTCCCATTTTGTGCAACATGCTGGTCGAAAAGCAGTAGGTGAAGATGCAGATTGACTGTGGCTCAATTGTCAACATACTGCCCAAGAAGTACGTGAAGGAGAAAGATATCCGCCCAGAACCAATCACTCTGAAGATGTGGAACAATGTGAAGACTGAAGCTCTCGGCAAGTGCCGAGCTAAAACCGTAAATCCTGCTACAGGAGACAAGTTCAAAGTGGACTATGTCATAGTGGATGATGACAAACTGACACCACTACTCAGCCGTAAAGCTGCTGAATGCACGAAGCTCATCACGGTGAACTACGAGAACTTTGAAACTGTATCTTCAGTCTCCAGCTGTAGAGTTGCTCAAACTCCATGCACTGAAGACTATCCTGAAGTGTTCGACAGTAAACTTGGCTCGCTTCCTGGTGGGAAAATTCGTCTCACCCTGGAACAAAATGCTGAACCGGTTGTGAGACCACCTCGTACCCTACCAGAATCACTGAACAATACCGTGAAAGATGAGCTAGACCGACTAGAACACACTGGTGTCATAGTCAAAGTGGACCAACCCACTGATTGGGTGAACCAAATGTCTGTAGCCAAGAAACATTCTGGAATTCTCAGGATCTGCATTGATCCTAGACCTCTCAACCTAGCTCTAAAGCGTGAAAACTACAAGCTTCCTGTGCTTGTGAATTCCAAGAAATTTGCTGTGTGTGACTTGCAACAAGGATATCTACACTGCGAACTGGATGAAGAATCTAGCCTATTGACTACTTTCGCAATACCGTTTGGGCGGTATCGTTGGCGACGACTACCTTTCGGCTTGAAAGTCAGCAGTGAAATTTTCCAAAAGCGTCTGCAACAAGCACTGGAAGGGTTGGAGAATGTTCACTGTGTTGCTGATGATATTATCATCCATGGATACGATGACACTGATCTCTGTGTCAAGATCCAGAAGCTGCTCCAAAGATGCAAGAAACATGGGATCAAACTGAACCGTGAGAAATGTCGCTTCAATGAGAATGAAATCCAGTTCTTGGGCCATGTCACAGCTGATGGTCTGAAACCTGACCCATCCAAGGTCTAAGCTGTTCTGAAGATGAAGAGTCCGTGTGACAGGGAAGCTGTGGAGAGGCTAAGTAACTTACCTGGTGAGATACGTACCCAAGTTGACTGATGTATTCCGTCCCATTGCTGCTCTTGTGCAACGAGATGTTGCCTGGATGTGGGGAGATGCTCAGAAGAAAGTTTTCACAACACTGAAACAACTCCTGGCTGAGGCACCCACTCTGGCTTACTTTGACGCGAGTAAGCAACTGGTCATTCAGTGTGATGCTAGCAACTATGGCCTGGGATGTGCACTACTTCAGGAAGGAAGACCAATTGCTTACGCCAGTCGTGCTTTGACTGACACAGAGACCAGATATGCCATTATAGAGAAAGAGATGCTGGCCGTCGTCTTTGCTCTTGGGAAGTGGCATCAGTTCACCTACGGTCGCCCCATCCTTGTCTACAGTGACCACAAGCCACTAGAGGCAATAACAAAGAAACCTCTGGACAGAGCACCCAAGCGTCAACAGGGCATGCTCCTACGTGCACTTGCGTATGACATTGATGTCAAGTACTTGGAAGGCAAGAAGATGTCTCTCGCTGACACGCTATCACGTGCCGTCCTGCCAGCTGGACAGGAACAACCGACCACTGAGTTCGAAGCTATCCACGCTGTGAACTATCTATCCATGAGCAAGATGCCACTCTACAAGTGCTGACAGCTGTACTGCAACATGGCTGGCCCGAGAAACCAGATGTGGCGCCACCTGCTGTGCCTTACTACCACTTCAGAGATGAGTTGGCCGTCACTGACGGATTGGTGTTCCGCGGCGAAAGACTTGTGATTCCACAATCTATGAAATCAGAAATTAAGAAGGATGTTTACCTAGGCCACGTTGGCATTGAAGGATGCCTAAGAAGAGCAAGGGAGCTGGTGTTCTGGCCTGGCATGAATGCAGAAATCAAAGGGTACATCCAAACGTGTGAAGCCTGTCGTGAGTTCGAATGTTCTCAGACTAAGGAAACTGATGAGCCATGATGTGCCGGACCGTCCGTGGCAGAAGGTCGGTGTCGACCTGTTCTCTTACCAAGGAAAGGACTACCTAGTCACCACTGACTACAGATCAAACTTCTGGGAAATAGACTATCTACCAACCACTAGCTCCAAGGCAGTAATCACAAAGCTCAAAACTCACTTTGCTAGGATGGGAATTCCGGACACTGTAGTTACTGACAATGGTCCACAACTGGTGTCAGACGAGTTTGCTCATTTCAGTAAGAAATGGGGATTCGAACATGTGACGACATCTCCACACCACAGTCGCTCAAACGGCAAGGTGGAATCATCGGTGAAAGCTGCAAAGAAGATGATCAAGAAAGCACAATGCGCTGGTGATGACCAATATTTATCACTGCTGAATATCCGCAACACCCCAACTCAAGGAATGGACAGTAGTCCTGCACAGAGGCTACTAGGTAGGCGGACGAAAACAATTCTTCCAACAGCTCAAAGTCTTCTGGAGTCGCGGTCGTCTGTGCAGCAACATGAAACAGATATGCAGAAAAGGACACAACGCTGTCAAGCCAAGTACTATGACAAATCTGCTACAGATCTCCCACGTCTGCATCAAGGTGATACCGTCCGAATGAAGCCGTTCAAGCTTGGAGTCAAGTCATGGAAGAAAGCGAAGGTGGTGAGACGACTGGATGAAAGGTCCTATGAAGTTGAAGATAGTGAGGGAACAGTGTACAGGCACAACCGTGTACACCTAAGAAGAACACACGAAACACCACCTCATGTGTTGGTTGAGGAGTCCATGGATATCCCATCCCAAGATGATCCTCTAATCACTCCAGTTGACCCAATTCGGGCCAACACACCAGTTGAAATTCAGCCGAACACACCGGTTGAACAACAACACCAGAGTGACCAGACAGAACCACACTCCGGTACGTCCAACGACACCCCGGAAGTCCGAGAGAATCAACAAGTCCAAGCTACCCAGCAAATACAAGGACTATGTTTTATCTAAATGAACAGTTGATGATACTTACATGAACATTGATGAGTGCAGACTTGATTGATGCGGACTCGCAAGTATGTTAAATTGTGGATGCTCCATCCATGTGTTCATACAAGGACTATGTTGTGTCTAAATGAACAGCTGATGATACTTACATGAACATTGATGAGTACAGACATGATTGATGCAGACACGCAAGTGTGTTGTCTTGTGAATGTTCCATCCTATTCCGTATGTTCATGTTTGCCATGTTCGTATGAGCATGACATGTTGTCTGGTGCTATTCTCATAATTGAGCGTTTGCATGTTGACCATGCCATTTTGGCTTTAGCGTGACATCAGGAATGTTGCTGCTCTTGTTTAGTGTTAGCTGGAACGTTTCGTGATTCAGTTATGTTGCATTCAGGTTTTGGCAACTTTATTTTATTTATACCACTACGAAACATTGATGCTGATCCATAGACGTAATGAGTTGGTTACTTTAATACGTTAGTAGGTTTTGGTTGAGTACATGTTGCTTGTAAAACGGAGGGATGTAACAATATTACGTAATGACGTCTCCCCAGAAAGTAGAATAACAGGCCGCTCCCTTGTCGCAGCAGCCACGTTTAATAAAGTTGGTTTACTAGAACTATCGTCTCTGTTCTGCCTGAATATGCTAGCGTCTATACAGTGAGGCCTGAACAGATGTTGTAACAGCTGGTATATTCTGTTTGCAGATGTAGCAGTTATTGGAGTCACATTCCGTGTCATATTTATTTATGATATATGTTTTGCAGTAATTTACTAAGCCTTGATATGAATTTCCATGGCAATTTGTGGAAGTTTTCTTGAAGCAGATGTGGTATAGTATGTCGGATACAAGGCGGCAGTATATTGTATTAGTTTGTTTAATTTGGATATCACAGTCATAGTTTTGTGGGAAATTATTTATTGTATTGATAAAGTGTTGGGGTGACTTTCTTTGTCTTGCTGGTCTAAATATATTTTCATTAGTAGAGAACATGTCTTGGAAATATTCTGGGACGGTTTTTTTTTATATCTAGAACGATTTCATGCATGATAGTTTATAAAGGTCATCTGTTTTTAATAGTTTTAGTTCTTTAAGTAATGGTGTACTGTGTGAATTATATTTACTGTTTGATATAGATGTAATTGCTTGTTTTTGAAGTTTGTTTATTCGTTTGTTTATTTTGCCACCCTATGCTAATATACAATACCTTAGGTGTGACATAAATAGTGAAGACTATTATCTTTAGGATGTATATTGGTATGTAGTGTTTTAATCTAGTGAGAATTCCACATATCCTTGATAATTTGTTGGCTATATACTTTTGATGAGGAGACCATATTAAGTTTGAATCTATTATAATTCCAAGAAATTTAAATTGTGTCACCCTTTCGACCGGTATGTTATTGATTTTAATATTAGGTATTTCGTGGTTCTTTAGTTTTCTGTGTTTAGAGTGAAAAAATCATCATTTTTGTTTTTGCAGCATTCAGTGACAACTTATTTAGTGCTAGCCAGTCTGTTATTTTAGTCAATTCTGAGTTTATATTGTTGGATGTAGCCAAGTCATTCGTTTGTTCATCTGTACAAGTATATACTGAGCCCAGCAAGATGGTATCATCTGCATACATGATTGGACAAAACATTTTGCTCGATGTTGCTAGATCATTAATGTATATTAGGAATAACAATGGCCCTAGAACTGAACCTTGGGGGACTTGATGTGGTTGAATTCTACATATTGCTGTCTGTGCAGTAAATAGTTAAACCATTCTAGTTCAGTATTTTTAATGACATAATGTTCAAGTTTGTTGAGGATTCTATGATCTATTGTTAAATATTGCCATTGGCAAGCCTTTTTTGTAAAGATTTAAGTATATTGTCAACTAATTCAGTTATTGCTAGTTCAGTAGCTCTGAAACCATACTGCAAGTTCACTGGCTCCCTGGCAAGATTCCTTGGCCCCTAAAGCTGGGTAAAAGGGTCCGTCTTTAGGCTACATTTTAATCTTATAAATAAGGGGGGTGGTCGGGGCGTTTTACTGGGGACACTATCGACAGAGGATTGTTCCTGTCTAACCACGACCTCAAAACGCTCTGCAAGCAGAGTCTCGCAGTATCTACACCGTTCCGGTGAGTAATTCGGTTGCTTTACAAGCTACCGCCGTTGGACTTATCGTTCCGACACTTGATATATAATTATAAATCGTTATATTGGGAGTAATTCGATTGCTTTGCAAGCCGCCGCCGGTCGGACTCATTGTCCGGTACACACCCTGTAGGGTAGCGTTCTGGGGTTCACAGTAGTTATACTATAATTATGTAGATTGGTGGTACTTGTGGCCTATTTCTTTCTACAATAAACTATAGAAACGTATATCTGTATTATCATTAGTATGACCAAAGAGTTTCTATCTTTGGTATGACTGAGTGAGTGAGCGTGTGCCCGTATGCTCCCTTGCCGACCGCTCGCCGCAAACAACTATATACAATATAGTAGTGCTAGTAGTGTGAATATGTTTAAAAATAAAATCGACACATACCTCAGAAGGGCTGGATATATGTAGATAAAAGGGTTGGACTCTCGATAAGCCAAAGGGCTTCCTTGTCCACCTGCCATCTAGAGTTAATTCTCTGGATGGCAATCTTGTTAAATCTTGTTAAATATCAACCATCGAGAAATCGGGTTTTCTGAATACTATTATTGACATTATTTAGTGGTTCTTGTTATGATGCCATAATCTAGTTTTCGTGACGTCTTCTGTGTCGATGTCTCGGCCAGTGTGGAGGGCGGCCCACCAGCCTGGTATATGTCCATAACAGCATCAGTCCATGTTTCAGGTGTTATATCAAATTATGGTCGATATCGTTTGGAAACATCTTTGATACACTGATATAATCTAACTGCCCACTTTTCACATTCCGTCTTGCAGCACCCAAAATACATACGTTAGATTAAATAACCGTTATCCAGTAAATACTCCAATAATACAGAGCTATTAAGTCTCACGCATTTGGCGCGACTCTCATCCAATTAGCGTCCATCTCACGCCATCACACATATCAACTTGTAAATCGCACGTATATATATATATTTGTCATATCAAAAAACGAACATGTTCAAGTATATAAACCTATGCTGACATATTTCGTTATGTACACGGGCAGATAGCGCAGGGCGTCTATAGAAGCCGCGTGGTTATTCTTACCATCAGGAGTAACTGTGGCGTTGTCACGCTTACATTTATCCGGGCGTTAAATAATATCCGGGTGACGTTTCTGCGCGTGCGCGTATCTAGGGGAATGCATTTAGCACCAGCTACGACTGTCGCGTTGTCATTTATCTGGGCGTTATGTATGTTTATATGTACACATATATTTACATATATGTCTATATATATATATAGATAAATTACAAAATGTTTGCTACCCACAGACATAAACAATTTCTGTCATAAAACAGTTTCCTCTTCACGCACACGTCACGTGACATACTCTTATACTTGGTCACAAATCTTAAACAGCAAATTATAATTATGTAGTCTAACAATAACGCTCGTATTACAACAAACGAAACATATTTAACCACTGGATATTATTTATGACTACGTGATCTACTGGTGCCAAATATTATGCCTTACATATGCACATAAGCATCACCCGGATACAATTTAACGCCCGGATAAATGTAAGCGCGACACCGTGTGTAAAATTTTGTTTTCCGGACTTCCTAAAAGCAGCCTAATAGTGCTGCCAACTAGTGTCCTGTTGAGAAAGATCAGTGCTGCCTCATAGTGTCCTTTCGGGGAACTGAACCTCATGCATACTTTTCAACTCAACTTGTCAGCTCTCATAATAATTATGAGCATTCGACGATTTGTAGGCGTAGCCGTAGTAGTTTCGCAACGTTCCGCAGATACTGGCTATCAGTGACGAATATGACGGTGCTATGATTTCCGAACTCGATACGAATGTTTTGCAAGTCTAGTCTTTGCCTTTGGCCTAGCGAGTCTAGGTCTACACAATTTAATATTTCAACATAAAGCTAATGTACTGTTTTAACGTTTAGTCTAGATTAAACAACACTGTATATCAACTTACACTCGAGCTTGCGTATGTATGTATGTATGCTTGCGGGTAGGTTAACGTTTTCCATTTAGACAGCTTGAACCTCGAGCGCCAAACTGTCAGGGATTAATCTACGACCCCACGAATAGGACATAAGACCTATATTTAGGTTATATCGTTTTTTCTTCAAAATATGCCAAACATGTCAAGATTCCCACCTTTTTATGGGGTAAATTAGTTGTTCGGAACGTAAAACGTAATGTGCGCGTAATACGTAACCTAACAAACGCAGGAAACACGCGCGCGGCAAATGCTTCGGGGAAACGGCCCCTGAGTCAGACATGGGCCTGGCAACCGGAAGTAGACCACCACGATTAGGGTCTATCGATGAATGTGAACTTCACATTCTCTCCCAACATTTGTCATTTTCAAACAACAAGTATCTGCGAGAGCATTATGGCGTTTATGGAACGCAACCGTGTTTTCTAACATTTGGTAAATATTACTCACGACTGTAATCTACCAAGGCATAATTGGGGCGATTGTTGTCATATTTCGCGTTTCATTATTTTGAATTGTCATAGCTGAAAAGTGTCAACGCTGCTGTCACTGTTTTCCATTTTACATATATATTTGAGACATATCACAGCATGGTTAACTTATTATTCTGATGAAATATGGTGAAGCTCTGTTGACCGACACAATTATTAGGACGATTTGAAAATTTCTGATAAAATTTGCATCTGAAACCACAAAAACATATATATATATATCTATACTCTTTGTATTTGGTCTAGCCTCTAGGCGCGTTTAAATGGACGTCACATCGAGTCAGCGATCCCGTAAAATAGTTTATTTTACCGTTTTCAGAACTTATACAGTCAGAAATTCCATAAATCAAAACACCTATACATACGTACATACATAATATATACAGATCTTGTAACAAAATTTAAAAACACTCATAAACAGTGACAAGAGAACTAATCTGCAGACGTGACGACACTACTCGTCTGCTATGTTACTGTAGACGTGGCTCACGCTCAATCAAATACTCGTCAACGCATCAGTCAAACTGTGTTTAACAGTTCTTAATAATCCTCTGGTCACTTACAAACGTGCCTCGTTTCCGCTATGTTTCGCACTTCGTTCAAAGTGCTTTTGATATACAAGTACACGATATTTTCTTTTTTGTCTCCTTTGTCATGCTAATTTCACAAACAAAAAATGTAAACAAAATTAATACAGATATTCTCACGAGTGCCTACACATAATTATTGTTGTACAGGGCGGTTGTATTTATTGATAAATTCATACAATTTGTCAACACATCGATTGATAACCATCACAATGTCATTGGGAAACACGCATTATGTGCTACGTCGGAAGTTCTGGTGATACATTGAGATACTTCAGTGTTTCTTAACTATTGGAATCAAACATCTGGTCTGGTTATATTTCCCTGGCGCGTTAACTACATCATCAGAAAACGAAGCATGTTTTGACCAATCGTCACACGCATGTTGTTGACGCGACAGGTCGGGGATCGTTCCTTATTGCATGTCTGCCTTTATTCCACTTTCTCCATGTGCGATGTTACACCGAATATTCGCCGCTCAGGGCGTATGCTAATCGCATCGTAAACCGAAAGTGCACAGAAAAAAACTGATTGTAACGTCGGCGTGGATAATCAATGAGTATATCTGATTTGAATAGAATTTGCATGTAAGTCGCCTGTCAGATTAGAGATGACGTTGATTTAGACCGCGGCTTACGCTATAGGGTAGGTCAGTTGTGGCGCCATCTCGGTCTCCCCGCCTCTTTATCTGCCAGCAAAGGCGTGCGGGGAGAAAACATCAACAACAAAATAACACAAGTCAGTCTAAATGTCACTGTCAACAAACAAGGCAAATCACGTGGCAATGGTTCGACTGGCTTGCGTCCAGTCGTGCATACTAAAACAATGAGATCCTTTGTATACGGTCGTGGGTGTTCTTAACCGACTGAACTGCGCCTGTCCAGACTGAATAGCAACGTTAAACGACCGCACGAGTCGCTTCTTATTTCCACGCCGCTCTGTCTTCGGTGCGTCTATACCCCCGGGGGTATATCCTTTTCTACCGCAGCCCGCCTCGTCTTACTGCGACAAACCGCACAACAAATGATGTTGAAAGGCAACGACATTCAGCTATGGACGTTTAATTTGATTTTACGGTCAATATTGGGATAGTTCAGGAACTCCACATACGCCTAACGCTGAACTGCACCAATGCGTATGCACTGACGTTGTATATTGCGCTGCGCCTGTATGCTACTCACTGAAATATACATTTTTTGATTGGTCATCAACATTGAGCTGTTTACAATTGTCTACACAATACACTAGGTAAAGAAACGTGTCCGCATTATGTTTGTATAATTCGAAATGAGGACACTATCTATTGAAATGTTCAGATCAATAGTTACGGATCGCAGAGACTGGAAGACGCGAGTAGTATAGACGGATTTCACAATACCAAATGTGGTGCACGTTTGACGCGCGACACACCGAAGACGAGCGACGCGCGTGGAACAATTATATCATCCCTTCCCCTTCCCCGTTACACCCGCCCGTCCCAGTGTATGTGCACAACGACTTCCGTTCACGATGTCAAGTCGCTAAGAGCACTTTTCAGAGAAAAAAACTATCACAGTCGTTCGTGAACAATTTTCCGGTCACAAGTAAAAGGCAAAATCGGAACCGGCATTCGGAACAGGTGCGCAGCGCCCGGCATCAGCAAAGCAACACGTGACGTTTTAGAGCCAATCAGATTCGTCGACAATAAGCGGAAGTCTTGTGTGTGTCCACTGCTAAAGACCGGGCTATGCGAAGCGGTAACGTGCTTTCTTTTGTTGACTGCGGGTCAGTGTTTTTTTAAAGAAAAGGCTTTGCGTTAAAGCAGTAATATTGGAAAGCGAACAAGAAGCCGAGAATGAGGCTCATTGGGGGCGGGGCAGGGTGGGTGAAGCGTGTGGCCCGTGAGCACTGCAGCTAAGAAGCGCTCGTCTATCCAACACACACCTACCAGCCCGGCACCGTTGCGACTAATTGGCACACGTAACTGTCGTCATAACGACGACCGGCAACATAGTTTCACTTTTTGCTACACCCCAGCCGACCATGCGTCGACACATTAAGACTTTAACTGGCGGTACTGCGAGCAGCTATAGCTCAATTTGGACAAGGAGCTTTGTGTAAAGCTGCTAAAGTAGACATACATCGTGTGCTAACGAGCGAGCAACGAGCGCCAGGCTGCATGCGAATAAAGGCACAAGACAACGCTGAGCACTCAGTTTCCGACATTTATTTCTAGCGGCGGCGGTTGCAGACAGGGGTTGCCCTCAAATATGGCTGGAGAGAGCGAGAGAAAGAGAGAGCGAGAAAGAGAAAACGGCTAAGCACAGACGACGAACGAGTGTTTGCATGAACACCGCACTGTTATTAATACACACGACACTGCTCTAGCCAAGCGGTGGTGACGTCACCGTGCCTTGGAGGCGGCACGGACAGCAACTGTGACGCCATCTTTTGGGGGAGAAGAGCGGCAGAAGCGAAGCACAGTCGAACTTTACCTGACCTCTCAGTCGACCGCGTTGTGCGGCCGCCATTACGACAACTGTTCGTGCGCGTTACCACTGCCGACCGACCGACCGTCCGACCGACCGACCGGCATGCAGTGCGACTCACGACCAAGTCATCGAGGTCCGACCCCTACAGCCGAGTGAGTGTCATCGCGACAAGTTGTTCAACTAGAGCAATTTCTTTCCACGACAAAGCAGGTGTGCAATCTGTGACAAGAACGCGGCAACACGTCAGTCAGTACGACACACTAGCGTATTTGCACGAGAAACGCGACGTTCGAGATGTGAACATTTGTAAGTAAGGCGAGGCTGGTTAATAACGTGTTTGCTTTTAGCGGATTTGTCGAAGCGGCAAGCGACCGATGTCTCGCGAGGTCACGTGCACCGGCACATGCCCCGCGCTGGCGGGTGCACGCTGTCGGTGAGAGCGAGCGGCCCCGTTAGCAATCGGTCCCCGGCCATCGTGTGCCGCGTGTTGCGGCGCGCTCAAGCGGCGGTGCACTTGTTACGGTCCCTCATCTTCGCTAGCATCACTCCAGCTAATACTGATAGACGTGTCGTCACTTCCGACCGCCGTCGTGATTGTACACATGTATACAGACACGAACAGTGCTCCGTCTACTATGCAGTCCGTCTCGCTGCTTATCCGGCAACGTTGCATGTCGACTGTGCAACGGTCGGTACATTTGCCACCGATCACATACAACCGACGCAATCCGATAGAACATCACCACACCTGCAAGACGCTTCGTCTTGCAGCCGTTTTACGTAATTGCAGCCGTTTTACGTAGCTAGATAATTTCTCCAAAACTTTACCTCAAACGACAGAGGAGCAGCCGATGTGCTGTTATTTAAACAATCCGCATGATAGAAAATGCGAATTCCGGTGGAGGTTTTATATAAAGCAGCAGGTCGAACAGAGATTAGAAGGCAGAAACTTGTGTTCGCGGTCTTACGTTAAGTAATATGGCACATCGGCAGCTCCTCGAATTGTTCGCACTGCAACTTGTGGCGTCGGGCGAAGTCGCCTTGCAGACGTCGATGACCGACAGACGGAAACATGCTACATACCATACAAAACATATACACGTGACACTGAAATAAGTACATACCGTTCTCACACGCCGTCCGCCGACGCGTGAAACGACGACGGCGACGTCACCGTCGTCGAAACACGCAAAGGCATCGACGGCGTCCTCATTCAAATTAAACAAATCTAATTATTGTAAAAGTCCACCTCGTGCAGCCAACTTGAATAACAACGTTAAGAGTCGTCGTGACGATTAATATACATATATAATATATAGACAGATATACGCGTGTGTGTATAACAAACGGACGGTCACTGGAGCGTGTTTGACACGGCTATACCGTCCGCACCACCCTACCTATAGAACAACATGCTACGATAATCATCCTTTGGACAAGACTACATCTACGTAAGTACCACTGGTATGTCTGCAAGAACGTAACAGACGCGACGACGACGCGTCTCCATGGCAACGCCTCGATATGGCACCGTCAAGCGTGTGGATGTGGTGCATTCGGAATTCGAATGCGTTTTAACGTCTCGTCGTTTCGTTTACCCCACACGCAATATTTAATGTGAAAAATGCTACAAGCGATGTGCAGCGTGAGTCCGTTGCCATGGCAACGCCGGTTGCCGCGTCTATTACTTAACTTAATCAACAATAATAATAATCATATACAGAAATCCGACATTCAAGAACGTGTTCCTATCAGCAATTTTGCCCCACGTCGGCCTCGAGCGGTCCACAATGTCGCTACTGTAGACGACAGTCGACCGAATCTAAAAAAACCTTATTATAACAATCAGTCCGTGCAGTCGTGACTAAGTCACGTGACCGACTCGGCAGACGACGAGTCGGTTAAATGGCATCGCGGTATCCGTGCAGAACAAATGGCGGATTTGCAAACGTAATAAACGAAATAGGTCGTCTCCCCGAGTAGGCGTGTGAACATACACCGCCGACGCCGCGCCTGTGCCGTATAGCTTCCATTGATGACGCTAGACGGTCTGCGAGTGCAGACACGACGCGACGCGGGGAGACATGAAACATGGCACCTAGATTGCGCTGTAGCTAGGCAACGACGCTCTTGGAGCAAGCACGTGGATCTACATAAGCACCACGGATGACATCAGCACTAACAAGTGGCGCATCCCCGGACAGAATCGACTCAAAGTCAGAAGGCAATCACTATATTCAACAAACTTCAACAACGTTTTGTTGTTAATTACTATCGCTGTTTTTCTCGAGATTCCTCAAACACGGCCATTTTCGTTTGTCCACGGGACGGGCCACGTGTGGTGCTTTGTTTTGACGTCATCGTCCGAGTCGATTCAGCCCGGTGACGACGCTAGTGGCCGAGACCACGTGACTGCGTGGCAGAAGCTGCTACACTAGGGGGCATGCGCCAGCAGTAAACGGAACACACGGCGTAAATGAATACACGATTACACACGGACCAATGACAGTCAAAACATATCGAGTATGTACAAAACATATCATTACAGATTCTCCTTTGAGGAAAGCTATAATTAACGTAACATCATCATCATCGGTTCCTACGCTACTATGTATTATACATATTATGGCACGTTCTTCAGCAACACGCTTCTCGCGGGCAGTAGTTTGCACCACCTTGCGTACGGTGGGCATCGAGACCCCGAGGGCAACAAACAACGTATCCATGGGTGTCCCCTTCCATCACATAAAATCACATAAAATCATTGTAAATTTATATAATTGAACAGAAATCACATTCTAGTAATAAAACACCCCACCACCAACGACGGCTGCGGCGATCGGTCGACAGTAAAACACGAAGCGACAACAATGTCATCTGGCGTCGATATATGCAACACATTAAGCATGGCCGGCAAGCGGAACAAGCCCAGACTATTTCTGCTTTGACATTATGCTAAATTCTCCACCAAAGCGCCGAGCACACGTACGACGCCCGCCAGATGGCGCCACCTGGCGGGCGATGCGACCACAGCGGGAAGGGCAACTGCAAGCGTTTAGCAGGGCACGCACGACGTGCTATTCCAACCACATTCTACTCCTAACAGAATTTTGCGCTTTTGCATTTCACGGCATCACGGCAAGGATTCATCGCAACAGCGAGGCGCGCCAACAAGTTTGCGAAGATTACAAATATCATGCCTTGAAGAAGCATCCGGCTGTACTTTCGCAAGACGTTTTGTCCAAGAGAAAAAATATTAGTACGCTTTACGTTTTGTTATTGCGAATAGTGGCAACAGGATCTGATCCGTAGGGCACAATCGAGCCTGTAAGCAATTATAGCAAATGTCAGAAAATCCACTACTAGCAGCGCCCTCTAGCCGTGTGTAAAATGCAAAACAAATAGATGTGCGAACCAGACAAAACGGCTGCAGAATTTCTTATAGAAATCAATGCATGTGTACACGTGTGTGCGCAAGCATGCGTAAGCTGTGGCGACAACGAATTAAATTCGACTGCGATTCCAACCCTGCTTCTTCGAATCCCCGCTACTTCCTTACACACTTAACATAATGTTAAAACAGAAAGACAAATGGGTTGCATATATATATACAACACGAGTGTATATATATATATGTGTGTATACATATACAGTATCATGTGAACGCCCTCTATCATTCACTGTGCTCGTATTTCGTTGCAAACCTCCACCATAACTACGCCCTAGCAACGTGTGGTTGCTATGGCGACCGACAGTAACAAACAAATCACAATGTTTCCATGGCGACACGCGAACATACGCCGCGTCTCTCAATTGAGCCATCCAAAAAGATGACCACCTGGTAAAGTATACCGTCCGTTAAAACCAACACTGTCCATAAAATCGGAACATACTGCGTGGAGAGTAAGCACGCGGGTACGTAATTTGGTGTATCTATACACGAACGTGTAACGTACAAGCGCAGTATAAAAACACCAGGTGGCGCCACTGGCGACGGGACGGATGTTACATAACATCGTTGTGCTGACCTCTCCGTCAAACGTGCGCACGTCCCACCCACCAGATACGTGCATGCGCGTCAACGCGCACGCACACGTAGAAACGTACATATATACATACAAGAGACACATTTCATGCATATTTAGAACATTCTATAACGATTACGCCATCGTAGCCATGGACCATCTGGATTACATTTATAGAGCCTGCTACGGCTGGATATAGTCCAAGTCTTGAACTCTCTCAAGTGTAATAGTCCCGCACTACGACTACACGGGACAACTGAACCAAAGTAATGACTGACTAAGTGAGATCAAGTGACCTTGATCCCGTGACCTTGACCGAGTAGCCTTGACCCATTCACTGACGGGAGCGTGACGGTGTCAGTAGGAGACGACGCCTCACGTTTGCAGCTGGGTCGGTGGTGACGGGGGATGGTAGTATCGACACACAGGGCGCGTGCATTTACCCTTCATGGCGTCGCGACACATCGTCACCTTCCCCTCGTTGACATCAACAGTTTCTAAACAAAGAAACGTTGCACGATGTTCACCGTCATCACAAATAACTCAACGACTTTCAAACAACTCCAAGAATATTTTCTGAGATGGTTTTCTGCTAAATACAAATATTACATATTAAGGATTTTAAAAAAGTGCTCAAAGTCATGTATGCTATATAATTTTTAGCCAATATTTTAACTGTACAGTGTACACTGTTCATATAAACGAGGTAAACATGACATCAACTTGTTTATTCATAAAGTAAACTTTACAGGCAGACAATTATACACACTTTATTAAATACACTTTCCCCTAGGATGATTACAAACTTCATTTACCATCAATAACATGAATGCACTTGCAGCTGGGATGTTTATAACATGAACATTTACAAACTCCTCTTACAATAAATACCATGAACATTTACAATGTGCATGTTTACAAACTGCACTTACAATAAATAACATGAATGTTTACAACGTGAATGTTTACAAACTGCACTTACAATAAATAATATGACCATTTACAACATCAACGTTTACAAACTGCACCTACAATAAATAACATGGACATTTACAACACAAACATTTAGAAACTCCATTTACAATAAATAACATGAACATTAATGACACAAACGTTTACAAACTCCACCTACAATAAATAACATGAACATTTACAAACACCACTTACATCAACAATGTGAAGTTTTATAACATGAACATTCACAAACTGCACTTACCATCAATAACATGAACGTACTTGCAGCGTGGGCGCTTACAGAGGCCCAACTTAAAATCTCGGCATACCGGGGGGGTGACCAGAGACTGCAAGCAGACAGCGACCGTTTGACCACGGGTCAAGACAATGACTCAACCAGAAACACTCACCGTTCTCTCATATCACGATTATTAATACCGAGAGTCACACATATGCCATGGGTAATACTGTAACGACTGAAAGTATTCGGGCACCTAAAAATAATTAATTTCTCAGTTGTCCGAAAACATACGATACAACAAATATTTGTTGGTGTCCGAAAACATAGTCATTATGGACAGCGTGTATTCGGACACGTGAAACTGGAGGTCTCTGGAAACACCAGAAACATGCAGTACAGAAAAATGATAATTTTTGTGTTGGCCGAAAACATACAGTGTCTGAGTACTTGAGGCCATTGCAGTGTTTGTACTTATTTCACAGACAATTGTCCTTTTTCTGCTGTGACATTTCGATTGCTATCAGTGATCTTCATCAAGTAGCTGCCACTAGATGGGAATGTGGTAGTCATTCTGCGCAATGATGTCACTCACTGGGGTGAGCCCCTTACCCTCCAGTCATAGCCAGAGACCCGTCTGCCAGTCTTCAAGATTGGCAGATGACTGGCCGAGACGGGTAATTATAACTCATAGGACTGGAGGAATTTAGAAGGGCACTAAATTAACTAATAGTTCGAAGTCTAAGGGCCCACATTAATGACTATCATTGGCACAACTGTTTATGAAACAAATCAATTGGATTGGTATTTACCTAAATAAATGGTTGAAATGACTGGTTTGTCACTGAAAAGACTAAACTGAGCAATGATTGCTGTGACTGAGATGAACGCAAGCAGTTCGTGCAATAAAAAGGCATGCTTTTGATTAATTCAAGATTGGCAAAAATATTTCTGGCTAAGGGCCTCCTTGGGTGGCTGTGCAGGAGATTGTTGTATATATATATGTATGTATATCCCGTCGAACTTTCTGTCTATAAATCAGGCCCCCTCCCAGTTTACTATTTGAGTTACATGTCTGCACAGAATGACTACTGTGTTGCCGTCTTGCGGTAGCTGTCTGGTGAAGATCGCTGACAACAATCGAAACATCACAGAAAGAAGGTAAAACGACAGTGAAAGAAATAAGAAGAAATATTACCCATCTGAACCATCCAGTCTAATGAACCTCATCACGCATGTAAAAATCATAGTTTTTCTCAGGCTAAACATGCACACTTTTCTCCAAACCCACACCACCCATTCAAACATCTCTCAATGCCAATGCAGTTGAGTTTGATTGATGAATTAGTGTGTAATAACAATACACAGTGTGTGCTAGAGACTCATGCCTAGTGGCTGGGAATGTCTAGATGTATGTTAAGATGAACCATTCAAGTTAAGGACCCTGGTAACTCTTTCGGCAGAGCACGGAGGAAAGGCGTTCACCCACCGACTGTTTCTGTACCAACCAGCAGGTTGCACCACCGTCTTATTACGAGTGTGGAAGTGGAAGTATCGGGCAACCTCGACAAACACATCTGTACGTTCCTCTACGTACTCATCAACAACTAGCAAAACTTTCACAAATCAACAAAACAAAACTTTATGCACATGCATCGTTTTAGCTTCCCAACCCATTTACTTAAACGGATTATAAAGAATTTCTTATAAATACAGCAGACTACGGGATCACCTATCAAAATAGCACCAAATGTAACAAACATCTTGTTGCCATTTTAAATTTATGTGGACCAATGAGAACTGATCGCCTCACACACCTTGGCGCCACCTGGTGGACAGTACACAGACAGATCAGTGGGTGACAGATGCGGAAAGGTTAAAATCGGGGCAATTGTACAGGATGCACACACAGCAGACATAGTTAACTTGTCAAGACAACAACGACATTGCCAGTTTAACGACCACGGTGGTCGCGGCGATACAATCAAGGCGGGCCACGACTACGATACACATCACCAGCGCCGTGACATGTAGGGTGGGGAAGAAGCGTTAGAGAAAGCTACCTGGCTAGCCAGCTCTAGATTGGGCACACTAGCGCCACTCTGCGGCACAATCATGGCGATGCCCCCCGACGTCAGGTCACCGACTGCTGCTGCCCCCTGATGCCCGCCGTTAGTGCTGACGGCTCCTGTCATCATGGTAACTGTATCCCGCGGTGCGAGGAAGCAGCGGCACAACATGCAAAAGCAGAAGCGGCATATATACAACAGAGAGCAGAAACGTCGACGCGTCAAGTAAACTGAAAGAGAACGTCGAAGCAAGCGTGTCGCCCACGTAGTGCCACAGCATCGCACGCAGCCCGAGCACACCGATGCGGCGCCGTCGACGCAAACACACAGCACACATTCGCTGTCTATCAATCTATCACCACCACAGGACTGAGCTTGATTACAACCGTAAATGTTACCATACAGTTGTAAACATTTGATTACCAATTTTGTTTACAGTTGTAACCGGTTTATGACAAATATACTATGTTTATAACAATTGTAAACACACTATAAATGTGCGATTATATTTGTAACCATATTATCATTAAATTACAAATGTAAAATGTGCTTACTCTTGTAAACACATGCACACAACTGTGATACCCAAATACAATTGTAAATTATCATGTCAACACGATATTACAACTGTAAATGGTTGATTACAACAGTGAACAGTCAGTTACAACCATACACAGTTTATTACAACAATGTATGGCTGATTGCAACAGCCAATTACACCAGTTATTATTACAAATAAACTGTTGCAGTAGCAGATTTTAATTAACAGATGTGTATCAATAAAATGTATTAATTCAAAATGTTTGTAATTTTGTTCCTGAAATTTACAGGCTGACTCACTGTGATTAAACTGTGTTTATCGCACGATGGTGCAAAGACATTTCAGTTGAATTTTGACCGTAGCCAAATTAATAAATTCATTGTCAACATTGTTATGTCTGCATTAGATTCACGCAAGAACCAAGCAATATGAGACAGGGTAGAAGCGTCCAATGAACAGTTGTGCCATTCACCATTGCTCTAGCGAGTACGAAAGCATAACATTCAGCACAAACAGGGCCTGGTGATGTCATACCGAGATGACTGCAAAGCAGGGATCACTGCACCACAGAGCGGCAGAGTGAAACGGCATGCCAAATACGTGTTGATGTGCGCACAGGTGGGCGTGAATGCGTTCTTGCACGCTGTGTGTCGTGGGAACCAGCCTATTTATCTCTAGTGTTTTACATATATCGTTCACCTGTCTATTTACCTCAGGTACATTACATACAGGGCCCGCACCGAGTAATTCAGGGTAACCCCTATCATTTCACACACCCTGGACATAAAGGAACAGGCAGATATTTCCCCCTTTTAAAACGTTAACCATTTCAGTACGACAGGCCGGTTTTCCGGCATTGACGATGTCTGCTATTCAAATCGTTTTTATTTATAATAATCCACTGCGTGGTGCCACTTGTTGTGTGCGGTTGTCAAGGCGAATAAATTAGCTATTCAGCAGTGGTCATCGTTTATTATCGCTCAATAATAGTTTACAGTGATTTTCACGGGTTTTAATGATGGATTATCAAAATCTGCGGCGGCCACAATGGCGGACTGCATTACTTCAACAAGCGATTTACCACCGTATGTTTTGGACAGATTATTTGATAGTTTTAACAATGAATCTTTGTCGGACGTTGATGATCGACATAAATTCATAATAATGATGTCGGCGAACTTAGTATACAACTGACTTCAGCAACTGCAAAAACATTGAAATCTTGGCGGCCATCTTGGATTGTTGGTTACCATGACTACGGAATGTAAAATGATATGGCTCATTTTCTTCGCTGATTATCATACTTTCCGAAAATATATAACATTCCTATTCATAAAATGCATTTTTGTTGCTCAAATCTTGACTTGAAGTGAGGTAGTCCATTATGTTGCATATTCACTGGGAATGCAGTATTCAGTGGTCACAGCTGATCAGGGCTATAGTACTGAAATGGTTAAAGTAATAAATGATAAATTGATCATTCCCCAGACTGTTCTTGTGATTCTGTATACATCTGTAGATGCAACTAGAGTCTACCACTCAACTATCAACTATTATTGTGTAATATTATTGTGCATTGTGTAACAAAAGTTTTACTCTTTTTATTCAGCCAAACTACTTCATCGCACATCTTGGTATATTATTCATTAGAATACATGACAAAAATGAAGATATGTGAATTCAATTTTCCATGGGACTATCCACAAAACTACTCCTATCAGAATGTCAAAGAATTATCTGGTCACCATAGTTATCTTTATGCAGATTGATTAATATTCAATATCTGGCATACTTATCATATAGACTTTATACTCTACAAATTTGGTTAGGATTGAACAAGTAGTTTTTATGATATGAGAGTTGACTAAAATATGACATTTCACAAGGAGCCCGAGTCCTTAAAGGGTGGTTTGGTTTTCGCATTTGAAATGAAATTGAAATGAGGTATGCAACAAATTTAATTGAGGAGGCATCTTTAATGATGACAAAGTACAAAGGTGTGTTGAGTGGTAAACCCTCATAAGGGGTAAAAAAGGGGTAGGGCAAGCGGTACTCACGTGCCACGGGGGTATAGCCAGATGGTTGGAGGGTCACAAGATGTTGGTATGCATTATTGCCAGCGCTGGTGGTATATACCGGCATGCCGCTCTTGACATCAGTGAACGCTGGTCGTTTCACCATCGGCAGCATACCAGGCATGCCCTGAAAACAACATTGATACTGATGACACACAATAACGTAACTCACCTTCACACGACCTTCATCACATGCTACGTCTCGCTATCGTAAACTGTTTAGCAGCAATTAAATTTGAACACTCAATCGTTGACATAATTTTGACGTCCCCTTTATTATGGATTGCCAAGTGAAAGTGAAAATTGCTACAATCATGCCCGTATCCTATCATGTGGACAGTTCCCCCAATTTGAAGTATTAAATTGGATTTAATGGGATCCTCCTTTTTGATTACTGACAACCCCTGGGAAAAACTTCCACAGACCAAAATGTGATGTCAAAGTGTTAATTTAATTGTATTATGTCCAGCAATTTATCTACATAAAAAGACAGAACTTTGGAGCATGAATTCTTACCCAATTTGTTCTTCTGCCTGAACTGATTAAAATACAGTGACGACTGGTACACAGATGTTCCAAATATGGGAAGTATTAATAGATGAAGTCATGTGACATCACATGATTGTCTGTGGAGTATCCCCGCAATTAATTCCCACCCAACAAACACAGACTACAAATTTCATTATCATAACCAAACTTTCACTTCACTGTTGGACTGGATGAATCAATTCAAATTTTGTAGATACGTTTCAGTTACAAATGTCGAGTTATTTTTTCCAGACGGGCAGCTAGTGTTGTAACATGCGCCGAGCTGGCTCTCTAATTAGTGGAGATAGAAACTAGTGACATGGAGCGAGAGAGAGAGTCGCACACCGTAGGTGACAATGCATGCAACAACAAACTAGCCACACTAAGTTTACTCCCTGACCCGGCGAAACGGGCACGACCTACAACCTCTGCACAGTCACGTTGCCATGGCGATCATTGCTGTCAATTCATGACGGGGGACCCGGTCAGATATTGACCGTTTTTAACCAGCTTCAGTGATCTCATTTTACTTTGGCTGTTACACTAACATTTGTAGAAATGACGACTTTTACATTGAAATGTGTATCGTTTATTCAAATTCAAAGGCGAAGTTTACAGCTATAGAAACACATTAAATTGTTATCTGAAGGCTATCGTTGGAAAATATCTTGGTCTTCATATCTCTGGCTAAGAAAGATCGTAGATTGTCACCGGTCTAACCCTTAGATAACTTACATTCATAATAACTTTTTAAACGAAAGTAATGAATTGATAAAAAACAATGTTGGTTCTTATTAACTGTACTCACAACAAACCCTCAGGACAGACATGTATAACTAAAGCCGTCTATAATTATGGAGATTAACTAACTAAATATTCTACCACGACCGATTATTAAAATGTTCTTAATAACATAAACACCACCATATAAATGAATCCTACCACTGCCTCTGCCTTCCCTACACAGTTCCATCGCCCCCCATCCCTGCTCTTTGTTATAGATCGTACAAATCATGTTTGTTTTCTGTTGCTTCCTATTTGCCCTGGGTTAATGCCTGCATAGGGCTAATGTCTGCCCCGGGCGAACGCCTGCCAAAAGCAATTGCCTCCCAGAAGCTGTCATCTGCCTGTGGCTAACACTAGTCTGGGGCTAATGCATGCCTGGAACAAATGTCTGCCTGGGGCAAATGCCTGCCCAGAGCAAATGCCTGCTCGGGGCCGTCGTCTGCCCGGGACCAATGCCTCTTTCGGACCAGTGCCTGTCAGGGGCCAATGCCTGCATGCTCACTGCGACTTAACTACATAAGCTGTGCGAAGACTTAAAGCAAACTGGGTAGAAAGGTGAAGCCTGCAGCCACCCCCCCCGCCGTATTGTCTAACTCTCTGTACGTGTGCTTGGGGTTCTGCCGAAACATTGCCACCTTATGGCAAACAAAAGTATATGACATCGCTTCCGAGTGACTGTGCAGAGCGGTGCAGTCGCGCATGCCAGTGTCCCCGCGGACAGCGCCTCTACTTGCTACATGCAAAGCATGATGGGTAAAGTACCAGAAGAAGGTCTTCGGTGGGGTCATGAGTTCTTTTCTTTCCGGGCGCAGTCTGCAGCACCTCAACCATGGGCGGCTGTTAGTATTGGCGGCGCGAGAAGACGCAACAGTTGGTAGGTGGCAGCACATTTGATTGGCCAACGTGTGATGTGGCATGGCAGGGTTGGCGGCAGCACATGACAACAGCAAGCAGCAATGCATCGTGGGTAAATAAATAAAAAGACAGAGGTGGCGACGACGCCACCGCCGCGACGGCGACGCCATGCCAATTAATAGACAGATATATATGTACGTGTGCATATATATGTATGTGGACATGCATTGAGTATGTAACAACTGCGCAAGATAGATAGAAAGACTCGGTGGGCGAGAGGATGAGTGAACAGACACCGTAGCGCTACGTTCCCGGCTGGTGAGAGAGCATGCCTTTCTGCACATTGACTGCTTATATAAACACCCTCTGCCGCCTGCATGCATGCACACACACGCGCGAACATGTCCGTTGGGATGGTAACCGTCACGCCGTTACCATGCCAACCGACCGATGACTGCTGTGCCAACCAAATCGTTAATCTAATCAATTAATTAATCAGCCGACGAAAACTAATTTGTAAATCAGACTAAGAAATGACAAGATACAAATTAGAGCCACTGAAAATTAGTGCATAGCAACTGCAGGTGTCGCTGTTGCCGTGGACGATGCCAAGGCAACAGCGAAACGGTGCAGGGTCAACATGTATCGCAGGCCTAGATGCACGCATGCAAACGGTGGTGGGGTTCTTTGTACCGCAACCAGGGGGCGCTGGTGCAAGCAACAGTGACGGACACGGTCGAGTGACCACGTCCATCAACGCTACGACATTGAAAACACAAGATTACAGCGGGAAAAACAGCAGCAATTCCGCCAAGAGTTAGAAACGTGACCATTGCGGGTTCGAAAAAGTCACTGGTTACACGACGAGTGGACGGTTGCAACGAAAGGCAAGCTCAGTGCTGATAATTACAATGGCAACCGAGCGCACCGGTGACACTTCACACTTCTCTCTCACTTTACCCAATCATTCAATCGTGTGCTAATCCTTGGCTTAATAATTATGCTCAGGTGCAAAATAAATGTACGAAACAGAGAAAACCACTGATTAATCATCTCAATTATGTTTAGGAATTTTGTTCTTCAACAATGCCAGGAAACAGTTTGCAGTTAATAGTATGCAAGCTCAGGCAACTGTCAAATAATCTAATCGATACCGGAATTTTTTATCTTTTTCATTGGCATACCTAATAGCCATCTATACAAATGAAAAGTCCTGAAGCAATTGCGTGACACTATTTTTTAAACAAGAACAAATTGATGTACCTAGTAAAAAAGTTGGAATGCAAATGCCGTTAGTATTTTGGTGAGCAGGAAAAAGTCAAGGGATAACAACACTATGTTCAAACTGACTTCATTATAACCGACATCAACGCAATGTTCCATCTACACAGCCCGATTCTGTATTTTGCAGTCATCAGCAGGACTACAAGAATGTTTAACAGTGTAAAGAAGCGTCTAAAGTAATAACGTAAGACTGAAAGTGACTGATTACCCCAAAAGTGACGTGGTTGCCTATTGACCTGCTACTCAGCTTTGTGTGAACATGACTACAAATGGTATTTTTCAGCAAATGCGCGAAATCGTATACTTTTGGGACTTCAGTAACAACGGAATCACCGTTCTCTCTACCAATTGACTCTGCTGTGACAACAGAAAGGGAAATTTTGTGAATAATTTTATTTTATTCATCGTAATTTCACATCGTGTCAACACCGACTACGTTGCCAGGCAACCACGTCGCAACTGGTGCAGTGAGGAGGGTGACGGCGAACATTAACAAATAGAGACATCGATCCAGATTCGCTCATTCAGGTCACTACAACAAAGCAACTCAAATGATGGTGCGCAGTGGCAGCGTACATGGTGACACGGTGACGCGGTGACGCGTCAAGCTGTAGGCATTAGAAACAATACTACTGAAACATGTTAACAAAATTGGCCACCAGAGGGCGCCACCAACGGTAGTGTCTCCTACGCGTAACGCCTCACGGACATGCAGATGATACGATGACGAAGATGAACCATCTTTTAATACCGTTCCTGTCCGCGTGCAGACACACACACTGCTAGAAGCTGTTCGTCCACTTACCACGTACGGGGACTGTTCTAAATATGAACATCATCACTTTGTGGGGGATGTGAAGTCACGTTTGTCTCAAGGAGTGTGTGAATACAGGAATAACTGACGCACATGTAAACCAGCAGGTATCAAGAATACAGTCAAACCACACTCAATGGTCACCTTGGTAATACGTCCACCTCACAATTAAGGACAGTCCAAAATTATTACCATATATGGGAAATTAGCCACCTCGCTATTCAGGTGACTTTTGCCCAGACTCGAAGGTGCCTTTACTAGTGAGGTTTCACTGTATGCTTTAAAGAACCAGATATCACGGCGTAATTTCACTGTGGTGTTAACAAGTTTAAAAGATGGTTGATCTCGTTATCAGCCGATAGAGGTTCATGATGTCCCTGTATGCACACACACACACGCACGCATGCATGCATGCGTGCAAACACAAAGCATTGTCTACTGTACAAAAAAAACCAGTGTGATGGTCAACCGTGGACATTCTACCCCTGGGTCGTGACCCTGCCCCATGGCATTCTGGAACACATGACCACGCGCCCCACCCAGCCCGAAAGCGCTAGACAGGCGTAACAACGTACAGATGTATGAATTGACATTGACAGGCAAACACTGGCTGCGAAAGAGTGCACGATGTGACGCGCCGAACACGATTTTGACAATCTTTTGGTATGTTTCTCGGGGAAGGCCGAGAGAGGGAGTGGGGTGGGGAGAAAGGGGTGCAGGAGTGGGGTGACAGAAGCAGAAAGCAGCGGACAAGCGGGGTAAAGAATGAAAGTCCTTCTCACAAATGTGCCGCCGCCACCGTCATAGGCAGAGTGTCATTACAATTTACCCCCTTCCCCTCACAGAGCAGATCCCATTGACGCTGGGTTACCATAGCGACCGTATGTACTTGGACACAGTATGTTTTCGGACACCCAAACAATCTACAGAAATAATTATTTTTCAGTACTGCATGTTTTCGGACACCTTGGTCAAGTGTGAGTGATTGTGATATACCAAAATGTGTGGACGAGCAACCAATGTGGGTCCTGAGTCAGTGATTGTGGCATTTATAACAAAAAGTGCAGAGGAGCAACCAATGCGTGTACCCAGAATTTTTTATTATTTCTTTTGTATATATGTTTTAGATCAGCTAATACTGTAATTATTTTAGGTGTGTGAATACATGCAGTGACTATGGTGCTTGACTGAAGAGCGGGGCATCTACGGGGGGGTTGTGGTGATGTATGTGCAAGGTGGGGTGCCTCCCATCTAAGTCAAGTTTTCTCGGTGCGCTTCCATTACACCCTCTTTATAAACAATCTCCCGCACTAATGGTCTTTTCACATGACCTACTAAAGTGACATCACTGGAGTCAACCTGAACCCCAAAAGCAGGAGCTACTCCCTCTGATCTTTCCAATGAAAATGCCAATGGATGCACCCGAAATTAACCTGTAAAGACACTTCTTTTAGGCTTGTCTTTATATAACTTCAACAAACTTAGATCTAGATCATTTTCTTTCTTTCTGGTACCCTGATTTATATATCTACATCGATGGCAGAGCAGCAATAAGCAGTGAAAAGGCAGCCACGGAAGCGTCAGAAAGTAGTCCGGCAGCGAGCAGCAGAACACAGTAAAAAAAGTGCATGGTCGAGAGAGCGAGAGATAGAGCGGGCGGGTGCAAGTTCGAGGCAGTGAAGCAAGGGGGCACTGCGAGCTGAGAGTGAATTCCTACCACAGCAGCAGGCGCCGATATGGAAACAAAGGCTGCAGCGGCGGCGGCGGCGTTAGCCCGGTGGTGTGAGGCGGCCGACGAGGCCTTTATCTGGGCGTGTAGGTGCGGAGGGGGGTGACAGTAGCGGCATTGTTCCCGCGAGCACTTCCCCTTTATGAAATCCATACACACTGTTACGCTGTTGTCGGCCGCATCTACAGCGACGCTTTCGGGCGGGTGCGCGTAGCGGCACTCGCCGGGCGCCCGCGAGCAAGCACCTCGCTGAAATTCGCGACATACCTGAAAATAGACGGGTGAATATTGAGACGAGTTCGACACTATCGTTGGTTCGATGGCGGTGGCGCCACCTGTCCACGAGTTTACGTCGGTGGGACTGGTGCTGGTTAACGAGGCACCGGGTGTCGACTGCAGGTGATGAGGCTGGATGAAGAGAAACGAAAATGCTCAAGGTCACATGACCTCAATGACAACATCACATGATCTCAGTGATAACAGTCACATGACTTTATCAACTTTTCATGGTCATATGACCTCAACGACAAGGGTCATGGTCACATGACCTCAATGACAATGTTCAATCACATGACAATGTTCAGTCACATGACCTCAACAATGGTTACGGTCACACGACCGCAAATGTTACATACAAATTAGACAATGTTTGTCCACTGCGTTCTTAAATGTTTATTAACATCTAAATTGTTGTTATAAAATATAGGAAATGTTATAAGTGTATGCTTGCATACATGTATTTGTGCCTGAATTATTATTCATATTACATTTGCAGACATGTACATATACACACAAATGTATGCACAGTGCTAGGCATACACAGTTGTACACACACACCACTGTACATATAGGCCAATGTACGCTTACACCAACGTATGCATACATGAATGTACTACATGCACAAATACACCAATGCATGGCTATACCAATGTGCATATACACCAATATGTATGTACATAGTTGTATTTGAACAACATTGTACTCACACCAATGAACATGCACACCAATGAATGTCACTGTACATGTACACAAATGTACAGATACACCAATGTACTCATAACAATGTAATCAAACATCAGTGTACAAACACACCAATGTACTCATACATAAATGTACTCATATACCAATGTGTGGAAGCACCAGCGTATCCATACATCAATGTACTAATACACCAATGTATGCTTACACCAATGTACACATACACCACATTACACACACCAATGAACATGTACACCAATGTTCACCATTATACATGTACACCAATGCACACATATCGCAATGTACACATACACCAGTGTACACATATTGCGATGTCGCCAGCGCTGACTGTACATCGCTGCGGCTACACGAGTGAGTAGTGTTTGTGGGAGACTGCAGCGTCAAGAGTGTCTGTCCAACCAAGACAATACCTCCAGTCTGTCCGGTCTCGACACTTTCTGGGTCATCAAAACAGGGTTCCCTACCGCCATTGGGCCCAGCGTCGTTGTCATGCCCTGCAGACCAGCAGCGCCATCTACTGACGGGATCACGCCCAGCTGGCCGCCCACCTGGTTCATGTAGTTCGCCTGCATCAAGTACTGCGGGGCCTGAAACACCAGCACAGGGGGTGACTCAGGGTGACAGAGGGAGACTGAGGGGGACTGAAGGAGACTGAGGGAGACTGACAGGGACTGAGGGAGACTGACAGGGACTGAGGGAGACTAATGGAGGCTGATGGAGACTGAGAGAGGCTGATGGAGACTGAAGGAGACTGACGGGGACTGAGGGAGACTGACAGGGACTGAGGAAGACAGAGGGACACTAATGGAGACTGGTGGAGACTAATGGAGACCGGTGGAGACTGAGGGAGGCTGATGGAGACTGAGGGAAGCTGATGGAGACTGAGGGAGGCTGATGGAGACTGAGGGAGGCTGAGGGAGACTGATGGAGACTAAGGGAGGCTGGTGGAGACTGAGGGAGACTTATTGAGAATGATGGAGACTGAGGGAGGCTGATGGAGACTGATGGAGACAGAGGGAGGCTGATGAAGACCGAGGGAGGCTGATGGAGACTGAGGGAGACTGATGGAGACTGAAGGAGTCTGAGAGAGGCTGATGGAGACGGACGGAGACTGATGGAGACTAAGGGAAGCTGATGGCGACTGACAGAAGCTGGTGGAGACTGCGGGAGACTGGGGGGACTGAGGGAGATTGAAGGGGTAGAGGGGGACTGCATGTAGGTTGAGGGAGGCTGATGGAGACTGAGGGAGACTGGGGGGACTGAGGGAGATTGAAGAGGTAGAGGGGGACTGCATGTAGGTTGAGGGAGGCTGATGGAGACTGAGGGGGACTGAGGGAGATTGAAGGGGTAGAGGGGGACTGCATGTAGGTTGAGGGAGGCTGATGGAGACTGAGGGAGACTGGGGGGACTGAGGGAGATTGAAGGGGTGGAGGGGGACTGCATGTAGGTTGAGGGAGGCTGATGGAGACTGAGGGAGACTGGGGGGACTGAGGGAGATTGAAGGGGTAGAGGGGGACTGCATGTAGGTTGAGGGAGGCTGATGGAGACTGAGGGAGACTGGGGGGACTGAGGGAGATTGAAGGGGTAGAGGGGGACTGCATGTAGGTTGAGGGAGGCTGATGGAGACTGAGGGGACTGAGGGAGATTGAAGGGGTAGAGGGGGACTGCATGTAGGTTGAGGGAGGCTGGGAGTAGCTGAGGGATTCTGACGGGACAGCACTTGAGAAGACGCCTTTAAATTGGATGTGATCAGATCCCTTAAAATGGACTTGAAAAAAACCCCTTAAATTTGATTTGAAATTACTCCTGAAGGTGGACCCGAGAAGATCCCTTAGACTGGATTTGAGATGATCCCTTAAACTGGACTCATGAGACTAGACAAAGTAGTTGGACCAGGAAATATACAAGATGCCACTGGTGTGACCCCCAGGACTGTCAATATACCTGTCTGCCACTGTGCCATCAATCTAATACCTTTGATCAGTCAACAGCAGTCATTGGCTTATTTACAACCTACCACACCCATTCCAACTAGGCTAATCTGCAGGGAGCCAGTGACAAATCACTTGTCAGTGGGCCATTCTCTTCATTAGCCTAATTACACTGTTAGTTATCTCTGCAGGCCAATCAAGCACAGGTGATATGAGGACACCACTGTCATCTTGATCCAGTCTTAATCCCAATTACTCCCTCTAAATATTCTCCTTACATTTGATTTTGGTTGTTGTTACCAGTGAAAAAGTAAGTTTTTTAGAGGAGACTATTTATGTTGTGTGTTTAAATTGAGTATTGTTAATATTTATTTGGGAAATGTTAAATAATATTAGCAGGCTTGCTTGTACGCACGTGTGTTGGATGCATACATTACACATATAAAAATTACACATGTATTATACATACAAATATGTACATAAATGTATGCACACAATTTATCAATACATCTAGAGCTGTTTCCTATATGGCACATACACATCTAATTAAAATGATATTATTGTAAATAAATAAAACAATTATATTGCAAATTTCGACCTGTTCATCTCCTACCGGTGTATGCCTTAAAGCAATGCATTATGGTGAACATTTTGGTTTTGGTTTTAAACTGAATTTATTTTACAATGCAACCATGAAATTTGAAACCGACTTGAATGTTTCGACTGGCATCGGGGTGAACTGCAGTCTGCAGTCTTCTTCCGATGTGATCTTCCTCTACTCACCAGATGGCGTGGCAAGCAGACTACCGACATTTAACATATAACTGTGTTTGTATACCTCTCCTGTTGAAGCAAGTTTCAAATTTCACAGTTGTATAATAAAGAAAATTTAAAAAACTTGACGAAAACTTTTTTATTTATCAACCTAGAAACCTCGATGAATGACAGCGGATGTGCGGAGGGCTACAGGGGTGATATGGTGAAAGGTAACGAACCACAAAGGGGTACTGTCCGGCGATGAGGGAGCCACCGTAAGGGTGATGTTTGGCTGCAGCGCCAGCCGGCTCAAACACCAGTAAACGGAGAAAACAGAAAAGAACCAAGATTAGTACGGGTCATGCAAACACAACAACAACAGCAGAATGCTTAACAATAGACACACACATAAACCAACCACGTTGCTTCCGCCACCAGGTCACAATGACCTTTGTTACCCCGCCCTGGGTCATGCTCACTTTGGTTGCTCCGCCCTTGGTTGCCCGTTAAGTTTTTTTATTTTGACCATTTTCCAGAACCTCTGTAAAACCATCCCAACACGTGCTATTTAATGTGCCATTCTGAGATAGCCTATCTTTTAAATGCAAATTTCCAGCAAATCAATACGCCCCATACATTATGATCATTTTTTTCAATTCCACATTTAATTTTGTTCACCTAATATGTGATTTTAGGACAAAACGGCGCAAGATGAACAATGTTAACCACGTGCCATAGTGTTTTATTCCACTGGCCGAACCTACTGACCCGTAATTTTGCGAGAGAATAATTTATCGAATAACATCAAATGCCAAAGTGACATACGGCAACAGGAGTTAATATGATGAAATAAGTACATGGACAAACACTGTTTTAAAAACATGCTGAACTGGTTCTATTTTTGGCCATAAGACATTGTGATTGGTTTATAAGTGAGCACAATAAACATAAATATAAGACCTCCAAGGTCACTGTGAAAGGCAAGGTCACAGACATTTCCAGCCCTGAACCAACCAAAATCAGTGACGGAGAACAAAAACATTGATGGCTTTGACACCATCATTTTTGGGTTAGAAACCCCAGTTACACAGGGCCTTGAGAAACCCTACAACTGACAACAATCAGGCTTTGTTCATCCCACTGTGTGAGTTCAACAACACTGCTGGTTTATGATACATTCACCAGGGTGCGCCACCATAGATTAGTTCCAATGACTGACACTGCACACTTCATTAGTTTCCAGTTTGTCACTCCAAATTCCAGTCCATTTCTTGTGCTGCAGTCAATAATACTTAACGACTTACCCGTACAAGCAATACCTATAATTAATTCCTCTGAATGAATTCCGAAACCGAGATCATTGTAAGTATAGATGGTTGGAAGAAATTAATAAACTTGAACTGGGAATCATCGTGGATGAACAAAGTCTAAATGATGTTAATATACAACAGATAAAACAACAACGTGCTAGATCCATGCGATACCAACGCTACAAACCAAAATTAAATGCAATAGCAATCAAACTCAACGTCCATGCAGTGTGAACAGAAACTGTGCGGTTATTCCCCCACCAAAACATGTGTGCATGTTGATTATTTATGACTCATATTATACAACATGGTTATATATTACTAATTTACAATATGCATGACATAACTGCTACATGACATTACTGCTACATGACATTACTGCTACATGACATTACTGCTACATGACATTACTGCTACATGACATAACTGCTACATGACATAACTGCTACATGACATTACTGCTACATGACATTACTGCTACATGACATTACTGCTACGGTAACTCCACAAACATGTATCCATCTGTTAATCCTTTCTGTTAGGAACATGGTTCAAAGCGACTTGCGTAATCCAACTGATAATAAATAATTATTAATAAATAAATAGCAATGGACTGATCAATAAATAAACACGAAACCTAAAAACAAAGCGCCACCCGCATTGGATGATTTTATCCCCAGAATGCATTGCGGCGGAGACAAAACCATGTGGTATGCCTATGAACAAGTAATGGGAGTTGGCAGCGTGATATTTCGTGGACAGTCGTTAATCCAACCAGACAGACTGTGAAAGCGAGATAATTGTAAATGCCAAGTGGGTGATCAGATGATGGAGGCTGTGCTACAAAAATATGGCTGCCATAAATACACCAGCCTGTCAGCAGCCAAGGATAACATAGGGCTGGTGTGGGAGTGAAAACAGGGGCAAAGAAAAGACAGGAAAATGGCTCTAGAATAGCAGTGTAATGTCAGCTGCCCAGCCCAGTAAGTAAACACCATCCGTCAGACCTTCATTTCATACTTAAACAAAACACTATCAACCTGCTACTCAATACTAGGCTTCATACAACTGAGCCCACTAATAACAAGGACCTAACACTGGACCAAGGATCGTGTAATGGCACACAGGTCTATTCCTACTGGATGACTCAGGACAGGACTGAATGCTTGAATTGGGAAGCAAAAGTTGAGTTTTTACAGTGTGATTTAAAAAATAAATCTTCGCATAATTTTGTATGCACTGAAAAGTTCACTACTGTAGAGTTGTAAAGATAAATAAACAAGTGGCAGCCAAGTTGTGCTTATCCGAAGGCTCAGACCATTTCATTGGTTGTATTCAGACAATTTTATCGGTGGTCGGACCATTTTTAGGGTATATATGGGGGTCAGAACATTTTAAGATCTCTTCTGTTGAACTAGGCAACAACAGAATACAAATGACTTATCCTGATGGTACTCAGACAAGTTTTGAGGATATGACAAAATGAAAGAAAAATATTAAGTTCCTCAGCACAAACTCTCTACGACGTTTGACAATCTGAGATGGAAGAAAATGAACATATCTATTTAATAGGAGAAGCAGGGTGCTCTCGCAAATGATGGGGAGCGGATACTAGTGCTGCCACATGGTGGAAATACAGCGAAGGAGAAGGTGGAATACATCCGATTGTGCGCACACATGTAATGGTGAAGGAACCCCAACCAAACAGCTGCAAGTAAACTGAGGAACAAACAAAATACAAGCTCGTAAGAGTCTCATACTTTAGTAAAGTCACAAAATATATCAAGCATCACTGGAGGTTTGGTTCGTCGCCACCAAATATCAAAGGGAAAATAAACTATTACTGTGGTGGCATTTAACAAGCGAAACAAGTGTGAATGCGAATCGATGCTATTTTGGATTGTAAAATCACAAGATCTTTTCTGTTGGTGGGTGGAGGGGGGAGTTTGAACCAATCCAGAATTCTTAATGTTTTTTTGAACTTGACAAATTTATGAGACCATCTGAAAAACATAAAACGGAACTGAAACATTAACTTGCACAACAACGAAGACAACAAGGACATTGTTAAATGTTAAAAATATCTTGAAGAATAGTTTTTGCAAAATTACTCTGAAATGAGACATGCAAATAATCAAATTGCAACAGCTACATAAGACAAGGTCTAGTAAGTTCACAAAGCCCAAAAAAACATTATGCATTTAGCATTGGCGTAAGACGACCACGACCAAACCACCCCATATAATGTTTAACGCATCTTTCCAAACTTATGCATGTGCCCCAAAAATTTTTAAACTGAAACCACGCAAAACAGGAACAAATAACTTGCGGTTTTTCCGTACGTGGTTGGACAATGGACCACACATGTCGGTGTGCGGTAATTTATTTACCCCAATAATATGTGTTAACGCATAAACCACCCCATGTAACGTGTAACATATCTTTGCGAACTTACCACTCGAAAATGGCAAAAACTGAAACCACGCAAATCAGGAAGAAACGACATGCAGTGTTTCCGTGCTCAGTTGGGAATACATGTAACAGTGAATGACACAGGGGCAGGTACTTACCATGCCGGGGTACATGCCAGGCATCATGGGAGGCATGCCAGTGTTGGTGGTGAGGGCCTGCATCTGCAGGTTGCGTAGGATCAGGTTGTTGCGCCCGTTCTGAAGGAGCTGTTCCCGAAGGTGCTGTGGTGGGTGTAGGTACTTGCATGGTGGGTCTTTCCGTTGACACTTCCCCTGAAACACAAGTGTGTCTACGGTCAGTCACGGACACATACACATGGGCACAAAGCATGTGTCTGCGGTCAGTCACGGACACGTACACATGGACACAACACGTGTGTCTACGGTCAGTCGTTTTCATTAGTATGACACTGCAAACATTGACACCAGACAACGTATTTGAATTCAGCGTAGCCAGGCCGTTTCTGTAGTGTAGATTTAGGGTCGGGCGCGGTCTATGTGAATTATTCAAGAACACGGCCACCTTTTTTTTCTGCTAAAATAGTTTCTAGAATATTTATAAAGAACTTTGTAACTGGTGAATACTTTACAATAATTAATAAGTGTTATACACATCCTTTTATTTATTAAAGGGAATAAAAACATCTATTGCTTGAATTTATGTTATATTACATCCTGCTATCTATTTCCACGTCCACCAAGCAAAAAAAATAAAAAATTCAATGAATATGCATATTTTTGGCGCGCTTTTCGGGATGCCGAGATGTGACGTCACTTATGACTCAAACTCGCATCAGGCCGACCCTTTCCATGCATTCAGAGCATGTTTACAAGTATAGCTTTTGGGTCGAAACGAGTGTCAGAATGAGTTATTGAGCAATTTTCCGACGTAATACAAACACTAGTCATCATAGAGGAACAAGCAGTTATCTTATGGTTTCACATGAATCCAATTTTATTCAAAACAACGTATGCGAATGGGCCTACAAGTCGACTAGGTTTCGCCGAGCTTGGGCTCGTTTTCAGAATAATTATATCGAATGCAACCAATGGGAGATAATCTACACCAATAAACATACATAGCAAACATATATTGTATCCAGCTACATAAAGTAACGTGTATAATCTCATAATATCACTAAAATATCGATATATGAAGGAGTTGTACAATTTACCATAACAACTTAAATCAGTTAGAGAGTTTCCGCTGGTCCCGCTAGCTCAGTGGGTAGGCGCGTTGGTTACTTGTCATTTATTTTACAATCGGGCGACGCCGGTTCAATCCTGACAGCATGCAAACTATTGATTTTCTTTACACTTTTGTTGTTGATGTTTTCACGAAGTAATATAAACCAAATCATTTAGTATACTATGATGCACTGTTTGTAAATAATTTTTATTTTTTAGTAATTATTTATTCGCCACAAAAATGAAAATATGGTCATTATATAACAATGTTTCTAAATTTTATTTATCCAAACAAATATAATGTAATGGATATCTAATTTATTAATTGTAAATATATTGTACAGTAATATATTGTAATTATATATGTGAAAACAGATTGTGATCTGTCTGGATAAATACAATTTAGAAACATCGTTGTATATAATGACCATATTTTCATTTTTGTGGCGAATAAATAATTACTACAAAAATATAAAAAAATATTTACAAACAGTGCATCATAGTATACTAAATGATTTGGTTTATATTACTTCGTGAAAACATCAACAACAAAAGTGTAAAGAAAATCAATAGTTTGCATTCTGTCAGGATTGAACCGGCGTCGCCCGATTGTAAAACAGACGCAAAGGAACCAACGCGTTTACCAACTGAGCTATCAAGGCCGACAGAAATTTGATGACTGATTTCAGTGGTTATGATAAATTGTACAACTCCTCCTTCATACATCGATATTCTAGTGATATTATGAGATTTTACACGTTACTTTATGTAGCTGGATATGATATATGTTTGCTATGTATGTATATTGGAGTACATTATCTCCCATTGGTTGCATTCGATATAATTATTCTGAAAACGAGACCAGGGCCAAGCTCGGCGAAAGCTAGTCGACTTGTAGGCTCATTCGCATTCATTGTTTTGAATAAAATTGAATTCATGTGGAACCGTAAGATAATTGCTTGTTCCTCTATGATGACTAGTGTTTGTATTACATCGGATTATTGCATAACAACTCATTCTGACGCTCGTTTCGACCCCAACATTATCCATGTAAACATGCTCTGAATGCATAGAAAGGGTCGGCCTGCTGCGAGTGTGAGTCATGTGTGACGTTAAGATACCACGTGATTGCCTAGCTCATAACATTTTTATTTTCCGCGAGAATCGCTACACAGACGGGTTTAAAATCGAATTTATGCTACAAATGTATCTTTCTGTATTTTTTAAATGTTCTCGAATGTTACATGCAATAATTAAACTTTCTGTACACATGGAAAACGGATTTTAGCTAATGCCTTGTTTTTATTTCCTTTAAGTATGTGTGTCAATTCAGTTTCAGTTGTGCAAGAACAACAAGAACTGCTTCAGAGTAATTGCACAACAATTCAGCATTGATGTGTCATAATCTCCAACTATGCTTGGTTTAAGCAAGTGGATATTTACATTCTATCACTAGGTAAAATTGGTATATGAGCTAAATATAAGCTAGGAGAAGTTGGTGTATGTTGGGTTAGTTTTAGGCTTTTCAATAGTATTAATAGGTTTTGACCGGATTGAGTGCAACCCTGGGACAAATACACTTGTAAACAAACACACTTGTAAGCAAACACACTGGTAAATAAACACACTTGTAAGCAAACACACTTGTAAGCAAACACATTTGCACAGGAACGGTTCTTGTCCTTAACTCAGAAACATCTCTGAGTCATTCCCTGTCAACTCAAGGATCATAACTCAGCAGACAGCTACCTCAAGTCTTCCCACTGCCTTTTAACTCTTCCCTCTCTCTCTCCCTCTCCCTCTCCCTTCACTCCCAGTAGGAATCTTATCAAGCAGATATGAGCTTTCAATTTTGGCACCTAACAGGATACCTAGACCTCCACAGAGCCTAAACTGTCTCTACATCAGCCAGTATCACTCAAGGTTTTAACAAGATTGGTGGGAAAACATTGCGTCTAGACGGGAAACTTCCTTACTCCCTCTATCCATCCTCTCTGGGAGAACACTACTGTCAGTCATTAATCAGCGATGGGAAATTTTCCGTTTCCCAGCAAGAAAAAGCTGTTTCAATTGATTATGTTATAATCCCCTCCCCCCGGTTGCATCACGCCCAGTCCACAAGGTTGCCAATCAAACCTTTCTCTGACGTAGATACAGTGACAAGCCCAGCCTGTTCACAGGGCCTGGGAATCCAGGAAGTTACTAATTTAATCATCAAAAGTAGATGTACTTTCTTTCAACATAATTATTGTGTTGCTACACTGAAACTCCTGTCTGCAGTTAAGGTCATCTAGCACTTCAAAGGGGTGCTTGTTTCACAACATCCAATCAGTTACATTGTGTTAATTGCAGCTGCCAAAGTGCATGCATGGCCAGACATGTCCAAGTTTTAAGTCTGTAGAGCATCACCAAGGGAAAGACAGCGCCAATAAATAGCCAATAACCAGCCAACGAGCTTCTAAATTTACAACACACAGCAGGAAACATTATAATTATTTCAACAGTCAATGACAAAGTTAAATTGTTGAATAAAAATATGATAGTTTTATATTGCAATTACAACAACTATAATAGTCATTTTATATTCTTCTAAGACATTTTATAATTATATTCATACCTTTCAGAAAACCATAACTATTTACTATAACTGAATGGTTCTACTTAACGTCATCTTAATTTATTTATTTCATTACATAATTCTACACCTGTAAATGTTATTAATATCTAGACACGCATTAATGACACTGATATTTTTGGCTGTTTTAATTGTTGTTGACTGACAGATGCAGACACAATAATATGCTCACTGCCATGTGCCACGGCAGTCATCAGCAGGCTGGTGGCAGTCAAAGTTGTAACATTGTACACAGGCACAGCATTGGATGACATCACCGTACTGACTTTGTAGAACTTGAAGTGGACAATAGTTGTTGATAAATTGTAACAAGTGAATGATGACAGTTTCTTCAGGGCATCTCGAGCCGCATTATTTATAAATTTAGCAATTTTTTAATGTGTATCATTTTCTGAAGGGATATTTGTATTCCTGTTATACGGCGGCAGTTTCCGTAATGCCGTAACCTTAGGTGAATTTCTATAATGATTACGGAAAATGAATTGAGATACCATGGCATGAATAACAACTGCACAGGACTGAAATGGAGATCTTTCCCATCATGGTCCCACATTCTAATCCCCATCTCCAACAATAGCCGCAGTTTATTCAAGTAAACTACACGAGTAAAAGGAGAAATCCAAAGGCTTATAAAGACAGAACACTAAATATAAGGGCCAACAACTGAACACAATGAAACTCTTCATTCTTATATAGCGCAGTATCTAGTCCTTAGGACTGGTCAAAGCGCTTTTCTCTTTACTCCTTGGCAGACCTGTTCCATCGACCATCTCAACTTCTCTGGGAAGCATTCAGCCACGTTACAATTACTACACAAAGACTATTGCACACAAATATCAACCCTGTCTATAGCCAGGTACTCACTTAAACAGCTGAGTGAACTGGAGCAATGTAAAGTGAACCAGTTTGCCCAAGGTTTGAAACGGCAAGAAGAGCATTTGAACCAGGAACCTCTCGACTGGAAGTGTGATTCTCTAACCACTATGTGACTGCGTCCCATTATTAATAGCACTTTGCCAATCTGACGAGTTATAACTGAGGTATGCATCAACAAGCAATTCCCCAGGGCTCTTCTGTATATAGCAGGGACATATGAATAATTGAACCACTTTGCCAGCCTGCAGTATCGCATTATTTACCTATACGGAGTAACATTTTGGCATTCACCTCAAAACAACACATATGCCATTATTAGGGGTGTAACAGTTAATCAGTGTATCGCGATACATAGCCAACGATATGATATATCGATACACGATACAGTGTACTGATACATCGCCAAACTATCTATCATCGAGGGACATGTTGAAATTCTTCAAAGTGCATTATTAAATATTAACGAAAACAGGACATGTTTCAGATGGCTTTGTTCTTTCAGCAATCACCTCGTTCACTTCACCACCTCAAATATCAATTCACCCAGTGGAATATTGGGTAACCGCCACAACAAAGTCCTGCTAGCTTTAGCAGGTAACACCTTCCAGACTATGGTTCGTGTATTAGGGTAAGTATCACATTGTGAGGGTACCGGATCATTACCACCCTAGCCATTACCAGGCTTACAGTCTTCTTGCAACATTATTAAAACAAACACAAATGTCTGTGACGACACAAATGTACTCAATAACACCACGCCTAGTTCATTAATTTTAGATTTCAGCAATAGAAACCAAACCCTAGTTTTTCTCCAAACTAGTCTTCAGTCAACACGCTGGTCAGAAATGAGGAACACTGAACAGAAACAAACCGAGGAAGCTGAGGACTCCAGTCCATTCCCTTATCCCAGGTGTCCAGGGCTGTCCCATAAATCTCCCAGTGCTCCCAACTGGGATCTGGGGCAGTGGAGCTGGGAAGAACCCATACCTGAGATGGATGGCCCCAAAACCTCATCAAGGCTGTATTTTTGGGTTACAAAACTAGCCATGGACCAACCCATAGTACGCCAAGGGCACAACTAAAAATAACAAACTGTACTGTGCACGTTGCCACCGACAACCAAGACGAGTCTGAAGAGTCAGGCCAATTACTTGAGCGTCTCGGCAAACCGGAACATATTCATTCTATTTGGCACAGTTCGCTTAACAAATATTTGAAATGCGGAAATACATCGAATTTTGCTTTCCAATAAGTGTACGCAGATGTACCCCATTTTCTGGGGTGATTACCAGGTAGTTAACTCAATACTGGTGGTCACCATGGCAACCAGACGTTACAACATACATCCACCTAAGATGACACTACTGATGTGGATATGGTCCCTGTGAAATACATGCCCCCTACAACAGCTGCATGAAGACTGGGCTAATGTGTCTACCCCACCGTAAGGTCACCACCCCAGGTCTATACATCTGTAGAGTTCCTATTCACCCGGGTCATTCAAACATATGCTTCTGACATGAAGAAGCATCTGGATGTTAGGTGCAACTGAAGTCTATAGGATGCCCCCAGTACTTGGCCATGACATGAACAAGCATCTGGTAGTGAAGCACTAATAAAGTCTTTATTGAAGACCTTGCCTACTTTGCCCTGACATGTAGAAACATCTGGTAGTTAGGCACAAAGGAAAACCTGAGTCAGGTCACTAAGACATACAGAGACAGTTGGTAGTTAGGTACAATTACTGGGCAAAAGTTATTTGATAATATTATCAGTACAGATCTATTGCCTGGAATTGGTCTACACAGCTGGGTGCAGCAAGCATGCATGCACGCACGCATGCCCGCCCGCCCGCACGCACGCAGATGCATATGCACAGCATACCTAAGGTAACAGTCATTAGCTAAGATGGAACTGGGCGTACCCTTCTATAAGTACACGCCTGACAGTGAGCGAGGCTAAACTTAGCCTCTGCCAGTAAAAGAAACTTTGATACGAACCGAGTGTATCTAATCGGGGATGTTGGAAGGTTTAGTCATAGAACACGATGGCAGTGAAATGATGCAGTTTGAACAAGTATTTGGTGGTGTGATTTTTTGCCATTTTCCTTCCAACAACACATGTGGGTGCAATATTACATGGCTGTTTTAATAAGTACTGATGGGCATCGTGCATGCATGTGTTCTGGAAGAGCTAGAGGTAAGTTATTTTTATGAAACTTTTTCAGCAAATCAATGATATGATGGAAGTGACTATGAAGAAGTATGAGAATTTTCTCACGTCCAGTTTTCTTATAATCTAACATTTACATGGCTAGTGTGCCCTATATCTGTGAAACCTCCGAGACATAAGCATCTTTGTCACCAATGACCTCCGACCTCTGTGTCAGCTGCTGGGCCATTCATTCAGCCTCTAGGGGGGCTCTACCACAGAGAACTGTCACTTTAACCATGTTTCCTGGGAACATGTGTCCAATGGTTGTCTTTAACCCTTTCAGAGCTACTGCACAGATATCACAGATACATGCGTTTTTGCCATCAAATGCCAAGCAGCCAAATTGTCTGATTTCCTTATTTCAACATGGCTGGTAGCTACGTTAGTACGTCTGATGACAGTCTAAGCACACAGGTTAGAGAAAGTGAGTTATGATGGGCCATCTCACTGTTATGTATTGGGAATTAAGTAGAAAACGTCAGCCCTTTCAGGAAATGTGCCGTTTATTTGATAAAATGTACAAACAAAACATATTTAATAACAAGTTGAGAACACAGTGAATACAAACACATTTTCAAAACAACGCACCTCTTATAGAAAATGGCATTTCTTGTATAATCAGCGCACTTTTGGTTGGCGCCGAGACGGTTAAAGTAGCGCAAATGACTGAAGTCACTTCCTGCGGGAAATGTACAAAAATTATACTGTGTAACCATCACTTTTAAAGACAGTGTCAGAACTGTGTCAAAACGACATGTACTACAATGTGACTGTATTAGCCAGACTAGTTTCCTATACTTCATCGTTATGGAAGTAATCCCCCCACGATTCTAGGATGACCATAATTGCAAGGTGGCTGTGTTGGAGGGGTGACCATCTTCAATTTTCCCCCAGCCTTTGTATTGAATGTACTGGTAATCAGTGTGTTTAAACTAATGCGTTGTCTTGGTATTGCAACAATAAAAGCATAAACTAACAAAGCACTGACATAACAGTTGGTGATGTCACTTTTTACAATCTCCCTCAGACGCACCAAAGAAAAAGACAGTTCAAATTCCTCTCTACTGGCATGTGTCTCTCTCTCTCTGCCTGTCAGCAGGAAAAAAACAAACTGCACTGGTGCAGTTGACACCCGAAAACCAAGCTGACATGGTTTAAATTAGGCTGGCTAAATAAGACCTGATGTCAATCAATTCTCCGTAAAAACTCAACTGCAGCCCCCAGAGACAACTAAAATGGACGACCTCTACAGGTAGAGGTAGAGGTACAGGTACAGGTACAGGAGAAGACAGAGCTGGTTGATTGTATATCAACTATTGTTGGGAACTGGACTGATTTTCATAATCAATCATCGGTTCTGTCAAACCGATCAATAATCAATTGTTTAATCAATTTACAGGCTGCAATTCTAAGTTTGATCACTAGGTGACAGTACTAATGTGACGCGCTGGTGGCAGTTGATATAAACACGAAAATGGTACGCAGTGTAATAGTCACCACATGAAACATATCGAATGGACCCATGATATTTATTCGTTTAGTGTGTGGCACCTTCCCGTAATGTAAGGATTCTAAATACGCTACAAATGTATCAGCTTTTAACAATGCCAATGGCATCTTTTTCATCAAACCGTAATGGGTTTTGGTCATTTGGTAGATATACAGATTTCACTAAAACACATTTTATATAATCAAACCAATCACCGATCATACCACATTGTAACTGAATAATAACTCACTAGAGTTAAATAAAAAATATACACCTGTATATGTAATATATATAAATACTATATATATATACTATATAATATACAATCACAGAATGATATCCATGTTGTATACCAGAGTGAGAAGAGACAATACCTAACTGTTTCCATGTGTTACTGGACATGATATCAGCAGCACATAACATGAACAGTTGTGAGAGGTCAACATCGCTGTCATAACTGACACGGCCAGCACCCAGTCTGCCAGACAGTAGCACTGATGGCCCTGGTTGCTATCTACCAGGAACAGATGATGTTTGCTAGGGGATTGTCTCATCGGTGCATGTCAAATGCACCAATTAACTTAGTCATATTTTGTGCATTTGGTGAAATAAAAAACAAGTCGCCATAGTTGGTGTGTATCTGACCAGATACACTTAATGCGAACATCAAAGATAAATACAGGTTCTGGAAAAACTAAAATACAAAATGTATGTATTAAAGCAGAACTTCACTACTAAAGTCACCTTTGGGACTGGACAAGTGGCCTGAATAGGGAGGTGACTGTATTAGCAGGACTAATATCCTATACTTCACTGTACATGGAAATAATTGGCACTGTTCTAGGGTGACCTTAATTGCAAAGGGGCTGTATTACTGAGGTGACCCTAAGGCACAGTTCCACTGTACTGTTTATATTTCACCTAATCCTGCTTCAAATAATACTCAACTTAATTGTTTTGCAAGTAAAACTCACCAAACTATCAATCAACACCGCCTTGTACCAAAACTCCAAGCTTTCTTCCCCAGATGGACCCCGGGATCAGCCAGGGAGGTGGGAAAAGGGAGCAAGGAGGCAGTAAATAAACACCACCCCAGTGTGTAAGTACAGTGGGGTCAATCTCCTCCCTGGTGCTATTACAGGCTGCTGACTGTTCCCTCTGTCATCCCACATAGCTGGACTCAAGCCCTCAGCCCCTCTACTACTGGGGGGTCTCTTTCCACTCAGCCTGGGTGTTCACTGGTGGTGGGCGGAAAAGTCAGAGGAAAAAAGTCACGGAAAGAATTCAGTTTTGGTTAGAAAGTCACAGAAAATTATGTAATTATTTTAATTTCAAAATTGAAATACAGTCGAACCTTGCTTTATGGTCACTTCAATAATACAGCCACCTTGCGATTAAAGACACCCTAGGATCGTCCCCAAATTTGTTCCAAATACAGTAAAGTAGAGGAAATTAGTCCAGCTAATATGGTCACCCTGCTAATAAGGTCATTTTGCAGAGTCCCAAGGGTGACTGACCTTAACTGAGTCACCAGAAAAGTTACAGAAAAAGCCCATTTTGGCCACATCCTTCATTTACTTTGTGACAAAGTTCTAATGCGAAATTAGGAATTAGTTTTTAGACGGAATTAAATGAGAAATGATGTGTATAGTCTCTGGTCCAAAATAATAATAACATTCTGATTAACATCCCTCCACAATGGTGAACTGTCTTGTTAAAAACCCAGTTTTCACTGTAGACAAAATATATTTCTACATAAAACAGCATAAGAAAAAATTTCAAAATACAGGCTTAATAAAATTATCATGCAGTGAATTATGGTGGCCATTTTCCTAGATGGACAAGAGTGTCTCAATGGTATAATGTCTAGACAACACAAGATTAGCCACCTGGCTAATAGCCTAATACTAATCTCTGTTGAGGGACCGTATCAAAACGTTCAAAAATATTTAAAAAAATCAATGACCAACCACAGCACCTTCCCAAAAAACAAAATACACAATATAAATGACCCCCTCACTCTGGCAAACTGTGCCCTCTTCAAGCGGTAAGTCCCACACACTCTAGATTTTCTTGGTACAAAGGGTATCAGCGTTATGTCATATCACGTCAAACGTAGCTTTTTACGGATCACAAAGACGGCATTATCCTCCACTTCTAGAACAAATTGTCTGTGGCGCAAGTGGCTGGGGCATTTGCCTGGCAGGTTTGACGGATGACTATCATTAAGATTACCATGCCAATGTCAGTCTGCTAGTGCCCTCTGGGAAATGACTAACTACAGTCAAACAGGCTCATTGCTAGCGTCTACACTACATTTTAAAAATGATCAAGGACTGAACAAACATTCACACCTGCCGTTTCATTCTTCACAAACTAACCTAGTAACAATAGCAACCATTCCCAATAAAGCAGTTATTGATTGACATCAACTATTTCCCCATGTCGAGATAAAACAAAGTTGAAAAGCAATCCTGTAAAAGACAACTCAGTGTTTGCACCTTATTTTATAGTACTATGGAACCTTCCCATTAAGGCCACCCTCCGGACAGGGCCAAAGTGAGACCTGATCTTATCAGCTGGATTAGTTTCCTATAAACATGTAACTTAGGACTATCCTAGGGTGAATGTAATTTTGAGGGGGCTGTATTACTGAGGTAACCAGTAAATCCCAGCTGGACTGTGTAGATATTTCTAGACATTTCTACCAAAGAACCACAAGAAGAGTTCTGAGACGATCCCTCTAATCAGCACCATATCTACCCACACAGAGGGCAGCAAGTGCAGGTGATAAATCCATCACCACTAACCAAGGTTCACATTTCCTCTGGCCAGTCTTGATGGCTGCTGCTGATTGGCAGCTGTCAATCACCTGCCTGCACAATGACAGACATTGGGCATTAATTGCCCTGGTCAATCAGAAGGTGATTACTAACAGCAACAGTTAATGACAGGACTGATTGCTGGGGCACACACAATGACCCCAGATGACCACTCCAAGACTGACCTGCCCTAGGCTGACCACTTCTACACTGGACAGTGGTTACTCAGGCCATTAATCTCTTATGCATTTTAGTCCCAACTTTCTTTCTCATTATTAATTGAACCAATTCATTATCAGTTTCTTCTCTGCGGACTCTCGCTTTTGCCGGGAATTCTGTTAATGTGCGATATCCAATTTGACAGCGGGCATCTTCCAATGAGTTCAATATGGCACAAAATAGTTGAAACCACTTAGCAAAATACTGCTCAAAAACTATACCTATTCGCCGTAAAAGTGCAACTATATAAAAAAACATTTGCACTTTTTATTAAAATCTCACACCTGCTTTACATATACCTGTATTTGTAAAAATTAAAGTGATCTATATAGAGTAATGTAAAAAACTAATTCAACTTTGTCTATTACGGTTGGATGTGTATTTATTTCCTTAGTTCCCTAGTTCTTGCAATCCCAATACCTGCCAATTCCCAGATTCAACATCCTCAGCACCTAACCCTAGGCTTAGTCATCCCACCTGTTTTTATGAGCCTGTCTAGCCCTGAGTGGGGAGGGGGCGGTGGCTATTGACATTTCCTTTCTCCTAGATGTTATGTAATCGAGGATGCCACTTGTAAGCCATCCATTACTTGTCACTAGTGCCCATTCCCCAGTGCCACTGTCACAGCAGGCTTGTCTCCGCCCAATGTAACCAAACCAGGTCCAACATGGCAAAGCACAACTGATCTTCCCATTGTTGGCAATGTTAGCATTTTGACTGATAATAATAAAATAACACAAGCAAAATGTATGAAACATTGTCATATCCACAGCTATCACTCATTTGATATGCTGATCAAGTTTAGTCAAAATCACACACATCTAGCACTTTAAAAATGCACTCACATAGGATGGCTAACAATTTATAAAAAAAAATAGCCATCACTGCATCAACTACTCTTTAAAATATTAAAAAATTATGTCGTCATTTAAAACGTATCTTTCCTTGCTTATCCACCATAGCTCCCTAGCGCCTTGACCCATCTGTTGACAACTGGAATACTGCATATGGATTATGAGATTGACCAATCCTTTTGTTCTGATGCACCTCTGAGCTTGGTTTCCAAGGATTTAGGTGTGATAGAAGTTATCTTAGTATTATTATCAACAAATTAACCACTTCATTAGATGTCTACAGACAAAACGATGTGGTCTATTCAGTTACCTCAAATTATCAGCAGGAAATTGACAAGTGCAACATTCAAACTGAGGTCAATGTTTCGGGATAACTAATTGTATTTTTGTGGGTGGCATTTTTGTGTAATATTAACGCATTATATAAACCCTAGTGGAACAGTGGCTTCGGTTTATGCCTGGTTTCAATGTGACATTTAAGTGAACTTGCTACAAACTATTTGTAACAGAGACAAATACTTCAACTGTTGATTTATAGGTGTACAGTAATCTTCTGATCAACATCCCAACTGACGCAAACAATCATAGCATCCTCCATCAGTTGAGACATCGATACGTCTGAATTTATCGTCTTGGCAACGATATCACCCAATCAGAATGTGTGTTTTTTAAATCAACTGCTAAATCAGGAAAGGACTATCTTCGTGAAAGATTTGTCATCAACAACGAAAACGAACGCTTTCTGACAGCTTATAATAAAAATCCTGATATTTCTGTCCGTAATTCTTTTATGTGTCTACCAGAAATTTGCACAATTTGTCTGCACCTGTCAAAAACCAATGACTGATCATGTGCAATATGAAAACATAAAGCAGACATGTGTAACCACGTAAATCAGGCTCAGCTTATCACATGACCAATGTCCTTGATATTCTGTCTAGACCTTGTCTCATTCCAAACATAGATTCAAGGTAATTTTATGTATGTAATATCTTGTTTCAAAATCAAATGCTAACGTTTCGAAGATGTGTAATTTTGACTGTACCGCTATCACCTTGACAAGCCTGTCAATTCCTGTCCCCTTGACCCTATCTTTGTATCCATCAGGGGTTTACCTAGTGTTCAAGGGTCCACGGGACCCCCCAGCCTTCTTTTGAGGGGGTCCCAAGTCTGTAGCGAGGGTCCCACTTATTGTCCTTTCTTAATTGTAAGTATTGTTTTCTAAATATCACAACTTATACAACTCATGTAAACCCAGTTACTGTTATTATTAGTTTGGTACTAACAAGAACTTAAAAAATAACATGCCTTGTTATGATATACTGTTTTATTTGTTGATGTCTTCCCTTAATAATAGATGTAGTTTTGGAATTAGAGCAGCCTTCCTCACTTACGAGAGGGCGTGCTAGTCTGCTAGATACCTTGGCTTCTTCTAAAAGTCACATTAGGAGATCTCCTAAAGCTAAGCTAAGGATATCCAGGAAGCCAAGACTCATTTAGGAAGGCTCCTGAATTTGTTCTGGTGGGGGGAAACCTGACTGTGGTGATGACAGTAGCATTGGAATAGCCAATAGGCAGCAGATAGAACTGAGCATTACTTTGTGGACACTTAATTGTGATTTCGGCATTATGACAGTTGTGCCTAAATGTTGTACCTCATCGTGTTTATTCCGTCATTCCCATCAGTTCAGGAATATAATGTCACAAATAGTGCTCATTCTGGTTTGAATCAGTGTGCGCCGCTGCGGTCGCGGGATACTGCTCACCGCACTTGAAACAAGCAATATTAATAAATCGCTTGTTGACACAAACTGAGGTATTAAATTGGTTCGATTGTTGGACGAGCGACTGGCGTGATCGGCCCCAGGATTGGAGTCGGGATCGGAGTACTTGCACTCTCTGTTATTACCATTATTGCTGTACGGTCCATCATTTGTTTTGATGATAACAAGCTGGTAGTTATACAAAAGAAAGTTTGTAAGTCGCTTTGTTTTTCATCGCTACTCTAATAAATTAGGAAGTCTTAAAACGCACAGTGACTGCGCTCAAACGCTGAAGCCTGATCAGACATGCGCACGGACTGGAATGGTATTCTGGTTCGCGAATCAGTCCATAGAGAAGCTCTACAAAACTACGCGCAGGGTGGCGCCACATGGAGGATTACGCACCCTTCAGAATCGGGAAGCATATGCCTATGGGAATGGTTATTTGGAAGGACCCGTGAAAAGAAATACCAAACAAAGTGATTCGGTAATAAACTACCAAGTTAAACTTAAAGGCATTCATATTCAATATATATTTTGTTATATGTCATAAGTACACATGCGTCCTGTGGGATGCCACAATATTTTTGCATGCGTCTGGTACTATTTCTATGCATATAGGATGCAGGATCTTGCATCCAGTAAACCCCTGATCTTTGACATAATTTATGTAACCTTGACCCAACCCTCACCGGGTGATACTGACATTTTAACGCACTTTATCACACGGACCAAGTGAATATTTGTAATGTCATTATGTGGTCCCACATTGAAATAAACTGCTCGTGGGCTGACAGTAACCACGTGTACACAAAACAATTACCAGGAAAATGGCATAATTTGATAAGAGCATCTGTGTTAATAGCAGGACATCCTCCCAGAAGGCAGATAATAGGGCAGAATCCCCGGTAATACATGGCTTGGCTGCCAAAAATACCCTCTGATGATATATCCCTGAAGGCTGACGACTAAAAGCCTGTGTCTTTCAAAAGTGTCAGAATGATTACTGGAGGTTTCAGTGGGAGTACTGTCCAGGACCAATACTGCAGTATGAAGCACCCAAGCTGAGGCAACCAGTGAACAGTGGGTACAGATCGCTATTTATTTATTTTCTACTGGCGACAATGTTGGCAATTTTACTTAAATTAAAATTGAAAACTTTTCGCAGATCGTATAACTATTCATTCTTTTGGGACTGGCGACAATGCTGACAATTTTGTGCAAATTTAAAGTTACAAGTTTACGCAGATCATATAAATATCTATTCTTTTGCGACTGGCGACCATGGTGGCAATTTTCTGGAAATCTAAATTTATGATTTTATGCTGATCGTGTAAATATTTATTCTTTTGTCAACCAGAAACAATGCCAACTCCGCTACTGTCTTAAACCATCGATTGGGTGATTGAACAGACCTATAAATAATGAATGCTTGGAGGAGGAATCAATGGCAACGAGAGGAGGTGAAAAGGGTTTCCCCTTCTGACGCCCTGGAGTCTACCCGATTTCCTTCCGCAAACACCTGCGTCGCACAACAACAATGTTCTCGCTGACACCGTCGCGATAATCTCAGTCGCCAACCCGCGTATTACATCTGCACTTCCCTTCTGTTGCACTACTCCCAATTAACGGGCTGCTTTCCCATGCGCGACAAGACGAGGGCTCGGAACAGAACCGAAACGACGACTTCCGTAAAAGCACTGCGTCGTCGCATGCATTAGCAACTGGCGTCAGTGGATATGCAATGAGCACTGTCGCGGCGTGATGGTTGCCTGACCGTAATGATCTTGTATACCATCACGCAACCCTGTAATTACATGTAGCAGATCCGCAGCCAGGTACAGCGTTATGGTCGCCCCACGATGTCTCTTCTGTCTGTGTCTGTGTATTGATTGATGGAGGCGGTCTCTTCGGTCCCTCTTCTACATGGATCAGTGACCAGATAATAATATACATCTGTGTTCCCTTCCGTCTCAGTCTGGTAACTACGTCTCAGTCTGGTAACTATGCCCTTATGGAAGATGATCCACAGAATCCGGTTGCGTCAAAAATAGCGCGGACAATGAAGTCAGCGAGTAAAATCCTTGCATTCATCAATCTTTTTTGAATCAGATACAACCGTGTTATGTGCCGAAGTAACGTTGAACAAAAATAGCAAATTTGAGGGGAGATATAGGGTATGCTCACTGACAGGGGCAGAGGGGAGATATAGGGTATGCTCACTGACAGGGGTAGAGGGGAGATATAGGGTATGCTCACTGACAGGGGTAGAGGGGAGATATAGGGTATGCTCACTGACAGGGGTAGAGGGGAGATATAGGGTATGCTCACTGACAGAGGGTATAGGTGAAAATATTCAGAGGGGGGGCATACAACAATACCAGAAGAATCGATTCATTATCGTTACCACTGCTCAAAGCACTTTACTCCCTGACAGACCTGTTCCATCGAATGCCACCTCAACTTATCTGGGAAGCATTCAGCTACACAGCAGTTAATGCAAAGACTATTCAGTAGCATGGCATCATCACCATATGCCACAACACGAGAACTACTCATCTGCACACAGAATTAGAAACAGGAATCACAAGAGAAAAAAAAGTGTTCGAGCGATGGCCATTGAGAGCGGAACCCTAGAGGTGCCATAAAGAACCACTGAGTTGATACACGCATGCGAGGCACGCCACAGGTCCAGACATCATCATCCTTTGAGGAGATTGCACAGATCAAGACAGACACAGATGGCATACAGAACACACAGCTGCGACCTCCCAGTATGGGTCACAAGTAGACGTCTTGCTGGCAAAGAAAATCTTTATTCTGCAACCGCATTTTGCACGAAAATATAAATATATACGTGAAAAAATTACTTCTTGGTCGTTGTGATGGTTTTTGTCATATATATAAAGGTATATACAGATTGTGGTCTGTGTCCTGTTTGAAATATTGTCAGTCATAATATGAAAGTGGAGTCTTAGCATAAAATATTGGTAGTATTGCAATGATTTTGCAAATATTTTTGTGAAATTAGTCTTCTATGGGGGATGAAGTCAGTAATTTTGTAGGTGCAAAAAATCGGCAATGAAAATGGTCCATGCAGAGATATTAAGGCAAAAACAAAGTGTCAATAAAACACACCTTGGACTTGTTTAGTGACCTAGTCCTGTGTTTACTGTTGACATGACCCCCCTATTCAGTGGTCTAGTCAGACTGTTGTGTCTACTGTGGAAATGACCCCTTGTTCAGTGTTCTAGTCAGAATGTGTCTATGTAACACAATACAGACATAAATAAATAAACGAGAGAAGCCACACCAGACCAAACCTGTGGTCTCACCACAGCCTTGACCTCAGTCTGGAGCCAGGCCAATCTCTCCTGCCCACTACATCAAGCAGCACCAAATGAAGAACTGTCTGTTTAATTAATAAATTGCCACCCTGTCTGACACTTTCACTTTCGACTGCGAGTAAATCACCAGTCCACCGCCAACCAAGGCAGATAATTGGTCCATCCAATATTGGCCTCGTAGTTAGTCTATGAGGTGATGGTCACTGACTCGACGGACAGATAGAAGTAGACCTGTAGATTGCCATAAGGGAATATTGAGAGGTTGTCAACACTGTCTGGTCAGCATTGATCAGGGAATATTGGGAGGTTGTCAACACTGTCTGGTCACCATTGATCAGGGAATATTGGGAGGTTGTCAACACTGTCTGGTCACCGTTGATCAGGGAATATTGGGAGGTTGTCAACACTGTCCGGTCACCATTGATCAGGGAATATTGGGAGGTTGTCAACACTGTTAGGTCACCGTTGATCAGGGAATATTGGGAGGTTGTCAACACTGTCTGGTCACCGTTGATCAGGGAATATTGGGAGGACAATACAGTTGAACCCCACTTTATGGTCACCTCAGTAATACAGCCACCTCGCAATTAAGGTCATTAAGGTATATATGTACTGGTACATACCTGTTCTTGATTTTTACTTCCCAGAAGAAAATACAAAAATATATAATCACAAAAAACACCATCTCTATACTGGAGATTACTCAAATGTATTTCACCGAAGCAAATTATTAGGGAGTGAATTACCACGAAGTGAATGATTTGTAAGAAGGTCAACAGATACAGACCACTATAACACACTTATAATGCACATCCCTCTTAAAGCAGTATCATTTGCTTAATCACTGTCTATCTCTTCACAAGGAGCTATTTATGTGCCCAATATTAGATGGGGTGGAGGTATGGCTGTCTGGGTGCAGTAAGACTGTCAGACCGACGGCGGACGGATGGACGGACAGACGGCCTGACATACTAACAGCCTCACAGACAGATAAACAGACAGACATACTGAAAAAAGACTGATAGACAAACAACCAGCCATCCCAATAGGCAGACTGATAGCCAGCCACTCTGACAGACAGCCCAGCTGTGAGATTGACCCAGCCAGACTTCTTCCTCTCTAGAGTTCTAACCTTCCACCTTGTCTTGTGTTCATCTCCTGCCTGGGGAATACAAAAAACAACCATCCAACAACTGGTCTGGAGCACACATCCCTTGTCCCGCAGATGGAAACATATCTTCCATTGTTCTACCAATTCATCCAGACAAGACCTTGCTGTGCTTAGCCTGAGAAACCATCTCTGAACGTCGATATCCGATATCAGACAAAATTACTTTCATCTGACCTCAACCCCCACCCCCACCCCTCAGACAAAAGTTACTAAACATTGATGGTGATGATATCACTATATTAACATTATCGGTCTGAACCATAAAATATCAATGTCCAATGCCAGACAAAACTGCATTGCAAACAAAAGTAATTTTGTCTGATATCAAACACCGACATTCTCAGACGATACTTATCTACGATCTACAATGTGAAGCTTACCACTGCCTGGGGACCGCTGCACATCCCATTGTGAGGAAAACAACTGGTTATCCCCAATCGGGGTAACCAGCAAAATTAGGGGTAACCAACTAAATTAACTCTTGTGCTAAGCCATCAAATAAGACCAGACTTTTTGACAACTTCACTCAATCTACATGAAAAGTTGCATTGCATGAATGTCCTAACAGGTTGGAGTAGTTACTACTTACTTTTAGCTTTCACAAAATATTATTTTTTTAAATTTGAAATGGTGAGCAAAAAGTTGAGTCTGAAAAGCCCCTTGAAATGAGGCTACAACAGAGGCACTGTTTCCAAGACCTTGTAACCCCAAGACCGTGAAACTCCACACCCTCCGTGTAACCCCAAAACAAACCACACTGTAATCCTTGTTTACCTAAATAAATCCACATGTCCAGGTCTGGGTGACGAACTAACATCCGCATTTCACAATGCTGATTCCCTGGCCACACGTACGGAGCCCAGGAACAAGCCTTTTGTAAGACAACTGTTAAAAAAGTGACAATGATTTCCACTGTAATTCTGTAATTACAAAGTGAACAGTTTGGGACAGAATCACAACATATATTATCTTTTTTAAGTTCATGTTTTGGTAAATGCATATCTACCTAACCTGATCTAAACAAAACAAAACTAACCAATCTTAACCTAAGGAGTTAACCTAAGTTAACCTAATCCATATTTTTACAATTTAATGTCATTATTCCTACAGATTCTCAATAGAAAATATAAAACATATTTGAACTAAACCTTGTATAATGTGAGTTTTAATGACATTTGTATTTGATCAAGTGTATTTATTCAGTATAAAATAGAGCGTATTTGTATCTAAGACTTCTAATTGCCCCACTTTTCATATTTGAAATATATATATGACCCCGAATATAGTCTTCTCATTTAAACACGTCTAGAACCAGAGCTGGAATGTAAAGAAGTACTTTTACTTTGTTACTTTACTTACATAGAAAAGTTTACTTTCCTTGAATAAAAAGGTACATTTTTAGAAGTACTTTTACTTGTATCTAATTACAGTTAAGGTGTACTTTTCTGAATGTAATGAAGAATCCATAACTTATGTGTTAACACACTGGAACTTCTAAGATGTTTCTGACAAATGATCTCTGTCAGAACCCAGAACTGTTTGCCCCTGGCACAGATCTTAACAGACATCAGCGGAAAATACAACTGGTAATATTTTCTGTTTACTATTAGCTGGCAAGATTACCAGGTATGCAAGTTGCAAAACATAATGTCAAGCTACCAACTTAGAATAGTACTTTTGTGTTTACTTTTAGTACAATTGTTTACTTTTTTACTTGTACTTCAAGAACATTTAAAAAAGTACTTTTACTTTTACTTAAGTAGATTTTTTCCTAGTTACTTGTATTTTTACAAGTACAAAATAAATGTACTTCTACCAGCTCTGTCTAGAATAATCCACACATGTAGTGACCCCCCCCACCGCCTTCCCCCTCCTCCCTCCCTCCCCCTCCCCCTCCCCCTAGTCTCTCTATGCCAACAACAGGCAGCAACACTCATATTTAGCACTGCAAATAACATCCAAACCAAGGCAAAACACTGGAAACACATTACGATGACAAACACATTACGATGACAAACACATTACGATGACAAACACATTACGATGACAAACACATTACGATGAAAAACAACAATGTTCCACGTGTATTGCGACAGGAAATGACCCCCCTATGAGTGGCGAACCACGTTCTACAAGCCAGAGCATGTAAAAAAAACCTCACAGGACAATCTGTCAACCAGCGCAACAAAGGCAGTCGCTACAATGATTAATGCTGCTGATTCAAATGCTTTTTATAATGATTCATAACCTTCCTCACTCTGTACAGTTCAACTTATCAGGCAACAAGTTACATTAATGCTACCCAGACGCAACAGGTTGATCAATGACGTCAAAGTCATTGACCTCTTGCGACCTCAAAAGGTCATGTGGTCAGACACCACGACACAATCGACTTATTTATTTGGTCTGCAAACCTTCCTACTATTCTGCGCTTCTCTTTTTTGCAGCCCTCCACAATCCAGGGATATTTCTTACAACTAACAACATTGGACTGGCAAAAAATGCTGCTAAAAATACCGAACGACTACAAATTGGTAACGCAACGAAAAACGGCCTTGACGAGGTAACTAAAGACAGCCCATGAAAAGACTAGCAAGAAACGTTAATGGTCATGATTCAAAGAGACCAACAAAGTATAGACACACACAGCAAGCGTTATCTCTGACACCATGGCACTATTTATAGATCTATTGAAGACGCAGGTGACAGTGAGATATTGGAGACAAGGCAGAGGGAGCCACAATGGGATGGAATGTGGCATGAACAGTCGGGCGTTTCAGGTGACGATATAAAGTGATGTGATTTCACCGCTATCTGATTCGTGTGCGGTGTCACATAGCGTCGTACGAATGCGGGACAGTCCTTTTTTTACAAACGAGCCCGCGGCGTTAAACAATACAGAGTTTACATAATTCACTTGTATAAAACACGCGTGCACCTTGAATACACGTACTTGCTCACATAAATGCCTGGTTAGCACACACACACACATGTACATGTATGGTGAGACCTTACTATTAAGGCCACTTTTGGGACTAGGCATGTGACCTAAAAAGGGAGGTGACCTTACTAGAGGAGCCAAAGTGACCTAATAAGGGAGGTGACCTTACTAGAGGAGCCAAAGTGACCTGATTAGGGAGGTGACCTTACTAGAGGGGCCAAAGTGACCTGATTAGGGAGGTGACCTTACTAGAGGAGCCAAAGTGACCTGATTAGGGAGGTGACCTTACTAAAGTAGCCAAAGTGACCTGATTAGGGAGGTGACCTTACTAGAGGGGCCAAAGTGACCTGATTAGGGAGGTGACCTTACTAGAAGGGCCAAATTGACCTGATTAGGGAGGTGACCTTACTAGAAGGGCCAAAGTGACCTGATTAGGAAGGTGACCTTACTAGAAGGGCCAAAGTGACCTGATTAGGGAGGTGACCTTACTAGAAGGGCCAAAGTGACCTGATTAGGGAGGTGACCTTACTAGAAGGGCCAAAGTGACCTGATTAGGGAGGTGACCTTACTAGAAGGGCCAAAGTGACCTGATTAAGGAGGTGACCTTACTAGAAGGGCCAAAGTGACCTGATTAGGGAGGTGACCTTACTAGAAGGGCCAAAGTGACCTGATTAGGGAGGTGACCTTACTAGAAGGGCCAAATTGACCTGATTAGGGAGGTGACCTTACTAGAAGGGCCAATTTGACCTGATTAGGGAGGTTACCTTACTAGAAGGGCCAAATTGACCTAATTAGGGAGGTGACCTTACTAGAAGGGCCAAAGTGACCTGATTAGGAAGGTGACCTTACTAGAAGGGCCAAAGTGACCTGATTAGGGAGGTGACCTTACTAGAAGGGCCAAAGTGACCTGATTAGGGAGGTGACCTTACTAGAGGCATATAATTGGTATAAATTTACACCTTAACAAAACAAATGTAATAAGAGTGAAAATTTATAAAAAATAAAAGGACATTGTCAGTACTTTCACTCAGATACATCAGTTGTCTCAGTTACCTATTTACCCTGAAATGTTGAATTCCCTCCTTCAGCCAGCCACAATCTAATATTCCACACAGATTCTCATGAGACCATCATTATTCGTGAGGCAACGACAATGATTATTGAACACAGACAATGGATGGAGAATCTAACGCAAGGATGACCAGTGGTATAGACAAGTTTTAAAAGAATTCTATTCCAAGGGCAAATGCAAGCAGACAAGGAAGATCTTGGCTTAACGACAACACCACACAAGTTCAACTATGTGTAGCCTGATCTTATCAGATATCTGCCAGATTCTATTTTCAAGCCTATTCACATGGCTACAATGAGTAGGTCATTTGTTGCCGTCATGCTCTGTGAGACTGAATACTTCCTAATGTTCAAATTACACGTAAACCCTCCAGCGACTCCACCTTCCTTGGGAATAAAATGAAAGAGATAACTGAAGACTGGACACATTCCACTTCTAGTGTCTAACGAGGAATCTGAACATGAAATGGCATATAGTATGAGGCAGACATCCAGACTGAAACCAGGGAACAGAAGATCAGGATTGTACTGCAGCTGATCAAAACCTGTTTTGACCACTTAGCAGTTAAAACTAGATTAAAACTTGTCAAAACTGGTCAAAACACGACCAAAGCCTATTAATACTATTGAAAAGCCTAAAACTAACCCAACACACACCAACTTCTCCTGGCTTATATTTAGCTCATATACTAATTTTACCTAGTGATAGAATATAAATATCCACTTGCTTAAAACAAGCATAGTTGGAGATTATGACACATCAATGCCGAGTTGTGTAATTTCTCTGAAGCAGTCCTCGTTCCTGCACAACTGAAACTGAATTGACACACATACTTAATAAATAAAAGCAGGTGTATAACACATATTAATTATTGTAAAGTATTCACCAGTTACAAAGTTCTTTATAAATATTCTAGAAACTATTTTAGCAGAAAAAAGGTGGCCGTGTTCTTGAGTAATTCACATAGACCGCGGCCGACCCTAAATCTACGCTACGGAAACGGCCTGGCTACACCTGATTCCAATACGTTGTCTGGTGTCAATTTTCGCAGTGTCATATATTAATGAAAATGATTGGATTTACGTGTCATGTGCATTTTAAAATATTAATCTGAATATATAAAAGTTTTTTGTTGTGCTAATGTAATCCACAATTTGGGAACGGATGCAAATGTATGCTTAATAGTGAAAACGACCAACGTAACACATTATGTGCACGCCACCTGGCGATTGTATTGGCGTTAGCCTCTTGGCGTGATGAAAGTGTCGACGTGATTTAAATATTAAGTTGTTATGCAATATTGTATGATTTTAACGAGTATATTTACGTCAAATAAAATATAAACTACATCGCACTAATATGTCACTGAGATGTCTTCTTTCTTATTCGTACTGAACATATATTTTGATACTTGCATTGTTTTTATAGTGATTAACAATTAATTACTGAAAATGAAATATTGCACACAATTATCACAAAATTAGGTTTTGACCACTTTTCAGGGAAAATTAGCCCAGTTTTAACCAGGTTTCAACCTGGTTAAAACCAGGCGGTTAAAACTGGGCAGTTAAAACCGTTCAACCCAGCAGCAGGTCAGTATGGAAGTCAACAAGAGAAGATGAAAATGGATTGGGCATGTGCTCAGAAGAAAGAGAGATTGCCACTGCCTGATGCCTCTAACATGGTTGCCAGATGGAAGCAGAAAGTGCACCACCCTAAGAAGTCAATAAAACAACACAATAGTCACAGATTGTGCTACCAGAGAGAGCTTAAGAACATTATACCATGTTGAGTGTTGTCACCATTTCTGAATAAACTTAACACTTCCTGTTCAACCAGAAGTACACGTTTGTTTGCTTAGGAATGGTCTCATACAGTCGCAAAGTCTACAAACGTTACACATTTAGCATCACTCCAAACCCACCATTATCAGTACTTGGTGTGGGTCTTGCAATTTTTCAAACCAAAATGACTATCGTCAGTTTGCATTAACATGTTTCATTCGTTAGGTGATGCCACTGTATCAATTTATTCCCCCCACAATACACGTTAACAATCAAATCACTCGTGCTTAACATATTTTGTGATTTTTCGAACTGACTCGACCGTACCCTAAACAATTGCAAACTGATTCGACTGTCCTCTAAACTATTACACACTGAATCGACCGTCCCCTAAACTATTACATACTGAATCGACCGTCCCCTAAACTATTGCAAACTGAATCGACCGTCCCCTAAACTATTACAAACTGAATCAACCGTCCCCTAAACTATAGCAAACTGAATCAACCGTCCTCTAAACTATTATAAACTGAATCGATCGTCCCCTAAACTATTACAAACTGAATCGACCGTCCCCTAAACTATTGCAAACTGAATTGACTGCCCCCTAAACTATTTCAAACTGAGTCGACTTCCCCCTAAACTATGAAACAAGACAAGAACATGGCTCACCTTGATCGAGTCGAAGCAACACGTGACTCGTCCGTTCTGCACCTCGACATGTGGTGGCGGATGCGCGAACTTGCACTCGACGTCGGAGCGCGTGCACTTGTTGCGCTGGTACTCCCGGCACACCTCCAGGGTGAGCCACCGGGAATCCTTCATGTTTGGGGGCGTAAAGATGGGGGCAATCATTTGGTTCACCATGGCCATAATAGTAAACAGCGGAGACAATGCAAACTGCAACACCACCTGGTGAGTGTAAGTATCACTAGTTATAACTCAGGGAGTATCTTCAACAGACCAGGGTCATTGACCTGTTGGTGAACATGGCACTTTGTGTGAACACGGTTGTCGTGGAAACAAGAAGTAAACGATGCGGTCGCAGCGACCGGCAAATTAAAAAAATATATCTATCGTTTCCGAGCGATAATTGAAGATTGGACGGCGACGAAGTCTCGGTGAATGTATGGCTGGCGTCACTCTTGCTGCGGTGCTGTATTTACTGCAGAGCTGTATTTGCTGTGGAGCTGTGGTTGGCTCCACCTTGTTAGTAGTTGTGCTGTAGTTTGACGTGGAGGTCTTCACTCTGAAACAGACAACAAACTTATGAAACCATAGTCCCCGACGTCAATTCGTTAGTGGGTATCACTTACAGAAAATGACACAATGTTGCTAGAAATGTTGTCTGTGGCACACTGTGGATAGACAGGAAGCCACGGGGGCGTAGTACAAAAGGGTGTAGTTTGCGGCACAGTAACGAGAGCAGATGATTTACAACGGGGAGTAGCCACTGTGTAAAAAGAGTGATATTAGCATGAAAGATGCCTCCCGCTTTGTCAACGTTCACAGACTGAATGACGAAGTAGGCTTGCATGTTACTAGGGCCCTGTGTCACACTGTTGGTGTTACTAGGGCCCTGTGTCACACTGATTGTGTGTTACTAGGGCCCTGTGGCACACTGATAGTGTTGCTAGGGCCCTGTGTCACACTGATACAGGGTTACTAGGGCCCTGTGTCACACTGATACAGTGTTACTAGGGCCCTGTGTTACACTGATACAGTGTTACTAGGGCTCTGTGTCACACTAATACAGTGTTACTATGGCCCCATGTTAGACTGATACAGTTTCACAAGAGCCCTGGGTCACACTGATAGTGTTACTAGGGGTCGGTGTTACACTGATACAGTGTTACTAGGGCCCTGTGTCACACTGATAGAATGTTACGAGGGCTCTGTGTCACACTGATACAGTGTTACTAGGGCCCTGTGTGACACTGATAGGGTGTTACTAGGGCCCTGTGTGACACTGATAGCACGGGTAGAACTTCAGCATTTATTTTACTGGACAGCAGGACTAGTAAAGACAAAAGTTTACTAGTCCGCCAAAAGGTTTACTAGTCCTGAAAATATCAAAACAACACAAATTTAAATTGCAACAAATGCGTCAGACGGTCCATGGTGGCCGTTTTCAGCACTTGAATGGCTCGGTGGGCAGTTGCAGTGTTTTTCCAGCTTGCGTTTTTCTGCTGGTTTTGCAACCCCAGTCAAGTAATGATACATCGTGCATAAACGTAGACTAATAAAGCAATGTAGATGTAAACCGTATTCGAAAACCGTGCATTTGAAAATGACCACCAATTGCACTCATTAGCCCTACCCCTCTACCAGATACGCTAAACCAAACAAAACTGTCATTTCAGAATTCGATGTCACACAACAGCCAATCAACAGCACTGTTTCACTTTTCACTGTCGCCTCATTACGTAAAGAATTAGTTTGTCAATGGTACGGATGGTGGCATCATGCAACATGCTGATTTTTACTAGACAGCCGGACTAGTTGGTAGGCAGATTTACTAGTCCGCCGTAATCTTTACTAGTGTACGGACTAGCGGACTAGTGGGTAGTTCTACCCCTGGATAGAGTGTTACTAGGGCCCTGTGTCACACTGATAGAGTGTTACTAGGGCCCTGTGTCACACTGATAGAGTGTTACTAGGGTCCTGTGTCACACTGATAGAGTGTTACTAGGGCCCTGTGTCACACTGATAGAGTGTTACTAGGGCCCTGTGTCACACTGATAGAGTGTTACTAGGGCCCTGTGTCACACTGACAGAGTGTTACTAAGGCCCTGTGTCACACTGATAGAGTGTTACTAGGGCCCTGTGTCACACTGACAGAGTGTTACTAAGGCCCTGTGTCACACTGATAGAGTGTTACTAGGGCCCTGTGTCACACTGACAGAGTGTTACTAAGGCCCTGTGTCACACTGATAGAGTGTTACTAGGGCCCTGTGTCACACTGACAGAGTGTTACTAAGGCCCTGTGTCACACTGATAGAGTGTTACTAGGGTCCTGTGTCACACTGATAGAGTGTTACTAGGGCCCTGTGTCACACTGATAGAGTGTTACTAGGGCCCTGTGTCACACTGATAGAGTGTTACTAGGGTCCTGTGTCACACTGACAGAGTGTTACTAGGGCCCTGTGTCACACTGATAGAGTGTTACTAGGGCCCTGTGTCACACTGATACTCTTGCCCCATCAGACAAATGACCATTATAAACCAAAGTGACAATCTTCACCTACAATACCCCACCCACCATCCGCCCACCAAACCGGCTTGCAATATCTTTCAAATAAAAAATAAAATAATAATTCAAGTGTTGAACACAACATTTATAGACAACAGACTTGTGTGGAGGTGGAAATAGCCCAAGTCACATGACAGGTCACATGACAGGTCAAAACTGAATCACATGTTTATGTTGCTTGCCTTCGTAAATATTTAAAAGGTGCCGTTTGCTGATGTGTGATCTCTCTATTCTACGATTTCATTTATTTTACTCAGGTAAGGACATTACTACATTACTACATTCAGGTACTGCACTTGTTGAGATGAAACATAGCCATACACAGACAGTGATAACAGTTCTAATGTCCCCTCTGTCTCCGATAACCCAAAAGGCCAGCTGACATATTTTGACCCAGTGAGTTGGAAGACAGGAATTACGACTGACACGGAGAGATTGTGGACAATGGCAGCTATAGGGGCAGAAGCAACAAATCATTGCACCGCCAGGAGCAACGAAATCATGCCTCTGACAATAGAGGACACGTCAAGACAGAAGCGCAGCTTCATGTCGACCCAGTACAGGGAGGTCATGTCACACCTACTGACTAACACGTGACCTATGCTAACTGCGGAATGCATGATTACAACATGGACTGTAACCAGGCACTGACTAGCCCTCACATAATAGTTGTGGTTATCACTGATAAAGAACACTCCATGTCGCCCCCACTCATTGTCCAATATGTCGCCCCCACTCATTGTCCAATATGTCGCCCACTGCTTACGGAAATACCTGTCACCCGATAATCTGTAATCAGCAAGGAACTACATGCATGTGAGCAGAATGCACACACGCATGCACGCACGCATGCACGCATGCACGCACGCACGCATGCACACATACATGTGTACATATTTGTACATTTGCAAACACAAATGCATGTACACACATGCACATATATGCACGCACACACATGCATGCATGTCCATACATGTCCATACATACAAGAATGCAAAGTAGCACGAGCAGTGATCCCATCATATCAACTTACTACCAGTTGTATATAAGTCGTCATAAATAACACTGTCCTCTCCCTTCGGCAGGCATGACTCATACTTCATAACCATACTTCAACTCTAAGAAATACAAGATACCTGCTTGTAACGCCAGCCCCAGTCTGATACACAGTTGTGTTGGGCCTACGTGCATAGTTGTTTCTAGGCTTGTAATGCCAGCCCCAGTCTGATACACAGTTGTGTTGGGCCTACGTGCTACGTGCATAGTTATTTCTAGGCTTGTAATGCCAGGCCCAGTCTGATACACAGTTGTGTTGGGCCTACGTGCTACGTGCATAGTTGTTTCTAGGCTTGTAATGCCAGCCCCGGTCTGATACACAGTTGTGTTGGGCCTACATGCATAGTTGTTTCTAGGCTTGTAATGCCAGCCCCGGTCTGATACACAGTTGTGTTGGGCCTACGTGCATAGTTGTTTCTAGGCTTGTAATGCCAGCCCCAGTCTGATACACAGTTGTGTTGGGCCTACGTGCTACGTGCATAGTTGTTTCTAGGCTTGTAATGCCAGCCCCAGTCTGATACACAGTTGTGTTGGGCCTACGTGCTACGTGCATAGTTGTTTCTAGGCTTGTAATGCCAGCCCCAGTCTGATACACAGTTGTGTTGGGCCTACGTGCTACGTGCATAGTTGTTTCTAGGCATGTAATGCCAGCCCCAGTCTGATACACAGTTGTGTTGGGCCTACGTGCATAGTTGTTTCTAGGCTTGTAATGCCAGCCCCGGTCTGATACACAGTTGTGTTGGGCCTACGTGCTACGTGCATAGTTGTTTCTAGGCTTGTAATGCCAGCCACAGTCTGATACACAGTTGTTTTGGGCCTACGTGCTACGTGCATAGTTGTTTCTAGGCTTGTAATGCCAGCCCCAGTCTGATACACAGTTGTGTTGGGCCTACGTGCTACGTGCATAGTTGTTTCTAGGCATGTAATGCCAGCCCCAGTCTGATACACAGTTGTGTTGGGCCTACGTGCTACGTGCATAGTTGTTTCTAGGCATGTAATGCCAGCCCCAGTCTGATACACAGTTGTGTTGGGCCTACGTGCATAGTTGTTTCTAGGCTTGTAATGCCAGCCCCGGTCTGATACACAGTTGTGTTGGGCCTACGTGCATAGTTGTTTCTAGGCTTGTAATGCCAGGCCCAGTCTGATACACAGTTGTGTTGGGCCTACGTGCTACGTGCATAGTTGTTTCTAGGCATGTAATGCCAGCCCCGGTCTGATACACAGTTGTGTTGGGCCTACGTGCATAGTTGTTTCTAGGCATGTAATGCCAGCCCCAGTCTGATACACAGTTGTGTTGGGCCTACGTGCTACGTGCATAGTTGTTTCTAGGCTTGTAATGCCAGCCCCGGTCTGATACACAGTTGTGTTGGGCCTATGTGCATAGTTGTTTCTAGGCATGTAATGCCAGCCCCAGTCTGATACACAGTTGTGTTGGGCCTACGTGCTACGTGCATAGTTGTTTCTAGGCTTGTAATGCCAGCCCCAGTCTGATACACAGTTGTGTTGGGCCTACGTGCTACGTGCATAGTTGTTTCTAGGCTTGTAATGCCAGGCCCAGTCTGATACACAGTTGTGTTGGGCCTACGTGCTACGTGCATAGTTGTTTCTAGGCATGTAATGCCAGCCCCGGTCTGATACACAGTTGTGTTGGGCCTACGTGCATAGTTGTTTCTAGGCATGTAATGCCAGCCCCAGTCTGATACACAGTTGTGTTGGGCCTACGTGCTACGTGCATAGTTGTTTCTAGGCTTGTAATGCCAGCCCCAGTCTGATACACAGTTGTGTTGGGCCTACGTGCATAGTTGTTTCTAGGCTTGTAATGCCAGCCCCAGTCTGATACACAGTTGTGTTGGGCCTATGTGCATAGTTGTTTCTAGGCTTGTAATGCCAGCCCCAGTCTGATACACAGTTGTGTTGGGCCTATGTGCATAGTTGTTTCTAGGCTTGTAATGCCAGCCCCAGTCTGATACACAGTTGTGTTGGGCCTACGTGCTACGTGCATAGTTGTTTCTAGGCTTGTAATGCCAGCCCCAGTCTGATACACAGTTGTGTTGGGCCTACGTGCATAGTTGTTTCTAGGCTTGTAATGCCAGCCCCGGTCTGATACACAGTTGTGTTGGGCCTACGTGCTACGTGCATAGTTGTTTCTAGGCTTGTAATGCCAGCCCCGGTCTGACACACAGTTGTGTTGGGCCTACGTGCTACGTGCATAGTTGTTTCTAGGCATGTAATGCCAGCCCCAGTCTGATACACAATTGTGTTGGGCCTACGTGCTACGTGCATAGTTGTTTCTAGGCTTGTAATGCCAGGCCCGGTCTGATACACAGTTGTGTTGGGCCTACGTGCTACGTGCATAGTTGTTTCTAGGCTCGTAATGCCAGCCCCAGTCTGATACACAGTTGTGTTGGGCCTACGTGCTACGTGCATAGTTGTTTCTAGGCTCGTAATGCCAGCCCCGGTCTGACACACAGTTGTGTTGGGCCTACGTGCTACGTGCATAGTTGTTTCTAGGCTTGTAATGCCAGGCCCGGTCTGATACACAGTTGTGTTGGGCCTACATGCATAGTTGTTTCTAGGCTTGTAATGCCAGGCCCGGTCTGATACACAGTTGTGTTGGGCCTACGTGCTACGTGCATAGTTGTTTCTAGGCTTGTAATGCCAGCCCCGGTCTGATACACAGTTGTGTTGGGCCTACATGCATAGTTGTTTCTAGGCTTGTAATGCCAGGCCCGGTCTGATACACAGTTGTGTTGGGCCTACGTGCTACGTGCATAGTTGTTTCTAGGCTTGTAATGCCAGCCCCGGTCTGATACACAGTTGTGTTGGGCCTACATGCATAGTTGTTTCGTGGCTTGTAATGCCAGCCCCAGTCTGATACACAGTTGTGTTGGGCCTACGTGCTACGTGCATAGTTGTTTCTAGGCTTGTAATGCCAGGCCCAGTCTGATACACAGTTGTGTTGGGCCTACGTGCTACGTGCATAGTTGTTTCTAGACTTGTAATGCCAGCCCCAGTCTGATACACAGTTGTGTTGGGCCTACGTGCTACGTGCATAGTTGTTTCTAGGCTTGTAATGCCAGCCCCAGTCTGATACACAGTTGTGTTGGGCCTACGTGCATAGTTGTTTCTAGGCTTGTAATGCCAACCCCGGTCTGACACACAGTTGTGTTGGGCCTACGTGCATAGTTGTTTCTAGGCTTGTAATGCCAGCCCCGGTCTGATACACAGTTGTGTTGGGCCTACGTGCATAGTTGTTTCTAGGCTTGTAATGCCAGCCCCGGTCTGATACACAGTTGTGTTGGGCCTACGTGCTACGTGCATAGTTGTTTCCTATATAACAGAGTACTTTTGCGCTTCATCCATATTTGTGTCAGACCAGTACATATAATTCTTTTGGGAGTTGTTTCAGGCCTACATACAGAGATGTTTTGGGCCAACATACATACTTGTTTCGGGCCAGCACAGATAGTTCTTTTGGACCTACGTTATACAAAGTTGATTTGGTGTTTATTACATAGTTTAAAGTTCTGAGCTGTTGCTAAGCATATTATGCCTGAATGACCGAAGAAACATTTTTATTCATAGTTATTCATATTTTTTATATCTTGATCTTTTTAATAGTCAAAAGAAAAGTTTAAGTACTTATTTTACCATGAGAATTACTTTCTTCTTTAATCTGCTGATGTTTACATAGCACTATTATCTTAATTTATTTGTTATATTTAAATTTGTTTAATTTTTATTATTTTATTTATTAGTCTTATGTAAAGCACTATGAACATTATGGATATGGCGTTGTATAAAATAAAGATTAGTATTATTATTACTAAGGAATCAAATCTTCATTTATCAGTTAATGTAACATAAAAAGAAGTCACATAATGTAATATAACAAGTCACACAATCGACCCACAAACTGCCTAATTTCTCAATGCACAGGTCACTCCCTAGTGACGAGGAACCGTCACAACATTTGAATAAAGGGGTCTACTTCCGGGGAAGCTATGCAAATATCTACACAATAGCGCACACACGGACGCATACACGCACGCGCGCATGCACACACACACACACACTCAAATGCACACACACACATACAGACCAATTACATGTTATCAGATATGTGTGTTGGACCAGATAATTGTAGGCATATCAGGTGAGGGCCCTTGTTATATGCCACCTTGTACTGGCTTCAATTGCGTGGGTCAGCTCAGTCATGCCTACTTCAGGGGGACCATGAGCACCCTTATAAAACTAGGTTTGTGGTCCACTTACATCGAACAAGCCACAACAAGCGTATCACTCGTAATCGAGTCCGTCATTCAGTCGATGCACTGCATTGTGGGAAACGACACTTTGCATCATGGGAAATGACACTTCGACTGGAGCGAATAATTAAACACACATACACACAGACACTCACAAACAGAGGACTGTGTGCTTGCAACAAACATGAGGAATTTACCGAACACTGCTGTCTTTGTGCGGCTGCAGATAAATCACTGCACTGGCCCTCAGAAACTGAAAGCAACCTGCAAACAGCTGTCAAACCCAAACGGAGACTCCACGCAAATGAGGTGTTTTTTTGAGGTTGCTAGGACGGTGAATTCACTGGGCCATTATGCATCAGGTAGTCGCCGTTTGACAGTCCCATCATTTCTGAATTACACTGAAAGCAGAGTGGAGGCGTTCTATTCATTACCGCAGCACGATGCATGCACTCCCCCAATGCTCTTTCCACTTGTTCCATTTAATGTGCTCAAAATAATCTAACAGTGACAAACTATCGCACATTTTTCCTCACAAAAGTATTACGACATGTACTTAAAAAGTCTACACAATCAAAGTTCCAAACTCGAAAGAAATTGCACTCATGGCTGCCAGGGAAGTCGATCATGGCTGCCAGGGAAGTCGGTGCTGGTTCGTGCCATGAGGACTCTATTCAAGTGTCTTGTGCATGACTGATCAGGAACACAGGAGACATGCACTATCTCATCACATGTATTCACACTTGTTGCCATATAGCTCACTACAATAATGGCCACATTATATATATATATATCTCTAGTTCTACTTGCTGTAGTGTACAGCACAGTTCACTGTAAGGTGTCTGTGTCTATATTATACAATACATATATATCTTGCAAATGCAAGATATGTATATGCACCCCCTAAGTACAGATCCTTCAGTACAGACCCCCCCTCAGTACAAACTCTCCTAAATACAGACCCCCTAAGTAGACTCCCATCAGTACAGACCCGCTTAAGTACAGATCCCCCTACCCTAAGTACAGACCTCCTCAGTAGACCCCCCTCAGTACACCCCCCTCTCCCAGACTATGTCCTCCACCTATTTCAAGGTGCTGCCAGGCCTAATATAAGCCCCTGTCTTCTCCCTTTGGACTCCCCCTTATTTGAGAATATTGAACACTATCTGAGAATTGGCCCCCATGGACCCCCTGAACTAACTACCCTCTACAACCAAAGTCTCCAAGGTCCCATTATTGACAATAAGTAATTCAAGTGAAGAATTCAAATTAGCAGACTGCACAAGGTATGGACTGGCCGTTAGAAACACTGATGAGTGGATAATAATGACAGAGTGACTGCCTCATTTACTGGGATGTCATTGCCTGAGTGCCGCCTTCAAAAGGTAATGATATTACCTTCCTGTTCAAACAACACAATGGTCTAGTGGGCAACTAAAATAGAACCTGTGAGTCACATCCCAGGATGAGGTCAAAGTTTAAAGTTGTTATTTCTACAGTTTTAGCTTCAGTCTGTTGGACATAAAACTGCTAAATCTGTAGCTCAGATCGGCCAGACAGGTATAAAACATATGGATAAAACGCATATGCTGAATTCATCGAATTACTGAATAAATGCGCCTCCAAAAACCTGATGAGTTGATAGCTTCCAGGTCCATGCAGCATCTGGAACTTGTCACTCTGGATACCAATCTTGTTACCATTGGATACCAATCTTGTTACCATTGGATACCAATCTTGTTACCATTGGATACCAATCTTGTTACCATTGGTATCCAGATTTGTCAAGATAGCAAACACATGGTATCATCAAGTTTACGTAACTTTCAGTTTGTTTAAACTCCATTTACATGAGTTATGAAACAAATTATAATTATTACTGCTACTATTAATCATTATTATAACAAAAGTTATTACTATGGAATGATTTGTTAGATCCTTTATCAAAATAGTAATATTAATAGACATATTTTCACCATATTTAATATGCATTTTCTATAACATATTTACAACTATTATTTAGGCATTTTAATGGTAGACAAAACTGCACTGACATACAAGAAATGCCATGCCTTTTACGACTAGCATATATTGTTATTAATTGTATTTTAGAGTGTTTAGTGTGCAAACTTCACCAAATAAACCATTCATCTCCTGAAAGGGCAGATTATATTTCTATTTAAGTCCAAATGCATAATAGCTAGATAACACAACTCAATTCACTTTGACTGACCTGCCCACTTAAGGCAATCACCCAACATGTCTGCACGGTAAACAAACACTATTTCAGTTTTTGGTTACCATTTTTGATTTATTTTATGCCATTAAACACACAGAAATATAAACGTCACTGACTTTACAGCAACTGAACCTCTTCCTTCTGTAACATTTAATTTTAGTGGCCAGCGTGTAACAAAGACGTAGCTACCAGCCAATGCAAATAGGTGTTGCAAAAAGGAAATCAGCTGCTTGGCATCTCAGGGTAAAAACACACATTGGTGATATCAACAGCACTGAAACGGTCAGGAAACAAAATGACGATTCATGAGAGAAAGCACGTCCCCCAGACACGTCAGCTATCTTGTTATGATGTCATAACCTCACACATTTCTATATCCAGTAACTAATCCACCAGTCCCGACCCGTTTCTCAACAAACAGCACTTAAGTCCAGACAGGTTGGTCCTTTGATAACCAGACTTTCTTCAAATAGTGTGAATGCGCACTGACAATGCACACTGACATGCGCACACTATTTTTAAGCACATTATGGGTGCACCATTGACAAACACACCAACAGCCTGCCATACCTGAAATTGCACATTCAAACTGTGAGGGTGTAATCCAACCCCCTCACTCACCCACACACAAACACATCATTGATATCCTTACACCAGCTGAACAAACAAGTATATAAGGCCAGGGGACCATTTCATTAACATTCTTGTGAGCTCATAGAGTATACAAGGCCAGGGGACTATTTCACTAACATTCTTATGTGCTCATAGAGTATACAAGGCCAGTGGACCATCTCACTAACATTCTTATGTGCTCATAGAGTATACAAGGCCAGGGGACCATTTCACTAACATTCTTATGAGCTCATAGAGTATACAAGGCCAGGGGACCATCTCACTAACATTCTTATGTGCTCATAGAGTATACAAGGCCAGGGGACTATTTCACTAACATTCTTATGTGCTCATAGAGTATACAAGGCCAGGGGACCATTTCACTAACATTCTTATGTGCTCATAGAGTATACAAGGCCAGGGGACCATTTCACTAACATTCTTATGAGCTCATAGAGTATACAAGGCCAGGGGACCATTTCACTAACATTCTTATGTGCTCATAGAGTATACAAGGCCAGGGGACTATTTCACTAACATTCTTATGTGCTCATAGAGTATACAAGGCCAGGGGACCATTTCACTAACATTCTTATGTGCTCATAGAGTATACAAGGCCAGGGGACCATTTCACTAACATTCTTATGTGCTCATAGAGTATACAAGGCCAGGGGACCATTTCACTAACATTCTTATGAGCTCATAGAGTATACAAGGCCAGGGGACCATTTCACTAACATTCTTATGTGCTCATAGAGTATACAAGGCCAGGGGACTATTTCACTAACATTCTTATGTGCTCATAGAGTATACAAGGCCAGGGGACCATTTCACTAACATTCTTATGTGCTCATAGAGTATACAAGGCCAGGGGACCATTTCACTAACATTCTTATGTGCTCATAGAGTATACAAGGCCAGGGGACTATTTCACTAACATTCTTATGTGCTCATAGAGTATACAAGGCCAGTGGACCATTTCACTAACATTCTTATGTGCTCATAGAGTATACAAGGCCAGGGGACCATTTCATTAACATTCTTATGTGCTCATAGAGTATACAAGGCCAGTGGACCATCTCACTAACATTCTTATGAGCTCATAGAGTATACAAGGCCAGGGGACCATTTCACTAACATTCTTATGTGCTCATAGAGTATACAAGGCCAGGGGACCATTTCACTAACATTCTTATGTGCTCATAGAGTATACAAGGCCATGGGACCATTTCACTAACATTCTTATGTGCTTATAGAGTATACAAGGCCAGGGGACTATTTCACTAACATTCTTATGTGCTTATAGTGTATACAAGGCCAGGGGACCATTTCACTAACATTCTTTAGGGTGCACCACTAGGGCACTTTTGCCAGTGCGTCAGAAAAATAGTGTCCCCGGTGATAATGCGACTGTTTTTTGCATATCGAAACAGCTTAATTTCAACAACAGATTTTGTTTAATGATGAATTTTCCTTATAAGCTTCATGAAAGAATCCCTGAGGATCAGTATTAAGTCAACATGAACCGTTCACCAGAGCTTACATCTATCTACTACCTAGCACAACATTATCTTGACTCTCTTATATGCCAGCATGCAAGTATTCTCCGGGAAACATACCTTGATGTCCAGTACATTGATTGTTGCATTTGGTACTACAGCACCCAGACAGTGGAATGCCAAGAGTCATTCCCTCATCCAAAGCCCTGAACAAGTTTTAGTAAATCTTTAAAGACACACTTTTTTTATTAGCCTTTTTATATAGATGTTTTAAACTAATTTCATTTATTGATGTTTTATCATGATAGACATTTGAATATTTTGTATTAACTGTTTTTATCAAATTTAAAAGTTTTATTTATGAAATATTTATATGTATATTTTTTACTGAACTCTACAAATTATGTTAATAGCCTTAGCTAGTCTTTTTTATAATTCTATTTATACAAGCACATTGATCCACCAAGTCGGAATTAGCGCTTTAAAAATACACTATTTTGTTGCAACCTTCTAATGCAATGGGACAGTTCCCTTTCAGTCATCTTAAAGTCACGCTTTTTTTGATGCAAGTCACTTTGTCATAGAATCTAACATAGTTGTCGTCTTCTTCTTTCTTCAATCCTCAATGGCAAGTCAAAATAAACACTGACAAAAGAACGTTATTAGCTTTGGTGGGGGACACCCGGCAAACAGTGTAACTAATACATTTACAAAGACATCCACTGGCAGCAAATGAAAGGGGACTTGAATGGGGGACATTCTCGAGGCTACACCCTCCTCAGGGCTATTGAACAGGGACAAAACAAGGCAGCATGTCACACTGAGTAGGCAATACCTGGATGACTTACACTGGAGATGGAGGGATGGGGAGGGTAGGAGGGATGGAGTGAAAGAGGGAGGGAAGGAGGTACGGAGTGAGGGAGAGGAAGGAAGGAGGTAGGGAGGGAGGGAGAGGAAGGAGGGAGATAGGGAGAGGAAGGAGGGAGGTAGGAAGGGAGGGAGAGGAAGGTAGGGAGGGAGGGAGAGGAAGGAGGGAGGTAGGGAGGGAGGGAGAGGAAGGAGGGAGGGAGGGAGAGGAAGGTGGGAGGTAGGGAGGGAGACAGGATAGTGTTATATATTTTTACTTGTGTTATTTATAAACACCCCTGATCTTATTTTAGATAAATGCAGTGTCTAAATAAATGTACTTTAAAGGACGATAGACAGGCACAATTACAATTTATGCCTCTACAGAACCAATGGGACACTGTAACCCCAAAACATCCCCTCCCTCTCCCCTGTCAAACCCATCTTGGCACCCCTACAGCATCAGTGGCTCGGAGAAAGGGTGGGACACATCTTTTTTCACAAACACCTACTGCCTCGCCAGCCCCGGTGACTCACACCACTAAATAAGGCTAACACCCTGTAGGACTACGCTACATTAGCCTCCATGACCTCAGGCTAACACAAATGTCACCGGGACAGAACAGAAATAAAAAACACCGCCAAGTAAGCATGTTTTATGGGTGGCAGCGGATTAAGGCCAGTAGCACCACGTGGTGCAGGCGAGCTCATAGAACGAGTTTACAGTGCACATAAAGACAGCATCTAGAGTGGTGTGGCCGGCACAGACAATGTGAACAGTAACTCAGCCAGATGACATCCTGCGCCACCAGCAGTGACAGGGTGACAAATGACAAGCAGGCACTGTGTGTGTGTGTGTGTGTGTGTGTGTGTGTGTGTGGGGGGGGGGGGTTGAAGCATGATGACACATGGTGATGCAACCTGATCAGCCAAAGACAGACAACTGTGTAGTAGAATCCGCATGCCTCCAGGGTGATGATGCCTCCAGTTGTCATGGGTGTTTTTGTGGTGGATGCCTTTATGGTTGTGATGCCTCCCGGGCATAATGTCTCCAGGGCATGCTTCCACGGCATGATGCCGCAAGCAGGAGTAGGAAAACCAACACTCGGTTTCTTCTCATTAAACACATGATGACAGCACCACACAGTGTGGTGCGGATCTCCACAGGATCGTGGCGAACCACACAGGACGGTGCAGCTCCACACAGGACGGTGCAGCGCCACACAGGATGGCTCAGCTCCAAACAAGGCAGAGACTGATGGGTGAGCACAGCATGATACAGTCTACCTGATGTAAGGACTACTCCCTATAAGTGGAACCCAGGGAGAAGCTCTGCCAGGGCCCAGGCTCACCCCAGGGTCCAGGGGCCTTCCCTTGGCAGGGGAGAGTCCCCTTGGTCGAGACCCGTCTACCCATGTTTTGGATGGTTGGAAATTTGAATAAAAAAATTTAGTTATATATTATTGACTCCCACAGCTATATATGTCTGTTATGCTTTAAAAGTGTGTAATTCTTGGGTGTGTGTATGTGTGTGTGTGTATGTGCATGTGTGTATGTGTGTACGTGTGTGCGCGTTACTGCGTGTGTGTGTGTACATGTATGCGTGTATATGTGCATATCTTTTCGAGCATGCATGTGTGCGTTTGGACTAGATTGTACTATTGCGTGTGTGGGTGTGTGCATGTATGTAACTGTGTGGGTACGTGCGTGCGTGTGTGTGCGCGTGACTGCGTGTGTGTCTTTGCAAGCATGCATGCGTGCGTTTGTATGATTGCGTGTGCGGACCGGGACATTTTTGGACTGTAAAAATGTGATTCTGCATAAAGACTTGCTACACCTTCATAGTTGCTGCCAATGGTTACTTGCAAAGTGTGTGTGTGTGTACACATATACACACCAACCATATTACTTGCAAAGTGTGTGTGTGTGTACACATATACACACCAACCATATTACTTGCAAAGTGTGTGTGTGTGTACACATATACACACCAACCATATTAGTGCGCGGTGCCCCAGTAGGGGTCTTGCAAAGTGTGTGTGTGTACACATATACACACCAACCATATTAGTGCGCGGTGCCCCAGTAGGGGTCTTGCAAAGTGTGTGTGTGTGTGTACACATATACACACCAACCATATTAGTGCGCGGTGCCCCAGTAGGGGCCTTGCAAAGTGTGTGTGTGTGTACACATATACACACCAACCATATTAGTGCGCGGTGCCCCAGTAGGGGTCTTGCAAAGTGTGTGTGTGTATACACATATACACACCAACCGTATTAGTGCGCGGTGCCCCAGTAGGGGTCTTGCACTCTGAACAAACAGAAACAGAAACACAATTTTTCTTGTTAAAATATCAAAATCTAACAACAGAAAACTTGGGGATGCTGCGAGTTTTCGAACATAGGTTTTACCCTCTGTCGGCCTCTTGGACTTGAGTTTGCTGGGAGAAATGACAGACACAATGACAGCCATCACAAGATGTGTAACCAGACACTCCAATGAGGTCTGCCACATAAAGCACACACCACATAAGACAAAAGCCAGAGAGAGCACACACCCACGCCTCGCTCAGTCAATAGGACACACACCCACACCTCGCTCAGTCAATTACAGGGGACCAGCACAAAAACTTTACAGTATCACATAATTACATGGAAAATTCAAGATCAACTGTCCCAAGATTTCTACTGGTGCAAGCTGGAAAACACCCCATACAGTACCCTGCTTAACATTTGCCACGGGGCGGAACCCAAGTTAGGCAGAATGGCAGACTGCACGCATACAAAATAATATCAACATTTTACTAACCTAAATTGTACAGAAAAAATTATTCTAGAATATGTCTTTCCTTTATTGAAAATGAAAGAGTACAATCATGGTAAATTTGTCATACAAATCCAACATACTTTCAAACATTCACTGGATGACTTAAAATCTATATATGATTATTTTATATTAATGATTTATACATAATTGTAAATGTAAATAATCGTTTGTTGGCAAAACACTAATAATGCCATTATTTACTGCAATTATTGCTAATGTATACCGGCTACAGCAATTTACATAATGGCATTCCTAAGTGAATGACATTAGATTCAGTTCACCAGCTATGCAAATTACACTATTAAAATGACATTCCAGATTAGTTTTTTCCCGTTTTTCTAAAGCCCAGGTGCAACCAATGAGATGTCATTCAAATGTCGCTGACGCATTGACACATCACAGTTGGTCACACCATCACTGCGTCATTCTCAAGGTCACCTTTGTCATTCTCAAGGTCGCTCTCAAACGTTTCCGTTGCGAATCACACATTGTGAAACAGACAATTTCAGATTATTTTGCCGACTTCTCATCTTCAGGATAAGTTGACAGTCGTTGAGTTGTACATAATAATACACTTATTACACAAAAGCTAGTTCTACCCAATTACACTGCGACCTGACCTCGGTGACCTGATCTTATGACGACCTGACCTCAGAATGGCCGTACGGCGGACCTGATAAAATCATAGCAGATTGATGAAATAATTAAATATTAACATATTCGTTTTTTCAGAAGTTTGAAAAAGATTGCATGGAGAAATGAAACCTACACATTATCACTGATAGAATAGGAAATAGTGGTCTGACCCCAGTTGGAGGAAATAACAAGTATTATGCAACTGCTGCCAGATCTGACCTCCCTGACACTGAGGTCGTTAATCACTGACAGTGACATGGCCAACAGACACTCCACCTGACATGACACAGCTATTATTGTTGTGAGTCACAGATATCACACTGGTTGGATATCCCTGGATATCAGGCAGGGCTGGTCACTACTTAACCTTACACTTCCAAAAACATTGATTTTGTTAATTTATTTGTTCTTAGTTACAATAATATCAGCCTAGACAAAACAGTATCAGTTAACCGATTGTCCTCATTTGAAAATTACTCTAATTTAATTCTTGTTAATACCATGAGCTTTAAATGTTACTTTCATTGTTTAAATCAGATTCATTTCATTTTATTTAATTACCACCCAAACTACACAATCAGTGGTCGCAACAGCACATCTATAGGTGGGATATCAATCCAAGAGGTTTATATTACAAGACCTTATTTTGCAGTGGAGACTATTCAGGGTAAAACCCAAAGAAACAGCGACAGACAACAGGATACAGTCAGTGACTACGGAATAACTCGACGGGCCGAGAATAGCGCAGCCTCATTTTGAGTGCGGCGGTTGGAATAACCACATTGACACTCACTGCACCCTCCAGTGTGCACATTTATTGCATTTTATGCGTGGAAACTTATTTCGCAACTGTCGCGACTGTCGTGAACTGATTCAGCGAGACGGAATCAATAGTAACGGGCGGCGCAGGCAGTGCGGCGCAGACTGGGCGGCGCAGGCAGTGCAGCGCAGACTGGGCGGCACAGACAGGCAATTAGGACACGCCACAGTCACACCGCTGAATGCTACTGACCGGAAGTGGAGAAATACACTTTTTATGAATTATTTTTATACTGATATACATTTTAGAAGTCCTATATTTAAATATTGGACTACCCAATTGTATACTTAAAGTTGAACGCACATTTTATATATATTTTTATTAACCATCTATTTTTATTTCATGTGTGTCTATATCTTTGTATTTTATTTATTTATTTATTATGTTTATATACCTGTATTGTATGTACATATGGACTTTTGTCTGAAATAAAAACATTATTATTATATTTATTGTCACAGCATGAAAGGACAGTGGTCACTCCTGAGGAGTACTGGTCAACATCGTGTGTAAGGCAGTGGTGGCTGATGTTCTACACTTCCTTCTAAAGATTAATCATATTAATACTAATATAATGACAGTATTTTCCCGGGAATTAAGAGTTGAAGTGGAGGACTGGAACATTTATGCTGTATATTGAAAGTGTACTCACACTTATACGCACATGTCACACACATGTAATTATATGCATGCACATTTGCACACACATATAGTGACATGCACACTTGCAAACACATGTTTCTCATGATATTGGAACTCTTAAATTCACCAATGTTTTGTAGTGATGCTGTAGATAATACCTATCAAAATGTGAGAACTGCCTTAACATTACAAGTGATACAGGCAGCTGTGGAATCAACAAACCACTGCCTGAGGGGGCACATTAACACCCTTCATGAGCTCTGGGGTGCCATGACTCATGGAGGGTGCAGGGAAAATGTACAGCCCCTATCCTGGGGGGGTGCCATGACTCACACAGGGCAAAGGGAAAGCATACAGCCCCTATCCTGCCAATGCCATGACTCACAACGGGAAAGTATACAGCCCCTATCCTGCCAGTGCCATGACTCACAAAGGGAAAGTATACAGCCCCTATCCTGCCAGTGCCATGACTCACAAAGGGAAAGTATACAGCCCCTATCCTGCCAGTGCCATGACTCACAAAGGGAAAGTATACAGCCCCTATCCTGCCAGTGCCATGACTCACAAAGGGAAAGTATACAGCCCCTATCCTGCCAGTGCCATGACTCACAAAGGGAAAGTATACAGCCCCTATCCTGCCAGTGCCATGTCTCACAACGGGAAAGTATACAGCCCCTATCCTGGGGGAGGGTGCCTTGACTCCCACAGAATGAAGGGAAAGTATACAGCCCCTATCCTGGGGGAGGGTGCCTTGACTCCCACAGAGAGAAATATACAGTCCCTATATCTGACAAGCCTCATTTAAAAGGCTGCATACTTCATCAGACCTGCCACTGCCAACAACTTATCTAAACATGCTGGGAGTATTCAGCCATGCAATCACCTGACACAGACTAGTGAACTAAACACACTGTCCATCCTGACAAATTACAACAATCAGATATAAACGACCCTTGCATCAAACACCAGCAAGTAGATTAGAACTCTCCCACTCTCCCCAGCCGAAACCTACTAATTTACCCCCTCTGTCATAGTAATCACACCGAAGCACAATTAATAGTCCTCAACACTGCTCTTGCAATGCTTGTTGTAATAATAATATATGTGGGCCTGGGGTGAGGGTTGAGAGAAGGGGTATAAAAGGGGATATGGGGTGGAGGGATATCAATAATTTCCCAGGGTAAACACCCTCTTCCTCTCTTCCCATCTCCTTCATTAGGTGACATACCTCATTAGTTGTTTATATTTTTCCAACTTATCCTCTTCTCCAGATTAGTAAGTGCAAAACTGAATGACAGATTTCCTTTCCGTTTAAAAACCAAACAGATGAGTAACTACCGGTTCAACTGCCATAACCCGGTTCAACTGCCATAAACCGTGGCTGCTAAACATTTACATTCAGGATATAAATTCCCACGAATCCGGGACATAAATCTTGTTGTGGGCGGATGACTCAAGGCAGAATCTTTTTTTGTCATTTCTCATACTTTGGCCGATGAACAGATGATGCATACTGGGAGATGAAGTGCATGCTGGGAAGTCATTAACATGCCATCGCATCCATTCGGGTCCATCATGGCAACTTCACATGTAGACACACCGGGCCGAGTCGTCATGGCAACCAAACAGCCATAACAAAGTGAGGAATTCTCCACGGGGCTGAATGATTTAGTTTTTTTTCTCTCTGGGCACTGATAAATGCAGTCGGCTTCTGAGAATAGTTCCCCAGTCGCAGCAGACAACATAGAGCAGCTCTAGGATTTGCTCTAGGAATGGCCAGGGCAGGAAACAAATGCAAGATTTCAAGGATACACAACTGGGGAAATGGCGGGTTGACCACCAATTACCTCAAGTCTGCGCTGGGGATCAGGATGTGGGACTAAACAGTTAATTGAATCCTCATATCACCTATATATGTAGGATGCTGCTCTGTCCTATATGGATCTATAGGACAAGTAGTATATGTTGTCTTGCAGTCTTTGGCATTCAGTCAGACCTTCATATTGACAGGATTGCATCCGAATATGTGTAAGCACACATATTCACGTGTATGTACAATTGTATACACAAATACATGCATGCGCACACATAACACATATTTAAGCGCGCGCACGCATGCACGTAACACATGCACGCACATACACACAATCAGACATGTATCCACACTCATGCACACACATCTATAAATTACGTAACTGCATTTTTCTACGGTTCATTCCTAAACCGACGTATCACTCCGCCTGCCTCCTCACACACATTCACATATCATATCCTCACACAACCCATTTACTCCTGTAAAAGTCCAACAAATCTAGTTCCTCAAACCCAGCCAGCTACCCTACTAACCGCCCCCATGCTACCCCCCCCCCCCGTAATAGTACACTCTCCCCTGTAGCACCCCACAGCCCATGAATGCTACACCTGATACCCCACACATCACTTTCAATTAGGTCTCCACAGCTGAGCTGTACATTTTTATTGTCCATGCTGTTGCTGTTGGTTACATAACCGCCCGGCCAGCACCACTGGTGCTGCTAAACAGGATAATTCATTGCTGAATCAAACCGGTTCTTGCATAAAAAATCCACAAATGCGCAGTTACTTGGCTAGGACGCACTTGCATACATTAGCCATCGGGACAGTGCGCTTCTTGGAAAGCAGTGTATCTGCACATTATCTGCATTATAGACACATTTGCAGCTCGAATGCTTCACAATGAAGCCCCGGGGCAGAGCGGGCATATGACCGACCGGTTAACCAAATACTCTGCAGGAGTCCTACGCACACACGTGGCTCTTCAGCTCAGACACCGCACAGTGTGTCAGTATGTTCCATCCAGTCGCCGCTATGACCATTGCCGGACAGTTTGAATAAAATAAACCTGTTATTCACCCACATCCGTTGAGATGTTAATTCAGCCAGAGAAAATCATCATTTCATACACAATAGCTGTCTATGAGGATAGAAAGGCAAAATCAGTTTTCACATACGTGTATATCAACCAACTGAATGTATACGTCATTAATTGTCTATGGTACTAAACTTCGGAATTCGATGAATGTCAGTTTTACCGATATTCGTTTGTATCACTGTTTTACATCACACTACAGCAAACATTATATTAGGCTACTGTGAGTGGGGGAAATATTACAAGGTAGTCCTTTTATAATGCACTAAAACGTAAGTAATAATACACATAGACCTATATCATGTACTCTTATTGTATAATTTATGAAATCAATATTAAGAAAAAACTACTACATATTATTGAGAAAGGAGTAGCATAATATTATAAGTAAGTTTGTTTCAATGGGGCTTCTTTCAAACTTGTCACCAATGAGCTTTGCATATTTAATTGGTGCATGTATTTAATGTGTCTGATGTGTTTGAATAACCACACGACTGACTGATTGATTGACTGACTGATTGATTGATTGATTGAAGAAGGCTGTACATGTTCCCCTTATGATACATTCTCCCACCACCCTCAACCCTGAACCATCTTAATTTACTATATCAAATTTGTCACTAACAGTAAAGTAAGGGTAAGTTGTTATATAGCGCAGTATCAAGCCCTTTGGACTGCTCAAAGCCCTTCACCTTTTACTCCCCGGCTGTTCAATCAAACCTTTTACACTTTACTCCCCGGCAGACCTGTTCAATCTGAAACTAAAACATGGCAACTGTGATAACTGAAGTGCAGCCCCATTGGTGGACGTACTTTGTCGTCTAACCACTGTCCAGTAATCCACTGGACACACAGACAGCTAGTGACCACACAGAGTGGAGTGGTTTGTTCACTTGTCAATAATCACTGCTGACCACTCCAGGCAAGGTAGACTGTCTTAACACTTCCTTCTGACCGCTGCGACAATAACGCTTTAGATTAAGTGCATCTACAAGGACAAATAAGTAGATACCCCACCCCCCAGGGGGTGTGTCACCAGTGTTGACCTATATATATATAACACTCACCAGGGGGTGTATGTGCACCACTGTTGACCTATATATATATATAACACTCAAAGTTAGTGCTCATTTCCAGTCATGATATTCCGCTTCCCCTCCTTCACCTCCCCCCTTCGCCTTCCCCTCCTTCGTTTCCAATCCCTATTCCCTCACTCCTTTACCTTTGTCCTGTCCCTTAAGCACCCCACCCTTCATTCTCACCCCTTTACCTTTGTCCTGTCCCTTGTGCACCCCACCCTTCATTCTCACCCCTTTACCAATGTCCTGTCCCTTACGCACCCCACCCTTCATTCTTAGCCATCCCACATATTTTATTCCTCTCTTCCCTCCGTGACACCCCTTCTCTCCCTCCTGTTTCTTCATCTTCCCTTCCACTCCCAGTTTTGTCCACCCTATCCCCGGGTTATGTTGACACAACCCCCAACCCCCCACCCCATCTCACCCCCACCAACACACACTGACCTCTCGGCACAGGTCACTCGGTCAACTGTCATGTCACATGACCCAGAGTGATCCTTCATGAGGAGCTTCATTGTCCACTGGTCAACTAACCTTTGACCTCAGTGGGTGAATCCAACCCACTGATGTGCCAACATGTCAGAGATAAACAGTCCCCCAATAATCTCCCCTCTCCCTCCTGCCTGTGCCCTGGGAACCCAGATTCCTCTCCCAGACACTCATGCAGTGTCTCTTCCCTCTGGCAAGTAACTTCCCATCACTGGTGTCGCACTTACATTTATCAGTGCGATTAGATTTATCCGGGTGTTAAATAATATCCAGGTGACATTTCTGTGCGTGCGCGTATCTAGGGGAATGCATTTAGCACCAGCTACGACTTTTAGCACCAGCTACGACTTTTAGCACCAGCTACGACTTTTAGCACCAGCTACGAGTGTCGCGTTTTCATTTATCCGGGCGTTATATATTTATATATGTCTATAGATATATACACAAATTATAAAATGTTTGCTTCCCACAGACATAAACAATTTCTGTCGTAAAACAGTTTCCTCTCCACGCCCACGTCACGTGACTTACTCTTATACTTGGTCACAAATCTTAAACAGCAAATTATAATTATGTATTCTAACTATAACGCTCGTATTACGACAACAAACGAAACATATTTAACTACTGGATATTATTTATCACTACCTGATCTACTGGTGCCAAATATTATGCCTTAAACATGCACATAAACATCACCGGGATAACATTTAACGCCCGGATAAATGTAAGCGTGAGACTGTCCGTGGGAATAATTCCGGTGGTTAGTCAATTGTTATAGATCCACGTGTCCTATCCTCCAGACACCAGGTTCAAAGGCAGTGTGTTATGTATTGTTATAGAGCCACGTGTCCTATCCTCCAGACACCAGGTTCAAAGGCAGTGTGTTATGTATTGTTATAGAGCCACGTGTCCTATCCTCCAGACACCAGGTTCAAAGGCAGTGTGTTATGTATTGTTATAGAGCCACGTGTCCTATCCTCCAGACACCAGGTTCAAAGGCAGTGTGTTATGTATTGTTATAGAGCCACGTGTCCTATCCTCCAGACACCAGGTTCAAAGGCAGTGTGTTATGTATTGTTATAGAGCCACGTGTCCTATCCTCCAGACACCAGGTTCAAAGGCAGTGTGTTATGTATTGTTATAGAGCCACGTGTCCTATCCTCCAGACACCAGGTTCAAAGGCAGTGTGTTATGTATTGTTATAGAGCCACGTGTCCTATCCTCCAGACACCAGGTTCAAAGGCAGTGTGTTATGTATTGTTATAGAGCCACGTGTCCTATCCTCCAGACACCAGGTTCAAAGGCAGTGTGTTATGTATTGTTATAGAGCCACGTGTCCTATCCTCCAGACACCAGGTTCAAAGGCAGTGTGTTATGTATTGTTATAGAGCCACGTGTCCTATCCTCCAGACACCAGGTTCAAAGGCAGTGTGTTATGTATTGTTATAGAGCCACGTGTCCTATCCTCCAGACACCAGGTTCAAAGGCAGTGTGTTATGTATTGTTATAGAGCCACGTGTCCTATCCTCCAGACACCAGGTTCAAAGGCAGTGTGTTATGTATTTTATAGAGAACGTGTCCTCCCTCCAGACACCAAAGCAAAGGCAGTGTGTTATGTATTGTTATAGAGCCACGTGTCCTATCCTCCAGACACCAATTCAAAGGCACACAAATCAAATCAAACAACATAGCCAGGTACTCAGCTTTTCATATCCTCGACTGTCAGCCAGGTTAGCAAAGTGAAGACACATAGACTGAACAAACTTGCTGAAGACTTGAAACAGGAACAAGAGGACTTAAACACAGAATCTCTCAAAGGCAAGTCTGTCGCTCTAACCATAATTATACATGTAAATATTATCAGTATTGACCTTCTTACATTTTTTTCAACATATAGTATTAATAGATATTATGTACTGTCTACATGTTCTTGTAAATGTGGTTTGTTGAAATAAATTCATAAAAAAATATGTATAATTTTATATATCGAGTTTCACTGCAATGACAAGGTTTTTTTGAACGACCCATTTTATTAGGGTGTTTCTGAGTGACATTTTGTGCTGACCTATTGTATACTGATGACAGGCAGTGGAATAGGTGGGTCAGACTGGACCAGAGTACACATGTCATCCTTACTGCCTTTATTTATTACCTCCAAGTGTCACTGTGCCTACCATATACAGAGATATGCCTGCAGTGTTCATTGTTTGCCTACAAGAATTGCTGTGTATATAACCGGGGACCGTTTCACTAAGACAAAGCTCAAACGGTAAATCACTACACAGAATCGGTTGTAAACATTTAGGAGCATTGTCTGTTCAAGATCCACATGGTCATTTTGATGTAAAAACGTGTAACGTAAAATGCAGAATCCAACTAACAGCAGGCAATAATCAGTGTTGACAACATGTACCCTGGCAGTGACCCCCCTCCCCCCTGCAACATGTAAAGATCGGCTTGACAGTGATGTTCAGTAAAAATCTGATGAGTTGGATGAGGCATTGTCAGACCTCACAGTCTACTTGCCGCAACAACAACACAAAGTATTGTGTAACAAAAGGTGTCTGTCATTATTCAATCACCTAAACCTCGTGACTCATGCCAGCATAAATGGTCCACACAATAAATGATTCTGCCTCAGAAAGGATATCACATGACACTAGTTATCCCGTGGGAAAATAACACAGCAGAGAAAAAAACAAATCTACAAGATGCTCTCAAGTATGATGGACACTTCATGAAAGTTGGCCTTAAATTGAGTAATGATTCTCATATCCACAAGTCTAATCTACCCTTAGTTTCACCCAGGGTGTGAGTGATCTTCCTGGAGGGTCTTTCACACGCAAACACTTGAGAAGGCGTGAGTCATAGCCATTTATAACCACTCTTCTCCCTCTCTCTCTCTCTCTCTGGCTGCATTCCACAAGATGAGGCATCTCAGTAATCATAAGTATATATATGACCAGGGCCTGCCGCGTGAGGCTACAAACTCTAGATGTAATCTGAGCTGTGGGCAGTCCAAGAAACCTAGTGTTTCTTCCTCAATCTGTAACCACATTTGATGTGACAGACTCTCAACAAATAAATACCCCCAAACCATTTAAAACCTAACCCATTTATGAAAAACTACTTACATCCTCTTCCTCGGCTCAGGTTCCTTGAGATTTAGGGTACGTAGAAATGTTATTATTGTTCATTTTATTGTTGTATCTACGTGAAATTATTCATTAAACATTTCAGAATAATATGTCTGGTTTTATTATACTTCTCTAACATCATTTTAGAGATTTACGAGAGCTTATGTCTCTTAAAAAATCTCACATGTCGATATTAATGCTTGCTAAAATACTTGAACTATCACCAGAGTTGATATACATCCGCCTTGGATATTATTAACACAGACCCGATATTGCACGAACTGGTAAACATTTCAGGAGATTGCAAAAACGGGAAAAGTTAACATAAGAACAATAATAACAACTCTCGCAGTATCTAACCGTCGTTTCCATGGCGACCGTTTAGAAAGGTTGTCACTATTCATGGATCCCGCTGTTTCAGTCGACAAACAGTGACTAACGCCGTATGTAGCGGTGCCATGAGGGTGACAGTGGTGCCACTCTAGGTCGCACCGCCGCACCGCTTTTTACCGCAATCAGCACGCCGCTTGACGAGTTTGTAATTTGATTGGTCATTGCCATGTCTGCCCTTGCAGTGTCAGATGCATAAAAAACGCGGCCGTCAAGTCCAGACGTACTGCCAGATGTGCATCGGGGATGCTGATGTCAACTGACTAAGGAAGACTAGAGGCAGCCACCACAAGAGTTCAATTGATGTAAAGATCAGACTTTTATTGCGAAATTCAACGGGATATGAAGAAACGCTCAGCAAACAGATAAATGTCAAGGGGAACTGAAAACATGGCAGGAACAATTAAAATTGTTTCACAACGAAGAAATATACCATCTTCAATTTAACGCCAAGTTACGCGAACAAAAATCTACTGCCTTCTCTGCTATTGCATCCACGAGAATGGAATCCTTCAATTGTCACTCTGCCCTAGACATGGGGCCGTGTCACTAACATTCTTGTTCGCTCCTTGACAGAGATCTTGTATAATAAAAACTGTTGACACCAGGGGGTGCCACTGGGACACTTTCACCGGTGTATCACTGTAATGTTGTCCTTGCTTATATGGCAGCAGTTTTTTTGCATTTTAAAAACACACATTAATTTTAACAATCGATTCTGTTTAATGTTTGATTTCCATGAGCTTCGCAAAACAGTCCCCTGGACAATCTGCTTGCATCTGTCACAGGAATACAACTGACCTGGTCAGTGTAGTCTTCAGGGTTATCGCTGACCTTGGGTCAATCCTCGCAAGACCAGCCAACATTTAACACCTACCACGACAACGATGAAATAAAGACAGCAGTGTTTCCAGAAAGACCCGAGGGCTGATCCTATCCAAGAACTGACAGAAACAGATGAGATTCTGCTGATACAAAGACAGGAGATGTATGGGCTCCAACATGCCACCAGCTGCTCCGAGTTACCTGTAAAAACTGCGAAAACTTTGAGAACTTCGCTCCAGGATGTGACACAGTAGAGCACTGCAGTGAAGCCTAACGCTTTCCCTCTCCGAAAACCGGTTCGGTAAAACTAAATTTGGCACACTTTCACATGTAAATGATGCTCATTTCAGTGGAAATAGACATCAGAAAGAAAAAGTATTTATGAACATGCGAACAACTCGTACTCTCCACAAGAACCCACCGATGCACACACGCACGCATGCGCACGCATTTCAACAAAGGGTTTCACAGACACACACGAGTGTTGTTTAGCGTGCAACTTGATGCATTATGACCCAAAGTAGACTGCCTAATGTGACGGGCACAGACAAGGCGAGCTCTATGACTGGGTGAGTCATGCATCATGTAGGTTTGTTTGACACGCGCGCACATGCATGCATGACTGCTCCCGTAGGCTGTCATCATTCAGCGTGATCACCCGTCTGTCTGCCTCATCAGAGCCAGTCCAGACAAAAAGAAAAACTCGCCGTCGAACAGTTTCTAACAACATTATAAGCGTCTCCCTGAGCCAGCCTGGCCTCTCATCCACCGCCGTGCTCTATTGCGCCAATTTTTACGCCAATCCATGCGGCATGCACAGCGCACTTAATCTGATTGGTCGGCGCAGTGTCTAGCCTCATTGCACAGGCATAGACGGAGAACAAATTTGCATCTGCATCGGCCGCCGGTTACCAATCGCTGCTCCCCAATATGCCGTGTAATATCAGCTCGAGTCCGTTTACTTATCGTTAAACTTATCATCACTAGGTTGAATATTTAAAGGAAGCAGAAATGTACTGTGATTTTCATTCTGGTGTTTTGTATAATTAAATTGAAAACGCCTCAATAAAATGACCGTCGTAAGTTGTCGATGTCAAAGTACATCTAAATTAACACTGTCATTCTTTGTTGCTGTAGTGCACTTACCGTTACAAACTGCATAAATGGGAATTTGAAATAGAAGGAAACAAAGAACCGGTCTTCCGTGCTTGCCGAATGACGTCATCTTGCTACGCTTGAGCGACAACTGTTTTGTAGCAAGACACTGTGACATCGATATTTATTAGTGTTTTATAACATTTCAACAAAATCTGTATAAAACATTTTGTTGATGTTATCTTTCATCTTGTTAGACTTATATTCAAAAATAATGTCGCAATGAATAAAACAACTCTGTTTTACAACTCACAAAGGATGCTGTATTGTAGTGTTTTGTCAGCCAATAAATCAACTCACTAAGGACGCTATATTGTAGTGTTTTGTCAGCCAATGAAAATCCCCGTACTTTAACTGACTGAGTTAAATACCCTACGGGCAAGGTTTGTTACGATTTCCTTAGACATCACAATCAACACTGCCCTCAGGGTGGTTTATTTTTGTCCAACATCACATGACGTATACAATATACATACAAAATGAACCCAATGATACAACCGCCACTGGTTACTGTGGAACTTGTTTACAACAGACATCCTGCATAAAGCGACGAATGAAAAACAAAATAATTTCAACAAACAACGTTCTCTGAAGCGCAAAGCTGTGCTGTCAACTGAATTAATTAAGAGTGAATGACAACAAATGTATTGCAATGCATTGTGGGAGACATGTGACGTGAGGACTTGGGACATGAAAGCAAATAATCAAAAAGGTATGTATATATATGGACAGGTTAATGTAATACTAGGACCCTAATCAATATATTATATATAATGCTGGTTCTCTGTGTATGACACAGGTCCTAAATACATGATGCAGGTCCTAAATACATGATGCAGGTCCTGAATACATGATGCAGGTCCTAAATACATGATGCAGGTCCTGAATACATGATGCAGGTCCTAAATACATGATGCAGGTCCTAAATACATGATGCAGGTCCTGAATACATGATGCAGGTCTTAAATACATGATGCAGGTCCTAAATACATGATGCAGGTCCTGAATACATGATGCAGGTCCTAATTACATGATGCAGGTCCTAAATACATGATGCGGGTCTTCAAATACATGATACATGTCCTAAATACATGACGTAGGTGTTCTATTCAATATGTAGATCCTTAATATGAGATACTTTCATTTCTTGATTCACTGGAGCACACTATAGATTATTTGTGCACGTGTCGAAAGTGAAAGCATGTCAATGCGTCATATATTAGTCTCTGGACACAGGCTGCATCTAGGGTCTGCCTGCCTGCCTGCCTGCCTGCCTGCCTGCCTGCCTGCCTGCCTGCCTGCCTGCCTGCCTGCCTGCCTGCCTGCCTGCCTGACTGACTGCCTGCCTGTCCCTATATCTTTTGATCATCTGTTTGTCTCTATGTCTGTCTGCCTATCTGACTGTATGGCTGCCAGTCAGACTGTCTGTCCATCTGTTTGTCTATCAAAATATGTGTTATTTTACCATTTCTTTCTCAATGTCTGCCTGCCTGTCAGTTACCATCTGTCTGTCTGTCTGTCTGTCTACGTGACTGCCTGTCTGTCTGTCATCCTTTCTACCTGTCTCCCATCACATGTTTATTTGCGTCTCACTCATCTTTGTATCTGTCTTTCTGTCTACAAGTCTGTTGGCCTAGTAAAGGTAAGGTAAGTTCTTATATAACACAGTATCTAGTCCTCAGGACTGCTCAAAGTGCTTTACACTACTCCCTGGCAGACCTGTTCAATCAAACACCATCTCGACTTCTCTGGGAAGCATTCAGTCATGCTGCAATTAATTCACGAAGACTATTCGTACACAAATATCCATCACTGTCTATAGCCAGGTACTCATTCATACAGCTGAGTGAACTGAAGCAATGTAGAGTAAACGAACATGCCCATGGTTCGACGCTGCAAGACAGGATTCGAACCCACATTCTCTCATTTCGAGAGTCTGGAGTTCTTACAGCTGTGCTATGGCGCTCCACAATGAGATGCTAGGCTAGATGACGTCAGACTGACTACAGATAAGATCAGGCCTTGGTTAGTGTGGGGGTGACCAAGGTTGTCACCCCCAAGACCAGGGTACCACAATACGCCCCGAAAAAACAGGCAAAACTCGATTAGCAACAATCACAGCCCGAGTATGACAATGACAAGTCTGACAATGACGACATTTTTGTCACCAAATCAACGGCCAACTGAAATCATGGTGATGGCCTCGCGACGACAAACACACACACACAGCTACATCCTGGTCGCGATGATGCACATGACATCCTTCATGATAGCATCACATCGACCCACCCGTCATGTCCCCCAAATTCCCCCCCCCCGTCCCCACCCTCCAGAACCCCCCACATATCCACCAACGCAGCTGACAGAGATTTCACAATGCACTATACGGCCTGGGAATCTGGGTCAGCTGACTGACTGACCGGACAAGCATGTGTGGGAAGACAGGAGACAATGGACTGACCACTCCACTGGACATGGTGGTCACTCAGGTGACCAGATGGACTCACCTAGGATTCAGCATCAGCGGTCGCCATGTTCGTAGGCGAAGCGCGAGACAGTGTGAGGAGCCTGGTTAGAAAAGCATGCGGCACATACACAGACGTCTGAAGCAAGCGGTAGACTAGCGTAGAGCGGGCCACTGTCAACGGCCGGGTCTCGTGAGGTAACGCAGCCTCGTTGTGGCTCTGTGCAGACACTACGTCACACGACTGCACTGCGCTATACTTAGCCCTGCTGACTGGCCGCTCACTGGCGCATCACAGCACATGTGGGTGCAGACGAGGGTGCAAGTGTGCATGTCATACTGCACAGGCTGTAGTGACCAGTGTACAATGGCAGGGGGATCAGAGGGGTGGCAGGGAGAATAGTGGGGGGTTTGTACAGTGCTAGATATCAGATAAGGTCCCTGGTGTATATTGATGACAAGTTGCTGGGTTTATAGACAAGTCAAAGGATTCATGTGACATCCACTTGTAGCTTTGCATGTAGTCTTGTTAAATCATGTTAAGTTATGTTAATTAAAATGGTAAATATGAACAGTGGTAGGGTGTGCTGCTACAGGGTAAGTATGGGAGATAGTGGGGTATGGACAATGATGGGGTATGTTGATACAGGGTAAGTATGGACAATGGTGGGGTATGTTGTTGCAGGGTAAGTATGGACAATGATGGGGTATGTTGTTACAGGGTAAGTATGGACAATGATGGGGTATGTTGTTACAGGGTAAGTATGGACAATGATGGGGTATGTTGGTACAGGGTAAGTATGGACAATGGTGGGGGGTGTTGTTACAGGGTAAGTATGGACAATGGTGGGGTATGTTGGTACAGGGTAAGTATGGACAATGGTGGGGTGTGTTGTTACAGGGTAAGTATGGACAATGGTGGGGGTGTTGTTACAGGGTAAGTATGGACAATGGTGGGGTATGTTGTTACAGGGTAAGTATGGACAATGGTGGGGGTGTTGTTACAGGGTAAGTATGGACAATGGTGGGGTATGTTGTTACAGGGTAAGTATGGACAATGGTGGGGTGTTGTTACAGGGTAAGTATGGACAATGGTGGGGTATGTTGGTACAGGGTAAGTATGGACAATGGTGGGGTATGTTGGTACAGGGTAAGTATGGACAATGGCGGGGTATGTTGGTACAGGGTAAGTATGGACAATGGTGAGGTATGTTGGTACAGGGTAAGTATGAACAATAATGGGGTATGTTGGTACAGGGTAAGTATGGACAATGGTGGGGTATGTTGGTACAGGGTAAGTATGGACAATGGTGAGGTATGTTGGTACAGGGTAAGTATGGACAATGGTGGGGTATGTTGGTACAGGGTAAGTATGGACAATGGTGGGGTATGTTGGTACAGGGTAAGTATGGACAATGGTGGGGTATGTTGGTACAGGGTAAGTATGGACAATGGTGAGGTATGTTGGTACAGGGTAAGTATGGACAATGGTGGGGTATGTTGGTACAGGGTAAGTATGGACAATGGTGGGGTATGTTGGTACAGGGTAAGTATGGACAATGGTGGGGGGTGTTGTTACAGGGTAAGTATGGACAATGGTGGGGTATGTTGGTACAGGGTAAGTATGGACAATGGTGAGGTATGTTGGTACAGGGTAAGTATGGACAATGGTGGGGTATGTTGGTACAGGGTAAGTATGGACAATGGTGGGGTGTGTTGTTACAGGGTAAGTATGGACAATGGTGGGGGTGTTGTTACAGGGTAAGTATGGACAATGGTGGGGTATGTTGTTGCAGGGTAAGTATGGACAATGGTGGGGGGTGTTGTTACAGGGTAAGTATGGACAATGGTGGGGTATGTTGTTACAGGGTAAGTATGGACAATGGTGGGGGTGTTGTTACAGGGTAAGTATGGACAATGGTGGGGTATGTTGGTACAGGGTAAGTATGGACAATGGTGGGGTATGTTGGTACAGGGTAAGTATGGACAATGGCGGGGTATGTTGGTACAGGGTAAGTATGGACAATGGTGAGGTATGTTGGTACAGGGTAAGTATGAACAATAATGGGGTATGTTGGTACAGGGTAAGTATGGACAATGGTGGGGTATGTTGGTACAGGGTAAGTATGGACAATGGTGAGGTATGTTGGTACAGGGTAAGTATGGACAATGGTGGGGTATGTTGGTACAGGGTAAGTATGGACAATGGTGGGGTATGTTGGTACAGGGTAAGTATGGACAATGGTGGGGTGTGTTGTTACAGGGTAAGTATGGACAATGGTGGGGGTGTTGTTACAGGGTAAGTATGGACAATGGTGGGGTATGTTGTTACAGGGTAAGTATGGACAATGGTGGGGGTGTTGTTACAGGGTAAGTATGGACAATGGTGGGGTATGTTGGTACAGGGTAAGTATGGACAATGGTGGGGGTGTTGTTACAGGGTAAGTATGGACAATGGTGGGGTATGTTGGTACAGGGTAAGTATGGACAATGGTGGGGTGTTGTTACAGGGTAAGTATGGACAATGGTGGGGTATGTTGTTACAGGGTAAGTATGGACAATGGTGGGGTATGTTGGTACAGGGTAAGTATGAACAATAATGGGGTATGTTGGTACAGGGCTAATGAGGACAATGCATAAGCCTGTACCACACAACTACAAGTATACTGCCCAATGTACCTCGATATGTTTGAGTGTTATGAGTGTACACTGAATGTACATATGTGTACAACAATCATACACTCTCTCCATTAATCTGACTGTCACCTGACCTCAGTGTCCCTCTGTCCCACTGTCCCCTGAGGTGAGCCAATAGATCAGTCCCTACTAAATGCAATGTGTGCACTTGTGCATGCATGGCACAGGCTGTGCGTGCATGCTAATATCACACCAATAACCAGGCAGCTGCCCAGGGCCACCTCTAGAGATGGACAGCAACCTGGGGGTGTCACTCCAATCAAACTGGTGTTTTGAGGAGGTCACTCCCAGAACACTCACAACTATCTAGACACTAGTATACAACATATAGCACTATTATATAATTCCCACTGGGATCATCTAAAAAACCAAGGGGTGTCACTACCATATGTAACTGCTGTAGGGCAGCCATCTAAAAAGCAAGGGGTGTCACTACCATGTAACTGCCACTGATGGGAGACATGAAAAAAATGAGGGATGTCACTACCATATATAATTATATGTCCTACCTACATTATCAAAACACTACTACAGATTTGTTGAATAATATAATAATTTAGTAATAATTAATTAAGCTTAGGAACATTGTATCAAATAAAGTGAAAGCTTAAAGTTCAGTTCCTGAAGTAGAATCCCACGATTGTATGCACAGAGACAAACTCAATTACTATCAATCTACTGACATACTACAAGAGACCCCCCCCCCGACTGATGTGAACCCCCTACTTTAGTGAGCTGTGACCCCCCATTATACTCCACACACATAATACAAATTAATCACAGGACACTCAAGTGGCCTGCTACTGATGAGCATATTTCAAACAGCCTACATTTCCCCTTGTACTGACCCAGTCTCTAAGGAATGCCTTTCACTGTACATATTTACAGACTTGTCTACAAATTAAAGCCACAGTGTCTCTAGCATAACTATACTGAACTGTATTTAACTATCAACATTAAACAGGCTAGAATGCACAAAGTATGTTACAGTACCTGATGAGTTTAACACAAGACATTACAAGTTTAAAAACTGGTTAATCTCTGTTTGCGTATGAAACTACCATAATGATGCCTGTGACCTCCACAGACTGCATAGCCCCCACATGACCCCACAGTTTGCCAACCAATGTTTACATACATGTGCATTACATCATGTAGGCCACATGACATCTGTTAAATCTGTCTTTCCCTTGTGCAGCTCTCCCTTAATTAAACAATTTACCCTTGTGCAGCTCTCTCTTAAACAACTTTCCCTATGTTTTTTTGGCACAGAAAAACTCCCGGAGCTAGAATTTCAACAAAATATATGACGCAATGTTCTACAGCTGCATATGTGCAGTATCCCTTTTGATGTCTTGATGGACCTTGTTGCTAGGCAACAGGTCATGTGATGGATAGGTGAATTAAACAGATATCTGATTACCTAACAACAATTTAGGAAGTTTGAATAAAAACAATGCTTTCTTTATCACTGGCATGATCATTAGCAGTTTATAATTAATCCGAACTTCCAAATAATTAATTACCATATTATACCACCGCGACACATCATGGCAAATATCCAGCCATAAACAGCCACTGACACTTACTAAAATTCTGCATGGCTTTCATACAAATGCCAACTGAATGTCAGGTAGAACAAACCATAATCCCATTCAAATGTCCTGCATGAATCATTCTAATTCTGTCTATAACTTCTGACATCCCACAGAAAAGATACGGTAGAAAAACATTACAAAAACCGGCAATCGATGAATAATTCTGCACCATTACATCTGGCGACTGTGGACTCAAATGAATAAACCAATATTAATATGAAACGTGAGGAATGTGAAATAACTGACGCAGGAAACACCAGGAAGGCTATTCTAAATAAACACACATAATCAATAATATTGCTATGTACATAATCATTTTAGTATCAGTTTGGAAGAGTTTTTAATGAATCTTAAAATAGTGTGTTAGTTACTTGTGTGATATTCAAAGTAAATACACAGAATCATTATATCAGTTCGGAAGTGTTTTATTGGTAACTATTCTTTTTAAATGTAGAGTTAACATATGGTACTACTAACATTTAACACTTTGGGTCTGTCATAACCTACATTATAGTTTCTATTTTTTAACAATATTCATTCTTTTATATATATATACATATATATATATATATAATTGGTATAACTCTAATAACTATCCAACATGATATATATATATATAACATTTAATCAATTATGTTTACTAATACTATTTTCTCTTTATATTTTCATTTTACAATAACTGATACTTGGCATTGTGTTTACGTGCAACGTTTTTTATAATAATAATAACACTACAAATAACAACAATACAAATAATAACAATACAAATAACAATAATACAAGTTATTGATACTGTGATCATTGTGATTATTTACTATTCAATTACAAACAGATTATAGGTGAGTCTAATAAAACCTATGTTTACTACAGCTGCCATAGCAACCAATCAGCTGTGTCACAGCAATACACACAGCATTGTTCAGCAGTGGTCAATATCACACTGGTCATTACACCCTATTACCTTGTACTGACCAGTCATACAAGGTGACCACAGGCCACTGGGTCAATGGCTGGCCTCAGGTCAGTCATGGTCAAGACTGCCCATTCATGCCAGGTGGATCTATAGTGTTTACCACAAGCTATGTTGACGAGTAGTATTGTTATGTTAGAGTAGGAATAGTTTTATTTTAGGTAAAGACCCAATCACTTTCTAATATGCATTATCAATATATACATTTATTTTAAATACATGTATATGTATACAATTTTATTTTAGTGTCTAAATAAAGTTATTATTATTATTAAATATACAGTGTATATATATATATTTAACAAGATTTAACAAGATTGCCATCCAGAAAATTAACTCTAGATGGCAGGTGGACAAGGAAGCCTTTAGGCTTATCGAGAGTCCAATACTTTTTATCTACGTGTATCCTGCCCTTTTAAGGTGTGTCGATTTTATTTTTAAACATATTCACGCTACTAGCACCAACACAATCATCAGATAATCTGTTCCAATCATTTACAGTCCTTTGTGAAAATGAGAACTTTCTTATATCTAATCTACACTGCTCCTTTGCTAATGTAACTTCATGTCCTCTAGTCCTTCTATCTTTCTTAACTGAAAAAAAATATTTCTATCAATATTTTCATAACCATTCAATATTTTAAACACTTCTATCTGATCTCCTCTCATTCTCCTGGTCTCTAGTGTTGTTAAACCACATTCTTTTAGGCGTATTTCGTAACTAATATCCCTCAGTTTTGGTATCATTTTAGTCGCTCTCCTCTGTACTCTTTCTAGCATATCCATGTCCTTCCTGCGATATGGCCTCCACGCATGTATACAATATTGATTGTAAATTAGGCCTAACTATTGTTTCGTACAGCCGTATTATTAGCTCTTTTTCCTTATACGTTATGTTTTGCCTAATTAATCCAAGGATTTGATTTCCCTTTGAAGTGGCAATACCGCACTGCTCTGAAACCTTCATATCAGCACTAATGGTTAACCCTAAGTCTTTTTCTTTTATAGTAGTACTTAGTACAGAACCTCCCAATGTATATTCTACCTCTTCGTTCCCATGTCCTGCGTGGAGGCATTTACATTCCCCAAAATTGAACAGCATTTGCCACTTTTTAGACCATTTGATCAACTTGTCAAGATCATCTTGTAAATGCTGTCTGTCTCCATCACTTTTAATCCTTCTGAACACTTTTGTATCATCCACAAATTTCAACACCTTGCTTGTTATATCGTCGTCCAAACTGTTGATATATATTAAGAATAATATAGGTCCCAGTACTGATCCCTGTGGTACCCCATTCAGAACTGATTTCCAGTTTGAAGCCTCCCCATCAACCACTACACGTTGTCTTCTGTCAATCAGCCATTGTTCTATCCAGTTAATTAAACCATTTCCTATGCCATGGGCCTTTAGTTTAAGCAGTAATCTTTGATGTGGCACTTTGTCAAAAGCTTTCTGAAAATCTTATATTACATATAGTAATTTTTAAGTGTATTAAGCACACACAATGAAGGGGTAACCCCTTGCACTCTAAGGATACAATGAAAGGTTAATACCTTGCACTATAAGGACACAATGAAGGATTAACACCTTGCACTCTAAGGACACAATGAGGGGTTAACACCTTGCATTCTAAAGATACAATGAAGGGTTAACACCTTGCACTCTAAGGACACAATGAAGGGTTAACACCTTGCACTCTAAGGACACAATGAAGGGTTAACACCTTGCACTCTAAGGACACACAATGAAGGTTTAACCACTTGCACTCTAAGGACACACAATGAAGGGTTGACACCTTGCACTCTAAGGACACAATGAGGGGTTAACACCTTGCACTCTAAAGATACAATGAAGGGTTAACACCTTGCACTCTAAGGACACAATGAAGGGTTAACACCTTGCACTCTAAGGACACAATGAAGGGTTAACACCTTGCACTCTAAGGACACACAATGAAGGTTTAACCACTTGCACTCTAAGGACACACAATGAAGGGTTAACACCTTGCACTCTAAGGACACAATGAAGGGTTAACACCTTGCACTCTAAGGACACAATGAAGGGTTAACACCTTGCACTCTAAGGACACAATAAAGGGTTAACACTTTGCACTTTAAGGACACAATGAAGGGTTAACCCCTTGCACTCTAAGGACATACAATGAAGGGTTAACCCGTCGCACTCCACAAACGCCCAGATGAATATGGAGTAGAGGAATATTTATAGGTACAACTGGGCCAGGAGGTATCAAAGTAGCTCATGTCAAGAATGCCACCACGGGGAACATCTCAACCATTTAAATCTTATTTTGCCTGCTCAACTCGTTTATCTCATCACGAATTCAGTTCTTTGCTGTCCAAACGTGAAGTGTGAATAAATAAATAAAAATTATTTTGACATACTGTATTTGTTTTATTAAGCATACAGTATGCATAAGAAATATTTGGGACATGTAAATATGTCAAGTAACAGAAGGAGCAAGGTATATCCACACAAATTCTACCTGGTAGAGGTTGTCGTTGGCATTGCATGCTGACTTCTTCAGTACCTAGGATGCCGAACGTCATCATACAGGTGACGTAGATTGTGATTGCCCTTGTCTCGACTGATTGGTCATTCGGCATCATACGTACTGAAGAAGTCGGCGTGCAATGTCAATGAAAACCTCTACCAGGTAAAAAAATTGGGGAGGGGAGATCCCAGGGAAAAGATAAGATAATCACCCCATCACTTTTTGGGGAAGAAACAGATCCTAGGTGACACTAAATACTAGAAATACCACTGTACACTTGTATGGACGATACAGAGTCACAGTGACTTGACAACACCCATCAAAAGGCAAGACTTACCCACAAAACACATTTCTAACCAAAACTGCAGTCATTTATTAAAAGCACTTTCAGTGCTCCAATCGTTTTCAAATAAAATGCTTACACCCTGCATTACCCTGTTGGGGGGGGGTCAAGAGGGGGGTCAAGAGGGGGGTCAAGAGGGGGGTCAAGAGGGGGGTCACAGTCACACAGCAGCAGCAGCAGCAACAACATAAAACACATTTCAACAAAAGAATGTAAATAGTTAATCATTGTATAGATTTTAGTCTTAAATCAAACACATCACCAAAACACACACCACAGATCGTATCAGCACAGTATCCGTCACCAGTGAAAGTGGAGGGAGGGCACAGTATTTGGTTCCCTTTCAAGTTCCTAATTCTGTCCTGACACCAGCAGGCAAATTGTCAAGTCAGGGGAAATAATGTGAACAATTATGAGTAGGAGAGTGGGCCATTGTGGCAGGGTGTAATTACGTCCCCTACTTGTAATTACAGTCCAGAAGCTGCCGGAAGTGATAGCCATGTGCCTAGCACCCATCAAGCCAGGGCCAGATGGTTGAACCACAACACACACAAGGATAATATCAGAAAACATGGCCTACAATCAGCATTGTGGCCAATTAGCACAACATGGCGGCAAACATCACTGGATGTGTGGAAAATGTCGCCAACAGCTGTCTTCTTCTTCCAATACACACCTAGCCTCAACATGCTGAGGATACAGGCGGTGCCGTGGCCTGGCAGGCGAACAGGAAATTTTTGTTTTGTTTTTAGAGAGCAATATATAAGAACACAAATTATCGTGTAAATAAACATAAATACGTGCAGAAGAACTTGTTAACGTCTAAAACATGGGGTACTGCAAAGTCTGGATGTTACTTTTAAATGCATCCAGGCTGTTTTGATTTACAATATATTGAGGGAGGGAATTCCAAAGTCGAATGGTACTGGGGAAAAAGAATACAAGTGGTAGTTGCAACTGGAGTGAGGGATAAGGTAAGATAAGGAATGTTGTTTTCTGGTGACTATATTTACAGGAATAAGGTATTGGTTTGCTGGTATACCCACTAGGCCATTTGCTATCTTGTACATCATATATAGTTTTGTATCAGTTCTTCTGTCTGATAAGGATCTCCATCCTAATGTCTGGAGCATGTCTGTTACACTGGAGGTATTGTGGTGGCGATATAAGACATATCGGGCTGCACGGCATTGAATCATTTCTAGTTTGTTTATTTGTGTAAGGGTATATGGATCCCAGACAGTACAGCTGTTCTCCACGATGGGTCTGACAAAGGTGAAGTGGGCCTGAGTTTTTATTTGAATTGACGGAACTTTGAAATTTCTGCGGAGGAAGCGATCTATTTGCTTTTAGACAAATGTTATTTATGTGGGCATTCCACCGGAGATCTGAGGTTATGGTTACACCAAGATATTTTACCTGTGAAACAGTTTCTAGTGTTTGACCGTGAAGCATGTATTGATTGTTAATGACAGTTTTGTTTCTTGTTACAGGTATGACATGGCATTTTTGAAGATTGAATTCCATGTTCCAGGTTATGGCCCATTTTCCAAGTTTGTGAAGATCTTCCTGGAGCACAGCTGTATTTGTCTTAGGCTTAAGGGCTATATACATTATGGTGTCATCAGCAAAAAGTCTAACTGTAGATGTAATATTGTCTGGGATATCATTTATGTAAAAGAGGAATAGACAAGGGCCAAGTACAGAGCCTTGTGGTACTCCTGATGTTACGGGTACCTCAGAGGAGGCCTCGCCCTCTATTATGACTCTTTGAGTTCTGTCTGTTAAAAATGATCGAATCCAGGAATTTGTTTTGCCTTGGATGCCATAGTGATGGAGTTTGTAAATCAGTTTTTTATGGCTGACCTTATCAAATGCTTTAGAGAAGTCCATCACTATGACATCCGTTTGCATGCCAGACTGCATATGGGTAACTAAGTCATGTATGAACTGAATAAGCTGTGTCTCGCAAGATACTTGGGAGTGAAAGCCATGTTGTAGCTGTCCCTGCTTTCTCGTGGCCATTTTATTGATACAATCATACACAAAGGGGGACTCATACTCTTAGGATTGTAACAACTGATGTATTGATACATCACTTAACACAGTGTGCGATACGATGTATTGATACACAACACAGTGTATCGATGTATCACCGAAATATAAAAAATATCATTGTGTTGAACTTTTGTCCAATGAACAAAATTGTTCATAGAAGATTTGGTTATTTTTAATTATACAAATAAAAATGTACTTTATGTATTAATTTATCCTATCATTATGAAATTCTTCGAAATGTCCGACAACACAGTAATTTAATCTCATATTAAAAATATGACAGTTCATACCCCAGACCCCTCAGATGCTCTTTGTGCATTTATCACTTGTCCACCAACCCCCTTCCTGGTACTGGGTATGTATAATTTTTTGATTGTGTTCTTGATATTAATAGTACTAGCTAAGAAACATACCAATTTTTTTTTTACATGTTTATTTATCGTTAATTTTTGTATGAAAATGGCCCATGTATATAAATGTAAGTGTTTTATAGACATCAACCTAACAAATTATCTGTTTCAAGGACTAACAAAAACATGTTTTTGTTTATTAACTTATTGTATCTTTTACATATAAAGTAGTCACTATGAAACTGAAAATCACAAAACCAGATTTCTCAATTGAGCTAAATCAACAGTTTGAACAATAATTGTCACCCAGATTTCCGTCAGCCAGAAATCTATAAACACTTGTCAATGTATGCACATCTGGGCCTTGAGCCACATCGAATAAATAGTGGTCTGACCCCAGAGCGGCTGCCCAAACTGCGACAGTCGAAGGCGATAGCTTTTATTAGAGCTTACACAATGATCCATTATTATCTGTGTCGTTATTGACAGCGCGACTGGAATTTCAGGTTCTGCAACTGTCTGCGCTGATTGTGGGGAATGTCGGGCGGACATTGACATGCTGATCAGCTGGGTATAACGGCCGTTCACAGCCGCTAAATCACAATATCAACCGCCATTACTCACCGCGTTTGTCAGTTTCATTAAATCATTTACACTCTATGTACACAGCCCGTCATGGACTCACGCATTCAGGCGCACTTACAACAACTTCCTTGTGAAGTGAATAAGATAGACAGTTTGCTCAACACGGCATTCACTGCTTTTTCACGTCTGCCTTCACATACACAAATAAAGTGCAACTTGAACTGAAGCAATACCCATTTCTAGGAATGAAACAAAATTACTATGTCCATTCCCCGTTCATTAACATTTATTATATATTATTCTTAACAATAAATTAAACATGTTGACCTCCTGCAAAATTGCATTTAGTTAGCCTGAAGCACTGTTCACACGTCAATCCTTAAATGGATTGAAGATCTGGTTTCTTGTTTATTATAACATGGCGTCCACAGAAGAAAACCTACATCGAATCGCGACGTCGGTCAGGAGCTCCCAGCTGTCCTTCTCCAGCTTGTGTCACATGACAGTGGTCATGTGACATACCCATAACGTCATTCTGCCAATGAAGACTGCGAGATGCAGTCGAAATATTAAAAATGAGAAAAAGTATCTTTTGAGGTAATTATGCCGCGGTGTTCACAATGTTGAAGTTTTGCCAGTGGAATATTTGGAGTTGTAAACTTAGTATCCAATAAAAAACAACCACTATTGCCTGCGATCGGTTCCTATTCAGATACATACGCATGGTGTACTGCCTGTATACCTGCAAATACCTTTGAAGTTTGTTGTTTCCACATTCTATGTAACATGTCGATTGAAATACAACTGATTCAATGGACTTCCTGCTAATGATAACAATGACCATCCTTAGCTCATTCCAAGTAACGCAACAGATAAAATCCCTTTAATGAGAACATTATTTAAAAAAATGTCAGTAAAATTATTTGTCATTTGTCACTGCGCAGATGAAGTGTTTTTTACCCACATAGATTCTGGCAATTGCCCTACTGATGTGGTTCACGCGAAGGGCGTACAATATAGCTTACTATGCCGTTGGTTAAACCTGAATTTTTTACAAAAAAATACACAGATGTTATCTGCTTGCTGATGAGATGATGAAAGTAGCCACATAATTAGATATTGTTGTTCACTGGTATGGAACTACTGCTATACAGATGTACCAACATAATTACACACCGACACTTCATACAGAATTTATTCATCGAAGTTAAATACTGCATTGTGTGCATGTGTGCATGCATTTGTGCATGAATGCGTGCGTGTATGTGTTCGTATATCTGTGATCTATGTGTATGAAAATACATATTAACATTCTGTTGCTTCACATATACAAAAAAAAAAAACTTTATGTAGCACTTTTCAGGTAAATTATGATTGATCAAAGCGCTCCAAAATGACTAATATTAAATAATTAAAACACATAGATTAAATAAAATGTTATTTAAAATTTATTTTAAGTGCTGAAGCACATATTAAAACAATAAATAAATAAACTATTAGATAAAACAATTAAAACTAATACACATTGACATATAGATGTCTTAAAGCCCCTGAATCTGATATCCCATTGGTCAGTTCATTGATATGCCCTGCAAAAATATTTAGTTTGACACAAACATTGCTTATGTATTCAGTGACATATGGCAATCTGTTTAATATCAGGTCTTTTGAATAAATTAATTGTAATAATTATGACTGTTCACTTACAAAATTTTGATAAAATAATTAATAATAAACAGCTAAACACAACTCTGTGGAAATACAAAACTTTTGTCAAATATAGTTGGCCACACTCAGTTTGGTGGCCGGGAATTCTAACACACTGAGCCAATTTGTGGGATATTGCCACAAACGAAACTGGCTTTCTCGGATTATGTTCACCAAAGATGAACAATTCTTTAGAAATTAATTAACCTGCTTTTTTACCTGGTACACTAAAAACTTTAATAGCCATGTCAGACAAAATCAAATCTTATATAATGATTACAATAGACTTGACATATTTGCGACAGAGTGATACTCTTCACTGTTAAATCAAATCTTATATGATTACAATAGACTTGACATATTTGCGACAATGTGATACTCTTCACTGTTAAATCAAATCTTATATAATGATTACAATAGACTTGACGTTTGTGCGACAGTGTGATACTCTTCACTGTTAAATCAAATCTTATATAATGATTACAATAGACTTGACGTATTTGCGACAGTGTGATGCTCTTCACTGTTAAATCAAATCTTATATAATGATTACAATAGACTTGACGTATTTGCGACAGTGTGATGCTCTTCACTGTTAAATCAAATCTTATATAATGATTACAATAGACTTGACATATTTGCGACAGTGTCATACTCTTCACTGTTAAATCAAATCTTATATAATGATTACAATAGACTTGACATATTTGCGACAGAGTGATACTCTTCACTGTTAAATCAAATCTTATATGATTACAATAGACTTGACATATTTGCGACAATGTGATACTCTTCACTGTTAAATCAAATCTTATATAATGATTACAAAAGACTTGACGTTTGTGCGACAGTGTGATACTCTTCACTGTTAAATCAAATCTTATATAATGATTACAATAGACTTGACGTATTTGCGACAGTGTGATGCTCTTCACTGTTAAATCAAATCTTATATAATGATTACAATAGACTTGACGTATTTGCGACAGTGTGATGCTCTTCACTGTTAAATCAAATCTTATATAATGATTACAATAGACTTGACATATTTGCGACAGTGTGATGCTCTTCACTGTTAAATCAAATCTTATATAATGATTACAATAGACTTGACGTATTTGCGACAGTGTGATGCTCTTCACTGTTAAATCAAATCTTATATAATGATTACAATAGACTTGACGTATTTGCGACAGTGTGATGCTCTTCACTGTTAAATCAAATCTTATATAATGATTACAATAGACTTGACATATTTGCGACAGTGTGATGCTCTTCACTGTTAAATCAAATCTTATATAATGATTACAATAGACTTGACGTATTTGCGACAGTGTGATACTCTTCACTGTTAAATCAAATCTTATGATTACAATAGACTTGACATATTTGCGACAGTGTGATGCTCTTCACTGTTAAATCAAATCTTATATAATGATTACAATAGACTTGACGTATTTGCGACAGTGTGATACTCTTCACTGTTAAATCAAATCTTATGATTACAATAGACTTGACATATCTGCGACAGTGTGATACTCTTCACTGTTAAATCTGGTGTGCCACATCGGAGAAAGACCAATGGGATATCGGATTCGGGGGCTTTCAAATAAATATATTTGTAGATCTCCACCTCACCGAGTCTTACAGAGATACTTGGTACTATGCAAGAACTCTACAATAGCCTTCAATAAAAGACCACTATAGATAGACCTATCACAACTTCACCACCCCTGCTAGCCTAGAGCCTGCAGTCTTCTCTCACTTGGTGCAGCTGTTATCCAGTTACCTGATCTGACATGTTCATTTCCAAGCCATTCACAGACTTATAAGGGCTAGGGTGAGGTGGAAATGATACCTGGAGGTGGGGTTTACTCTCTTACTTTTCACCCTCTAATTATAATCCCATCTTCTAGCCATCTCCCCCCACCCTCACCCCACCCCATATTACCACTTCACACAACTGTCTCCTAAACATCCTCAAGATGAAAAGATAAAATTATGCGCTTTCAAAAAATATATATCTTGTTTCTCTTTTATATCTTCTGTACCATGGCCCATATTTTTTACCTTTACTTTGGCACAGAAAGTATCGTATGACTGTACTGTGGTCTAATGTCTCCGATCTATTCCACTGACCCAAAAGCAGAACCTCAATTAAATTTTCTCTGACATTTCGTGTGATTGCAGCAGTAATGCTGTCTATAGCTACCTCACCTAATTCTATTCAGGAAGTAATAATTGCCGTCACAAAGATGCTATCTATAGCTACCTCACCTAATTATATTCAGTAAGTAATAATTGCCATCACAAAGATGTTGTCTATAGCTACCTCAACTAATTATATTCAAGAAATAATAATTGCCATCACAAAGATGCTGTCTATAGCTACCTGACCTAATTCTATTCAGGAAGTAATAATTGCCATCACAAAGATGCTGCCTATAGCTACCTCACCTAATTCTATTAAGTACTAATTGCCATCACAAAGATGCTGTCTATAGCTACCTCACCTAATTCTATTAAGTACTAATTGCCATCATGAAGATGCTGTCTGTAGCTACCTCACCTAATTCTATTAAGGAAGTAATAATTGCCATCACAAAGATGCTGTCTATTACTACCTCACCTAATTCATTCTATTCAGGAAGTAATAATTGCCATCACAAAGATGCTGTCTATAGCTACCTCACCTAATTCTATTCAGGATGTAATAATTGCCATCACAAAGATGCTGTCTATAGCTACCTCACCTAATTAAATTCAGGAAATAATAATTGCCATCACAAAGATGCTGTCTATAGCTACCTCACCTAATTATATTCAGGAAATAATAATTGCCATCACAAAGATGCTGTCTATAGCTACCTCACCTAATTCATTCTATTCAGGAAGTAATAATTGCCATCACAAAGATGCTGTCTATAGCTACCTCACCTAATTCTATTCAGGATGTAATAATTGCCATCACAAAGATGCTGTCTATAGCCACCTCACCTAATTCTATTCAGGAAGTAATAATTGCCATCACAAAGATGCTGTCTACAGCTACCTCACCTAATTATATTCAGGAAATAATAATTGCCATCACAAAGATGCCGTCACTGGCCATGCTATTTGAAGCATATTTCAGTACAATAAATCAGGCATTTATTCAGTCCAACAATCTACATGGTACAGACTTTTTAAAAATCAGTCCAATACATCAGACGAATTGGATTCCAACCAGGCTTTTTAGTTTAATGTGGCATTAAAAGATTTTTTAAATCTATTCCAACGAATAGATTAAAACAAATAGATTAAAAAAATCAATCTGACACATCAGCCAAATTACAGTTCAATCTATCAGGCACATTTATGCCCAATATGTGAGGCATATTTCAGTCCAATCAGTCACTCAGGCATAGTTCAGTCTGACTTTTTAGGCATATTTAGCTAGCAAATACATGTTGTGTTGTTTGTGGAGGGGAATAAAGTATAGTACATTTTTTATTATTATAAATCTATTCATGTCTAGTTTTAAAGATATATACATAGCTTTATTTCATGCGTAAAACACTTTGAAAATGCAAGGAAATGCACTGTACTAAAATAAATTTATTAATATTATTACATGAACCAACAACATGGTTTATGTACAATATATCACATTATTAACATGACCACCAGCTGAGGAATAAATTGTGGTCTGTCCCTGCAAGGCATTCCATAATCAAAGCTCCATTCTACCCAATTATATCTGCCGAGGCTTTGGACCTTTGGGCACAGACTTTGAGTGAATTTAGTTCCAGATATAACCTGGTATTTGCATCAATCTAGGCCTAGGTTTATCCCCAGGTTTTGGCTTACTTAGGCCTGTGTTTATTCCCACCTGTTGTACTAATTTAGGCACAGGTGTATCATACCTGGTCTGGGCCTATTAACTTTCACCTTTACACTTGTTATGTGATCTGTGTATCTTAGTTACAGAGATAAGTACATGTATAATTACTAAAACAGGAATTATACTTTAACCTGATATTTTTCATACAAGATATTCACGGTTGAAATCTTCTTGTTGCTATTTCGAACATTGGGCAAGTTTGATCACCCCACATTGCTCCAGTTCATTCAGTTGTAGGGATGATACCAGGCTACAGACAGTGGCGGTGGTGGCGTATGAATAGTGTTTGTGTATTAATTACAGCATAGCTGAATTCTTCCAAGAGATCAGAAGCCGAATAAGTGTTTGATTTTGAAAAGGCCTGCCAGGGAGTAAAGTGTCAAGCACTCCTAAAGACTGGATACTGTTCTAAGAAGCATTATTACATGTAGACAAAGGATAAGGTGGCGGAAACTGGTATTTACTAAGTACCGTCTACTGAACAGACACAAACTAAGTGGATATATAAGAAACAAATATAGCAGTATATATATATACATATATATCATCCCTGTGTATACCATACTTGTGATTATATTCTTGTAAGAATCAATGTCACTAGTTTTTGCCTGTCCACGGTGCAACAAACCAAATTATTACTATTTCACAAAAACAAAGACAAAACAACACTTACAGAATACAAAAGATGCTCTAAATTAAACTATTCCTGCCTTTTTAACACCACAAACTAGATGACTGAGTAAATCATTCTAACCATATATTGTGCACTCGGACGCACCTGTCAAACAAAATAAAAATGTTGAAATGCACCGGCTAACTGGTAGATTAGAGGCCAATGGACATAGACAGATGCAAGTGGTCCTCCACACCTCTGAGGAGATGCACTTACAAGACTCGAAAAGTTAACGTATTATATATATATATAGATGTAACTATTCTAATTTAGGCCTAAATAAAATATAGTTGTGTTTCCTATAACATTGATTTTTAAAATAGGGTAGGTAGGTAGGAAAAACATTTTATTTTTTAAACATTTTATTGCAAAAAAATAGGGTAGGCAGACCTATTGTAATATTTTATTTTCGTCAGTCTATAACAATTTCCGGCAGTCTATAAAAGGGCATATGTTATGACTTGCACTGCTGGGGTTAATATGAAATGGACACATTTGAATGAAACTAGGAGGTACTGTTATGTGTATCTTAATGTGATAAAGAAAACACTGTCGTCATGCTAAAAATACACTTCTCTTATTAATTGAACATGAAATATTAATAGAAACTATGGCTTCTAGTTAAACCATAGAACCCACCGTTTACTTTAATAGGAACAAAACAAGCTGTAACACGTTGCACGTTTAAATGGTCTTTCATCAGTGTGAGTTACAGAATAAGGAATTGTACATTTAAATGGTCTTTCATCAGTGTGAGTTACAGAATAAGGAATTGTACATTTAAATGGTCTTTCATCAATGTGAGTTACAGAATAAGGAATTGTACATTTAAATGGTCTTTCATCAATGTGAGTTACAGAATAAGGAATTGCACATTTAAATGGTCTTTCATCAGTGTGAGTTACAGAATAAGGAATTGCACATTTAAATGGTCTTTCATCAGTGTGAGTTACAGAATAAGGAATTGTACATTTAAATGGTCTTTCATCAATGTGAGTTACAGAATAAGGAATTGTACATTTAAATGGTCTTTCATCAATGTGAGTTACATAATAAGGAATTGTACATTTAAATGGTCTTTCATCAGTGTGAGTTACAGAATAAGGAATTGTACATTTAAATGGTCTTTCATCAATGTGAGTTACAGAATAAGGAATTGTACATTTAAATAGTCTTTCATCAATGTGAGTTACAGAATAAGGAATTGCACATTTAAATGGTCTTTCATCAGTGTGAGTTACAGAATAAGGAATTGTACATTTAAATGGTCTTTTATCAATGTGAGTTACAGAATAAGGAATTGCACATTTAAATGGTCTTTTATCAATGTGAGTTACAGAATAAGGAATTGTACATTTAAATGGTCTTTCATCAATGTGAGTTACAGAATAAGGAATTGTACATTTAAATGGTCTTTCATCAATGTGAGTTACAGAATAAGGAATTGTACATTTAAATGGTCTTTCATCAATGTGAGTTACAGAATAAGGAATTGTACATTTAAATGGTCTTTCATCAGTGTGAGTTACAGATTAAGGAATTGTACATTTAAATGGTCTTTCATCAATGTGAGTTACAGAATAAGGAATTGTACATTTAAATGGTCTTTCATCAATGTGAGTTACAGAATAAGGAATTGTACATTTAAATGGTCTTTCATCAATGTGAGTTACAGAATAAGGAATTGTACATTTAAATGGTCTTTCATCAATGTGAGTTACAGAATAAGGAATTGTACATTTAAATGGTCTTTCATCAGTGTGAGTTACAGTTACAGTTGAACAAAAGCTTCCGAATCCAATCCGTCATACCTTTTAAAATAAAATCACATTAGAAGCTGCAGTGTGCATCATTTATAAACACTAAAATCAAATCAAGCCTAAAGCTATCCACTAGTACTATGGGCAATTAAAGTAATGTCACAGCCAAAATTTAAATATATTAAAGAAATCAATCCCACAGGCCATGGACTATGCAAAGTCAGTGGCACTAATTATTTTTGTTCAACCATTTTAGCTAGCGCCATATATGTCACCATCCAATGAAGTTTGTTAGAACTACGAAACCCAAACTACATCACTTTGAGCCAGCTGTTATTCCTTCGAGTTTTGTGTTCAAAACGGGAATCTGTACACTTATGCGTGTTCTAACGATGTGACAAGTATATTTAATTAACAACACCTCTTCAGTGCGCTTAGCGGACAACCAGATAATGATCACGAAACGGTTAGCGCCTTTCGTCCATGTCCCTGGGCGCCACGACACTTCGCAACGATTTGCCTTGTGCATTTTAAAAATCCTACATCATAAATCCACCAAAATAAACAAATACCATTGCATAGTAATTCATGTCTATTTCAAGATATCGCCAATAAAGTCAGTATCATTTATGGTGTTGGTAATTCTACTCTTTCAGTGTTTATGGAATTTCCGTTCAAAAATGTTGATTACGCGAAATTCCATCCATTTTGCACGATCATGGAATTTCCGTTCCAAAAGGTCAATTCTTATTACTTTTCAGGACCTTTGCAATGATTATCTGTATTTTTTATCATGTTGAATGATCGTCGTAAGTCTTTTGCCAGAATACAACAAAATATATAAACAAACTTTTTGGTCAGAGGCAATTTCTGGCAAGGGTCGAGGGCTGGCATCATAAAAATATTTGTCTTTTGTTCTTGAAAAAATGCATAGGGTCGCACAGAAATACTAGGGATGGTCGATTTACCAGGAACACAGGTATTATTTTATTTGGCCTTATATGAAATTGGCACACGGTTTCTTCGTAAAACTGACAAAAATTCGAAAATCTACTGAACTGCTCAAATTTGATTTTGCATGAGATGAAAGTGGGAGTTGTAGCTCCTGCCCAGCTACACCCGGGGGGAAGTAACTGATCCAGGAGGATTAATAGAAAGAGGCTGCTGGAAGAAGTCTCAGCATTCCTTGGGCAGCTGGCTAGTCATAGCCCTCTTGTTAAACTCATCCTCTACAGCTCAAAGTTGTAGATGTCATTCCTCTCTTTTACCCAATTGTCATCACCATCGTCAGCGACCCCTCATAGCAAGGATGATCTCGTGGATTGTCAGCATCATTTGTTATGTGTGTTCGTAAATGGTTTATCAGACCAATCTTTGCTAGGCACAGCTTCCAGCAGTGAGAACACTTCTAACCTTAAACTGGTGCAGGTGGCTTTTGTAGATTTTCGATTACTAAAATCTTCCTAGCCTCATGCTTTTTGGTTACAGTTGTTAGTAGGTTGACTTCAAATGACTTTGTGCTGTCTTTAGTCATTGCCTGCCACGTAGTACTTGATAGAACCGCAGATACCCAGGCGTTCCGGTCAATGTCACATCTTTTCAAGATTTGAGGACATCTATAGTTTATTCATTTACAATGTCCGTGTTGAAACCACTTGCCATGACTGAGCTCTGAGTAGAAAGCTTGTCTGGGCAGTCTCATGTCAGACATGTGCAGCACATGGCCAGTCCATCTCAATTGTTATTGCATGTTAACTGCTTCAATGCTTGTTACAGAGCCTCATCTAGGACACTGCTATTTGTTACATTATATCATCATGATGGTGGCCAACCCAATCCTCTGCCACCCGTTTCTCTTCTGCCAGATGTTTATTTCACGTAATGATCTGCCCAGGTCTCCCAGCCATACACTGCTGTTTGTATTCCAGTTACATTCTCAAGTCTGACTCCTCTAAGTCACCATCCAAACACACTTATTTACTGTGGCTGTGTAATTCACTACCCAAACTATACACCATAGCTGACTGATGTTTTAACTCGGTTGATTTAACTGTCTCATACTCCTTAACTACTTTTTATCTCAGTTTATTTTTTATAACAATATAACATAATTTATGTTATTATATATATATGTTATATGTTGTGTTTCTACTAGTTTTACTACGGTCATGTTTATATCTATAGACCATGTTCATATTTATTTTCTAAAAAAATATTATTATTATTATTTAATAGCAAAATATTATACACAATTTTACGTACAGTTAAACAAAATTATTGTTTTTATTAGAAGATATTTTTAACATATGTTCTGCATATCTCTGTAAAGGTCTGTGACCTGCATTGGATATGGTGCTATATGAAATAAATATTATTATTACCGGCATTCACTGCTGTTTCTCCTTAGAGTTCTACGAAAATTTAAATTCTTGACCCTGCAATTTCATGTTTTGGCTCCCAGAATAGGACATGTACAATTACTTACGTGTGGTGGTCGTCACGTCCTGATGATTTCAGTTTCGTTCAAGATTGCTGTACACTACTTCATAGCACATGTGGCGCTGTCAACTTCCATTAGTTGCGAGCTGTTTTGTAAACCTACCACTAAAGTCCACAATGGGTAGGTCTTTATAGATATGATCATTTATTGTTTAAAACATAATGGGTATATTTTTTTACAGCCTAAGGTATGTTATAATTGAAACCATAATGGGTAAATATTTATAAAGATAAAATTATTATAATTGAAACCATAATGGGTATATTTTTTTAAAAGATATAATTTTTTATTATGATATAACCACTGTTACGATAACCATAATGGGTAGATTATTCTATAAATAATATAAACTATCATTTAAACCATAATGGGTAGATTATTCTATAAATAAGATATATACTATCATTTAAACCATAATGGGTAGATTATTCTATAAATAAGATATATACTATCATTTAAGCCATAATGGGTAGATTATTCTATAAATAAGATATATACTATCATTTAAACCATAATGGGTAGATTATTCTATAAATAAGATATATACTATCATTTAAACCATAATGGGTAGATTATTCTATAAATAAGATATATACTATCATTTAAACCATAATGGGTAGATCTTTATAAGTAAGACTGATCATTTAAACTACAAAATACGACCTCTATCACAGAATCAGTCAGGAAATTAACAATGGTTTTGGGAAAAATACTTCAATGTACATTAAACAAAACAGTTGCAACCCCCCTCCAAACAAAACACATTTTCTGTAGTGTCATACAGTGCCTTGATATGCTCCCTAAACACATGATTTTTACTTGAGATACTCCCTAGAGAAAGCACCTTAACTTTCACCCCATCCCCTTTAAAACCCTACCCTCCACCGCAGGCAACAGCACATTCCATCACGATCACAAACCTGAATCCTTCAGACAAATTTTTCAAGACAGACTGTAGACAAGGTCAGTGGGGATTACTGACCCACTGCTTATGACATAACCAGTGGTCAACAGTGCTTGAGATGAAAGGCTTGACCATCAGCACCACTCCAAGTATTCTACACTGGCCATAGTAATCACATTTGATTGGCTGTACAATTAGAGCCAATCAATTGTGATCACCATGGACATGTGATAATCCTTATTACATCTGGTAGTATGGCACACTTCTGGTTCAAAGCACATGCAGAGGCCACACCAGCCAGCATTCCTAGAATTCCTGGATTGCCGACTTCCAGGAATGACACTCACTACTTGCCTAGATCTTCTTCTGCGGCGTATCAGACACGTTTGCATCGCCCGAGGAATGTCATATAGTTTTTACCCCTTCCTGGCTGTTGCCATGGCAACATCGGCGGAGATCACACTCATCTTTTTTCTCAAATTCCTATTTTTGAACAGCTGGCCAAGTGAAGTGATTCACCAGGGGAAATCATCAGACTGCATTTAAAGGTCGTTATACTGGATCTCAAGGTCATCTTCTGTTGATGTCTGAGACTTTTAACATCCTTTTCAATTGTTTTAAGTTAACTTTTAATTTATTTCAAACTTAACAATTTACTTTCAAATTTACTTCATACATGACTGAAGTGTTACTAGTTCACAGATAACCTCACATAATCTATCTGCTATTTGTTTTGAATATCTCAATTCAGTCACCTTTATTATTAATTTAAATTACTGGCAAACAGCTTTATTTGAAATTGTTCTGATCTACTTTTTTACGAACATTTAAGAGTATTTGTTAAAATATAATTTTAAGTTATGACTACGTGCACCAACTTCTCTTTGCTTAGTACATGGTTGCTCAAATGTTATTTTATAACTCCCTATAAGCAAATTATTTGTGTCATCATAATTAAAACTAAAATTAAAATGTCAACATTTAACAATTTACTACTATAAGTATTTTTTTCACAAAACTGCAAATGTTATAAATGGCACATACTTTCTCCTGGTAACTTTAATTTTATTTTTGTTCCACAACTTATTAATTCATAAACAATAACTTCTTGATCATATGCTTAATGTTCCATACAATATTAATAAGTTAAAATGTCAATATTTTTCCTCAACATTTAGAGATGGAAACTATGCAGAGGGTCTATGATCGGGGTGTTTCGTTATTAATTCCCCCATGAAAATTGAAGGAAAAAACACTTCTAGTTCTAAAACAGCTACATACATTGGAGGGTAATAATGAAGAAGCAAGATAAGGTCATTCATTAACTTAGGGAAACTGGGAACATTTCATAAACAACTGAGTGACTATTCTAACATGTAGTACTAAAAGCACCTCGTTTCTCACCATCTCTGCCCCTACTTAGACAGTTGCATTCCAGTTACACATCGAATACAATTCAAATTCGCCACTACCACATATCGCACCCTTTCTACGCAGCACCCATCCTATTTGTTTAGTCTCCTTCGTTTATCCGATATCCCCAGGAATCTCAGATAATCTGTTTCACAACGACTTTTTGTTCCGAAAACCAAGCTTAATATCGGCAAATGTGCTTTTTCAGCTGCACCCAAAATCTGGAATCAACTCCCGATCGCTTTAAAATCATCTGAGACTATAAATACCTTTTGTAAAAAACTGAAGACTTATTTATTTGAAATTGCATCCCCACCCTAACCTTCGGCGGTCCCTTGCTCTAATGACAACTCTTGCTTGTCCCTGTTAACAATTTTGCCCAATGATTCTTGTATGTTGCGCCTCTGAGCTCAGATTCCTGGAGATTTAGACGCTATTGAAGTTTGTCATTATTATTATTACAAATTCACCCTCTCTCTGAATTAGTACTTTAAAGTAAATGTCCAGATTGAAAGCAAACAAACATGCAAACATGTATAATAATAATATAAATTTATATATAATTATAGAAATATTGTTCTGGAATGCTATACAATGTTTGATCAAATCTAAAAATAATGCTAACTATTTAAAATGATGACTTGACAAATGTAAATACTACAAATTGATTAATGCGTATATAAATACGTAAATAAAATAAATAAGATTCCATAAGTAAATACATAAAATAAAATATTATATTTAATTTTTTTAAATCACATTACATTTAAATTTCAAAACACTCAACAATGACAGTAGAGCAGAATGTTAAATTATCTAAAAGGTACAATAATTAAGTATTACGGTTGTGTGTATCTTTGAGAGCTATATGACCATTCAGAGAGCTCTCAGTGTTTCTGAGATGACCCCCAGACAAAGCTGCCAGCAAGGTGGAGAGTGGGTGTATTACACAGGTATTTTAGTGATTGTCCATTACTCAACTTGACCAGTGGGTAAAGGCTAGTCAAGTAATGACTAGAGTGGTCAAGTGTTAAATATTTCTAATTAACCCTGCCAGTTGTGGCCTCCTGGGACTGGACTGACCAGGTCAGATCTGTTACTGGGGGCTTGAGGGGGGCTATGGAAGGGACTTTGAAGAGCTATTGGGGAGGCTACGGAGGGGTGTGGTGGGCTGTGGAATGCTGTGGAATTGCATTTTATGTCAAATTATGATAAATTTTGCTATAATGTTTAAGATGTTGAAATTAAATAAATAAATAATTATGTTAAAATGTATTTTATTAAATCCAAATGTGTTATTTTAATTATCTCACTTCACTTCTTGATACGAACCTTGTAGCTTTCTCCCGCCTCCTTTGTTGATGTTCCTGTTATTTTAATTATCTCCCTTCACTTCTTGATATGAACCTTGTAGCTTTCTCCCGCCTCCTTTGTTGATGTTCCTGTTATTTTAATTATCTCCCTTCACTTCTTGATACAAACCTTGTAGCTTTCTCCCGCCTCCTTTGTTGATGTTCCTGTTATTTTAATTATCTCCCTTCACTTCTTGATACGAACCTTGTAGCTTTCTCCCGCCTCCTTTGTTGATGTTCCTGTTATTTTAATTATCTCCCTTCACTTCTTGATATGAACCTTGTAGCTTTCTCCCGCCTCCTTTGTTGATGTTCCTGTTATTTTAATTATCTCACTTCACTTCTTGATACGAACCTTGTAGCTTTCTCCCGCCTTCTTTGTTGATGTTCCTGTTATTTTAATTATCTCCCTTCACTTCTTGATACGAACCTTGTAGCTTTCTCCCGCCTTCTTTGTTGATGTTCCTGTTATTTTAATTATCTCACTTCACTTCTTGATACAAACCTTGTAGCTTTCTCCCGCCTTCTTTGTTGATGTTCCTGTTATTTTAATTATCTCACTTCACTTCTTGATACGAACCTTGTAGCTTTCTCTCGCCTCCTTTGTTGATGTTCCTGTTATTTTAATTATCTCACTTCACTTCTTGATACAAACGTTGTAGCTTTCTCCCGCCTCCTTTGTTGATGTTCCTGTTATTTTAATTATCTCACTTCACTTCTTGATATTAACCTTGTAGCTTTCTCCCGCCTCCTTTGTTGATGTTCCTGTTATTTTAATTATCTCACTTCACTTCTTGATACGAACCTTGTAGCTTTCTCCCGCCTCCTTTGTTGATGTTCCTGTTATTTTAATTATCTCACTTCACTTCTTGATACGAACCTTGTAGCTTTCTCTCGCCTCCTTTGTTGATGTTCCTGTTATTTTAATTATCTCACTTCACTTCTTGATACGAACCTTGTAGCTTTCTCCCGCCTCCTTTGTTGATGTTCCTGTTATTTTAATTATCTCACTTCACTTCTTGATACAAACCTTGTAGCTTTCTCCTGCCTCCTTTGTTGATGTTCCTGTTATTTTAATTATCTCACTTCACTTCTTGATACAAACCTTGTAGCTTTCTCCCGCCTCCTTTGTTGATGTTCCTGTTATTTTAATTATCTCACTTCACTTCTTGATACAAACCTTGTAGCTTTCTCCCGCCTCCTTTGTTGATGTTCCTGTTATTTTAATTATCTCACTTCACTTCTTGATACGAACCTTGTAGCTTTCTCCTGCCTCCTTTGTTGATGTTCCTGTTATTTTAATTATCTCACTTCACTTCTTGATACGAACCTTGTAGCTTTCTCCCGCCTCCTTTGTTGATGTTCCTGTTATTTTAATTATCTCACTTCACTTCTTGATACAAACCTTGTAGCTTTCTCCCGCCTCCTTTGTTGATGTTCCTGTTATTTTAATTATCTCACTTCACTTCTTGATACAAACCTTGTAGCTTTCTCCCGCCACCTTTGTTGATGTTCCTGTTATTTTAATTATCTCACTTCTACAAACCTTGTAGCTTTCTCCCGCCACCTTTGTTGATGTTATTTTAATTATCTCACTTCTTGATACCTTTAGCTTTCTCCCGCCTCCTTTGTTGATGTTCCTGTTATTTTAATTATCTCACTTCACTTTTTAAACCTTGTAGCTTTCTCCCGCCACCTTTGTTGATGTTCCTGTTATTTTAATTATCTCACTTCACTTCTTGATACGAACCTTGTAGCTTTCTCCTGCCTCCTTTGTTGATGTTCCTGTTATTTTAATTATCTCACTTCACTTCTTGATACGAACCTTGTAGCTTTCTCCCGCCTCCTTTGTTGATGTTCCTGTTATTTTAATTATCTCACTTCACTTCTTGATACAAACCTTGTAGCTTTCTCCCGCCTCCTTTGTTGATGTTCCTGTTATTTTATTTATCTCACTTCACTTCTTGATACAAACCTTGTAGCTTTCTCCCGCCACCTTTGTTGATGTTCCTGTTATTTTAATTATCTCACTTCACTTCTTGATACAAACCTTGTAGCTTTCTCCCGCCTCCTTTGTTGATGTTCCTGTTATTTTATTTATCTCACTTCACTTCTTGATACAAACCTTGTAGCTTTCTCCCGCCTCCTTTGTTGATGTTCCTGTTATTTTATTTATCTCACTTCTTGATACAAACCTTGTAGCTTTCTCCCGCCACCTTTGTTGATGTTCCTGTTACTTTTTCTGCAGCTTTTTTCATAGCAACCGTTTCACTTTTTTGTTTGCTTTTTACTGTCTTCCTGATTACAAATACATCCTTCTAAATCCATTCATAAATTCCTGCACAGGGTAACATGAGATTCAACCCACCCACAAGGTACCGCCCTCCCACACCTGCCCATAACAACCCTCTCAAGTTTCTTTCTCCACCTCATAAACAAGACCCCGCCCTTTGTAAAACCCCCTCTCTTAACCACACCCTATCCTTTTCCACTGCTGTTTCCCCTAGATACCCAGGGGGAGGGGGCAATATGGAGAGGAAACAACAACAGGGTTCATTATTATATACTTGCATTTTTATACATGTTTTATGTACGTTTAAAGCATGAATTTGGGGGATTCGTCTTCATTCTGTGTGCCATGGTAAAGTTCAATGCCTTTAGGTTAACTGCTCAACACTGTCCACTATTCTTCCCTGTTGCAATCAGTCATGCATGCAAGCACGCACGCACACACATGCATGCACACACACATGCACGCCCACACTGCCATCACACACACTGCAGCATTAACTGGTCAGTGTTAAACCACTTTTGCAACAAATGTTTCAAAATTCTGAATCCCAGCTAGTAAATATTTGAAAAACTTTCAGTGAACAACAATCTGGTAATTCAACTCAAATACCTTTATTGTCCCTCATGGGGAAATTATCTTGTGTTGTTCGCTATTTAACTTGGTAACTTGTTAAAGTCAACAGCCGGGCCAACATTTACTTTTCAAACCAATAAACTTGTTAGCCGCATGGTTTTCAAGACAGCAAGGAAAACAACACATCACATAAATTTATGTATAATCATATTCATGTGAATATTCCCATTGTGAGAACCACTTGAATTAATGCTTGGGCAAACATTAAATAGTTACAAAAATTTCTGGCAATTTTACAAAATCTATGTATTATAGTGGATATTAGGAAAGTTTACCTTTCCGTTAAATTAATTTTAAATGAGACAAACAATAACAAATTAAAGAGGGCATCTTTAAAGGAGGAGTTCCTGAAACCCCCCTCCCCGCTGAAACCAACCACCCCAGGGCAGACTGAATTTGACAGAAATCTATATTTAAACAGAGCGCTAAACTGGTTACAAAGTTGTTTAAGTCTTCCGCTAGAAAGTTCCACGACCTTAGAATCAACCCAGAATCACACCGAGCTGAGACATCTACCCCCCCCCACTGTGAACACATCACATCAACATAAAAAACGACCTGGCACCATGAGAGAGAGGGTCCTGGCCATGTTTACACGTAATCCATCCATGCTGTGTGATGACTGGCCATGATGACTGGCTTGGAAAAAATGAAAAGTGAAAGAAGAAAGACAGATACAACCGACAGATTCGTTGTAAACTGAAACGGCAGAGTGGTCTGTTGTCACCCCAGAGGCAAAGTATAATGTCCTCATACTTCCTACTGTCATCAGTAAACCACTTGTCACATGACACTTGTCACATGACACATCTCTTATCTTCTCAGAATAAATCACTACGCTAATGACAAGTTCAAAGAAGGTTGCACAAGACTCAAAACCTGGGTATTCAACTCAACACCTGGACATTCAGCACCAGGACATTCAACACCTGGACAATCAACTCATTACCTTGGCAACCAAATCAACATTTGGACATTCAACTCAACACCTGGACATTCAACTCAAAACCTGAACTTTCAACTCAACACCAGGACCAGAGCTGGGACGTAACGAAGTACAAGTACTTCGTTACTGTACTTGAGTAGAAAAGTTTACTTTTCGTGAGTAACGAAGTACATTTTTTTTAGGAGTACTTTTACTTGTAACAAAGTACACTAAGTACTTTTCATAAATGTAACGAAGTATCCATAATTTATGTGTTAAAAATTTGGAGCTCCAAAAATATTAGTAACGAATGATAATGCCTGAAGCCCGGAACTGGTTTCCGCCAGCATATATCTATCAATAGATATCAGCCGGAGCAACAACTGGTAGTCTTTTCTGATTGGCCTATCATTGCCATTACCAGGCATGATCACCAGGTGGCGTGAACATTGCCAAGATTATATGATGTCATTCGCGTTCAAAGATTTATCATGGAAGGATCAGCCGAAAATGATCATTTGCAGCATCCACTATGTTTGAGTCAGTTCACGGGGCTACTGTTAAGTTGATCTGTTTGTTGTGTGCGCCGATATCGAGCTATTAGTGACCTGAATAACGTCCCGAATTGCATTAGTGATAAACGCATGCCGAAATTCAAACATTATCGCCCCACAACATAACATAACATAACATAACATAACGTTTATTTGACCCCATGTAGGTACACAATTAATTGGTTTCTGAACATCACTTATGCAGTAAAAACAACAAATATAAACATTATGCAGGCTTACATATACGTATATCATTATAATGTTCAACATATTATTTGGAAAATATAAACAAACGCATGTACAGCTATTATGGTATTGATGTACCATAGACATTAATCATATAGCTTATTCAATCGGGGTCGATGACTCCTATTAAGACACAATTGTCGCTATCATAGAAGCCACCCTATTTACGTGATAATTTATATGGTCCTTTTACAAGGTGTCTATCTCATGTATGTTTTTGGGAGTGCTTGTTTTATGTGAGAAAGTAAGTTTGTTTGTGTGCTGGTTGCCTGAAACTAGCATCAAATGTATTGTATTTAATGGTTTTGTTGACATGTGTAACAATTTGACAACATTCCCTTCGCTGTGGCAATTTAAACTGCTAATGGTTACTCAGATTTATCTTAATAATAAAGTAAGTATTGTTAGGGCCTATAAATGTTGTTTATATGTATTCTTGGTTCATGTTTTCAATATTTTGTCTCACATATTGACCCCCAGGCCTGGCCGTAGACAATATTTAATGTTCAGTATACACACTACTGAATAGGGTATTACTATTATTTTTTTCTTTTGTCACTGTCTTGCATAGTATGTATAGTTTGTTTGAGGAGCCTGTCACTGTATCCTGCTGAGGATCCTGTCCTGTTCAATAAAGTGTTTGTTTTGCACACTACTGAATGTTCTTGTTTGTTTGCAGTGGGTGACAATGTAAAAAGTTTTTTTTAGAAAAGTACTTTTGCATTTACTTCAAGTACATTTGTTTACATTTTATTTGTAATTCAAGTACATTTTTCAAACAGTACTTTTACTTGAGTAGCTTTTTCCAGAGTTACTTGTACTTTTACTCAAGTACAAAATAAATGTACTTGTTACAGCTCTGACCAGGACATTCAACTTAACACCCGGACATTCAACTTAACACATGCACATTCAACTTAACACATGGACATTCAACTTAACACTGGACATTTAACATAACACCAGGACATTCAACTTAACACCAGGACATTCAACGTAACACCAGGACATTCAACTTAACACCAAGACAATTATATGCCTGTCGTTAGTGTACATGACTGAGCATAAAAATAGCTGAATTCATCAATTCAAGAAATGCAGAAATGCCCAGTTACCCGCACCAACCCTTGGTCTTGGTAAACAGAAGGCTTTGTAAGTGCATTAAATTAACATTTTACACAAGATTGATTTTAGCTGTGGAACACAGAAATATTTTTTGTAACAGGCACAACTAGGCCAAACCACCAACATCACAATTGCTATAATTATACGTGGAACTATGTAACTTGTGTGAAAGAAGAAAGAGAGTGGTGTGTATCTCAAGTAAGGTGTGTTGATTCCCTGGTGTACACAAAGTCAACGACCAGTTAAAGACGCCCCAACATTTCAACGTTTTTCATTTATCTCAATTCAAATTCATTTTGTGAAAAAGCAAACCTACCTAGTATCCACTACAAACTGCTGGTTTCTGTAAGGAACCTAGTTTTGGTGAAATCACAAGACACGTAACTAACTTATTAAATGTTTACCCAAGCATTAATGTGAGTATTTATTCTCAACTTTTTTGGAATATTCACTAATTATGGATTTCTCTGTGTTGATGTTGTCAACATTAGTTGCTCTCTTGAAAACCACGTCGCCAACAAGTTCAGTGATTTGAAAACTAATTATCAGAGTGACAACTGACTTACGCTAATTACCAGATGTAATGTCCAAAGTAAATTCTTTCGACTATTAAATTACCAAATCTAACGACCAAAGTAAATTCTTTCGACCATTAAATTACCAAATCTAACGACCAGAGTCAATTCTTTCGACCATTAAATTACCAAATCTAATGACCAACGTCAATTCTTTCAACCATTAATTTACCAAATCTAACGACCAAAGTCAATTCTTTTGACCACTTCTTATGAAGCCGACATTACATATCACATTATTTACACAGCACATATTTGGACACCAAAGATCCAGAATTGCGATGGACTATACATGGTGAGGAAACAGCTCTGTCGGAATGGACATAATTATTAGAATAAATTGTCAACTTCCTCATATTGACTATCTATATTGATTTCCCCAGAGCCAATTTAACATTAAAATGTTAATGTAGTTCACAATTTGTTTGACACTTCTAAAAATCAACCATAATCGACTGCACCCTGCTCGAATATATTTGTTAAATTCTGTTATTTTTGTCTCCAGGAAATCGGCATACCGGATGCATCCCACCATAATGGCATCCCAAACACCTACACCATGACTTCATGCACAGACTTACGCATATCAACTAAAACCAGTCATCCATTTGTAAATTCCACAGGGGTACAGTGGAGCAAACCATTTTAAGGAAAACCAAGTACTGCCAAACTTGTGTTCCGCCTCAACACGGCCAGCACTTTATTGACATGTGAGGATGTCAAGTTGTGGCCTGTCCCCAGAAGTGCAGACACAGTCTCACTCAAGTTCTACAGCTTACAAGTGACAACTGGTGCAGTAGATTAGAAGCTAAATACACAACACAACCAATAAACACTGGTAAACAAACAACCTCTCTCACCGACTCCCCAACCTAGACTGCATGGACAGGCCTCTCTCCCATCAGTTGTTCCCTCCCTCATCCCTAATCCTTGCTTATATGATACATCATCCCTGCTTCCCATGTATATGATACCTTATCCCTGCTTCTTGCTTATATGATATATCATCCCTGCTTCCTAAGTATATGATACCTTATCCCTGCTTCTTGCTTATATCATACATCATCCCTGCTTCCCAAGTATATGATACCTTATCCCTGCTTCTTGCTTATATCATACATCATCCGTGCTTCCCAAGTATATAATAAATCCTCCGTGCTTCAAAAGTATGACACATCGTTCGTGCTTCCCAAGTATATGATACCTCATCCATGCTTCCCAAGTATATGATACCTCATCCGTGCTTACCAAGTATATGATACCTCATCCGTGCTTACCAAGTATATGATACCTCATCCGTGCTTCCCAAGTATATGATACCCAAGTATATGTCATCCATGCTTCCCAAGTAAATGATACGTCATCCATGCTTCCCAAGTATATGATACCTCATCCGTGCTTCCCAAGTATATGATACCTCATCCGTGCTTCCCAAGTATATGATACCTCATCCATGCTTACCAAGTATATGATACCTCATCCATGCTTCCCAAGTAAATGATACGTCATCCATGCTTCCCAAGTAAATGATACGTCATCCATGCTTCCCAAGTATATGATACCTCAGCCGTGTTTTCCAAGTAAGTTATATATAAGATGAACAGACACAGACAACTTAATACATTCATATATTTGTTGAACACTGACCAAATTAAAATATGTCTGAAAACTATAAATGAAAAATGCAAACAAATGATATCTACAAATCCCTTTTCCGCATCCAGCCCAACCATCCACCAAATTCCGCCATTCTGTGCTAACATTCACACACAAGAAACATAACTTGTTTTGACAATGATAGTGTTCTTTTTGTTGCCGAAGTATAATTTTACCATCAAACAAACTACTCCTATCAATCGAAGTCGATATGTGACTCACCTCCAAATCCGTTCTCTCTTTCTATCCAAGCACGCTGCGTACGACTGACAAATACAATGCTGAGCACAGAAAACGCCTTACATTGCCCGCAAAATCACCTTTCTGACAGCAGATGCCACAACGGCATCAGAACCTCCGCAAAAAGAAACCCGGCTTCTGTCTGCCGGCTGCCACAATGTTTCATCTCCTGCAAACTAGGTCAACTGAAAACATGGACCTCTGTTTTTATTCCTGTCAAACAGGATGTACCCACAGCCAGGCACTGAACATGCAGGGAATGACGCAACGAAGCAATGCCAGGAGGGAAGGAGGCAACTAAGGAGGGCAGGAGGCACCCAATAATGCTCCCATCTTCTTCACCTCTTCCCCATGGTCTGCAGTGGCAATCTTGTCCCTTGACATACCTCAGAAGGGTTGGATATATGTAAATAAAAGGGTTGGACTCTCGATAAGCCAAAGGGCTTCCTTGTCCACCTGCCATCTAGAGTTAATTCTCTGGATGGCAATCTTGTTAAATCTTGTTAAATCTTGACGGACCTTGATATCCCTTGCCCTGTGAGGGCCCAGTCAGGGTGTAATAACAGCTTGTTATCATCCAAGCCGACTTAACTTAACTTAACTGCTGCTGATCTTGCCTGATAAAATATTTCTTACTTTGATTTAACTTAATGTCATCATTCATAAATGTATGCATATATATATATAATATACATATATATATATATGTATATTATATATGGTTGTTTTTGGGTTCATGTCTACGTTAATGTCCAATCTCTAAGTTGACTGTGAGAAGACAGTCTATATACGTGTGTGCGAATGGCGTACACGAATGCATACATGCGTGTATGTTAGGTGAGCTTATGTGTGCAGAGTGCATCCACGTGCATGAATTGCATGCATGTGTGTACGTGTACGTGTGTGTGTGCGTGCATGTGCGTGTATGTCAATGTTCTCTTCATATGTGAATTATGAGTGAAATAATGTAATCTCCCTTGGAGTAGTACCACACGGACCTGACCCGTCCTCCATCAGTCATAAGCACCACACCATCCAATAACATAAACTGCTCTGACATTTCAACAGCAATTGTCTGTTCCATTACTCATTACGAACCTGGCAGTCTGCTGAATTGGTTGTCTTCAATATGGGAATATTGCGACTGCACTGAACATAAGTAACAAAAATAACCGGCGTCTGTTATAATGTCAATACAGTTGTCTATAATCTTAACCGTTTTTACATTTCGTGGAAGAAAATATTCAAATTACAGACATTTATTAAATGCAATATATGGTACACACTTTCAACCTATTTAGTCTTAGGAACATAGTATTAACTGAAATAAAAACAAGGAACAGACTGCCAGTCACTGCCTCCCTTTAATGCAAAAGGAACAGACTGCCAGTCACTGCCTCCCTTTAATGCAAAACAAGGAACAGACTGCCAGTCACTGCCTCCCTTTAATGCAAAACAAGGAACAGACTGCCAGTCACTGCCTCCCTTTAATGCAAAACAAGGAACAGACTGCCAGTCACTGCCTCCCTTTAATGCAAAACAAGGAACAGACTGCCAGTCACTGCCTCCCTTTAATGCAAAACAAGGAACAGACTGCCAGTCACTGCCTCCCTTTAATGCAAAACAAGGAACAGACTGCCAGTCACTGCCTCCCGTTAATGCAAAACAAAGAACAGACTGCCAGTCACTGCCTCCCGTTAATGCAAAACAAAGAACTGACTGCCAGTCACTGCCTCCCTTGAATGCAAAACAAAGAACAGACTGCCAGTCACTGCCTCCCTTTAATGCAAAACAAAGAACTGACTGCCAGTCACTGCCTCCCTTGAATGCAAAACAAGGAACAGACTGCCAGTCACTGCCTCCCTTTAATGCAAAAGAAACAGACTGCCAGTCACTGCCTCCCTTTAATGCAAAACAAGGAACAGACTGCCAGTCACTGCCTCCCTTTAATGCAAAACAAGGAACAGACTGCCAGTCACTGCCTCCCGTTAACGCAAAACAAGGAACAGACTGCCAGTCACTGCCTCCCTTTAATGCAAAACAAAGAACTGACTGCCAGTCACTGCCTCCCTTGAATGCAAAACAAAGAACTGACTGCCAGTCACTGCCTCCCTTTAATGCAAAAGGAACAGACTGCCAGTCACTGCCTCCCTTTAATGCAAAACAAGGAACAGACTGCCAGTCACTGCCTCCCTTTAATGCAAAACAAGGAACAGACTGCCAGTCACTGCCTACCTTTAATGCAAAACAAGGAACAGACTGCCAGTCACTGCCTCCCTTTAATGCAAAACAAGGAACAGACTGCCAGTCACTGCCTCCCTTTAATGCAAAACAAGGAACAGACTGCCAGTCACTGCCTCCCGTTAATGCAAAACAAGGAACAGACTGCCAGTCACTGCCTCCCTTTAATGCAAAACAAAGAACTAACTGCCAGTCACTGCCTCCCTTGAATGCAAAACAAGGAACAGACTGCCAGTCACTGCCTCCATTTAATGCAAAACAAAGAACAGACTGCCAGTCACTGCCTCCCTTTAATGCAAAACAAGGAACAGACTGCCAGTCACTGCCTCCCTTTAATGCAAAACAAGGAACAGACTGCCAGTCACTGCCTCCCTTTAATGCAAAACAAGGAACAGACTGCCAGTCACTGCCTCCCTTTAATGCAAAACAAGGAACAGACTGCCAGTCACTGCCTCCCGTTAATGCAAAACAAAGAACAGACTGCCAGCCACTGCCGCCCGTTAATGCAAAACAAAGAACTGACTGCCAGTGACTGCCTCCCTTGAATGCAAAACAAAGAACAGACTGCCAGTCACTGCCTCCCTTTAATGCAAAACAAAGAACTGACTGCCAGTCACTGCCTCCCTTGAATGCAAAACAAGGAACAGACTGCCAGTCACTGCCTCCCTTTAATGCAAAACAAAGAACAGACTGCCACTCACTGCCTCCCTTTAATGCAAAACAAGGAACAGACTGCCAGTCACTGCCTCCCTTTAATGCAAAACAAGGAACACACTCCCAGTCACTGCCTCCCTTTAATGCAAAACAAGGAACAGACTGCCAGTCACTGCCTCCCGTTAATGCAAAACAAAGAACAGACTGCCAGTCACTGCCTCCCGTTAATGCAAAACAAAGAACTGACTGCCAGTCACTGCCTCCCTTGAATGCAAACCAAAAGAACAGACTGCCAGTCACTGCCTCCCTTTAATGCAAAACAAAGAACTGACTGCCAGTCACTGCCTCCCTTGAATGCAAAACAAGGAACAGACTGCCAGTCACTGCCTCCCTTTAATGCAAAACAAAGAACAGACTGCCAGTCACTGCCTCCCTTTAATGCAAAACAAGGAACAGACTGCCAGTCACTGCTCCCTTTAATGCAAAACAAGGAACAGACTGCCAGTCACTGCCTCCCTTTAATGCAAAACAAGGAACTGACTGCCAGTCACTGCCTCCCGTTAATGCAAAACAAAGAACAGACTGCCAGTCACTGCCTCCCGTTAATGCAAAACAAAGAACTGACTGCCAGTCACTGCCTCCCTTTAATGCAAAAAAAAGAACAGACTGCCAGTCACTGCCTCCCTTGAATGCAAAACAAGGAACATACTGCCAGTCACTGCCTCCCTTGAATGCAAAACACCTTTTAAAGTGTCCTATCAAGTTGTTGCTTTTGGCTACATTAATTCTAAATGACCAATAGATAAACATGGCAGAAACCTGCAGTTGCAAAAAAGTGCTTTCCCTGATTTTGAAGGTGGGAGGGTGGGATGATGGGAGGATGGGAGTGAAGGAGGTTGGGAGTGTGGGAGTGAAGGATGTTGGGAGTGAGGGGGGTTAGAGGGTGGGAGCGAGGGAGGGTGGTAGTGAAGGAGGGTGGGCGTGAGGGGGTGGGAGGGTAGGAGTGACGGGTGGCAAAGTGTGAGCAAGGGTGGGTGGGATGGTCGGAGGGTGAGAGTGACGGAGGGTGGGAGTGAGGTAGGGTGGGAGTGAGGTAGGGTGGGAGTGAGGGAGGGTGGGAGTGAGGGAGGGTGGGAGTGAGGTAGGGTGGGAGTGAGGTAGGGTGGGAGTGAGGGAGGGTGGGAGTGAGGGAGGGTGGGAGTGAGGGAGGGTAGGAGGGTAACAGGGAGGTGATACATAAGTGCCCTACCAAACACAACAATAGAGAAAAAATAACTTAGGAAATATAAAATCTGTCAGTGCTGGCAAAATGCATTATACATTAATGCCTTCCATGTAAATGACCGTACAAAACCACCTTTTCGGTGTGTGTAAATTGGGGGGTCAGTCCAAATGGATCTTCCAAACTATTGCAGTTGTGGAATACAATTATTTCTGCAGGCTGGTGAAGCCATTTGCTGGTTCCCCATGTGAAAGGTAAAATCAAATCTATTTGATACAACACATCACAAAAAATAGGATCTGGAATGTCGATAGAACAAAACAAAAAACATAAGTGTTCCAGTGATCGGCAGCCATGGCCCTCGCGGTAGGGCTAAATGGGTGCAAAAATTAAGGACATTTTATTGCGGAACTTATCGATATAATGAAAAAATATGTATTCTGACACTGTTGTCAGACACCCTAAAAATCTTGATTGCTTAATTGCATTTAATAAGCATGTAGCAGTTTTTACAAAGTTACATACATAGGCATGGCAATCTTTTACTTTCTGAGGTTTCTTTTTCTATGGGAGCCTCTCATATACCTCATAGAACATGGACCCCTAAATAATATTGACCCCATAGAATATGCACCACAGGGTCCATTTTCTATAAGGGGTCTATGTTATAGTACAACAAAATTGACCCAGGAGACAATATTATACATGTAAGACCATTATAATTTGTATGACTCCCATAGAATATTGACCCTGACAAAAAAACTGAGTCAAGGTCATTATTATATTATAGATTAAGAACCCAATCATAGAATTTGCTAAACGACACACCAGTTGTCAAGGTTTTCACTGCCAGTGTATTGTTTCATGTCATTTATTTTCTGTGAATTTGCATTCAATATATACAAAATGTTGCTCTTGTTAATTGTAGCAAAACTATAGTGCTCAAATTTTCTACAGTTTACAATCTATTTCTTCTGGGAAACATGTATTTAGCTGATAGGCTAATATATTTGTTTTCACCTTCAGACAGTGCAGTTATTATAAAATATATATACTTTGTGTTTGGCATTTATATGAATAAATATGCATGTAATTTGAAACGCTGCTCTTGTTTTGTGCAGCATAGACATTGTTACAGTGCATACAAATGTCATACTTGCGGTGTACATCTTGTTGAACTACTGTCGAGCAGTGTAACACATTTTATACTACCTTTGCACTTATTTTCGGAAACATGTTTTTAGCCGAGTAGTGACTTCTTTTTGAATGCGGTTTATTTAGTATGCACACTGGCCTGTACATGATATACTGCACTTTGAAACTTAGTTCTTGTTCATTGCTGCATAGATATTTTGAGCAACAGAGTAACTTTTTTACAAGTTTTCAAGTTCTTAGATGTGAAAACATGCATCTAGCTCAGAAGATAATAAATGAATTAGTAAATGCAAGTTTTATATGCTTAATTAGTAATCTATTCAAACAAAATGGACAGACACAAGCTTAATATTCACATAAATATACAGTAAAATAGTCGTAATAGTAAAATTATAATATTAAAACATATAGCAATAACAAATAGATTTAAAATCATTACAAAAAATCATAGACATGATAGTTTACATGGTTACGGTATTTAAATAACATGGTTATAGTATTTAAATTACATGGTTATAGTATTTAAATTACAATGTACATGTAACATTGCATTACCTAATCAATACTACACTTTTTACACTGGGTCCACATTCTATTAGACATCGGCACTTTCTAAAAGATAGTGACCAAAACCTAAACCTGCCGGCTTCGGGACATATATATATATGAGATCAATAGCAGTTTTGTACCCTGGGGATAGGCTTACCGCACACTTAACAGGTCAAACACTGTGACTCGAATCTATTGCTGCAGAAGCTTACAGTGCGACACATAAAACGCAGATCACGATTCTCGGCATCCCCGTGCATTCTGGGTAGCATTCCCAGAACACCGAATATAAATCTCATGCGGCAATATCATTGCGATGGCACGGAGAGGCGTCGATGATCATCAATCCCACAATGCAAATGGGGAGGCATCACTTACATTGGAAATAACATGTGGAACGGTCGCAGGAGCCAATTACCATACACACATACACGCGGGGGAAATCAATCCCACAATGCACTTGGGGAGCGCAGGTGTCCTTCAACTCCTATGAGGGAGTGGCGAGGAATACAGAATGGCTTCTACATGTCAACCGGGCGAAGGTCGACTGATGTATTCGAAACATATCTAGAATCGCCTGCACACACGCGAGATTCACTCTTGTCTGATGCCTTCCGTTTTGCCGAGACAAACTCTTTCTTATCCAGGAATATATGCTTGTTTCAATCACAACAACTTGACTGCTTTCATTTGTCTATTTTGCGTTTTATAATACTAATAATAATATCTAGTTTATATAGTGCTACATCCAGTGCAGTTTGCAGTGCTTTACAGATATATATATATACCAAGGAATATATATATATATATAAAATATGTTCAAAATAATATAATGCTATCACCACTGGTTGAATCTACCTAAATAGAGTTATCATCGAACAATTCCGGTTTTGACTTCGCTATCCCATAATACCTCCATGAGTCATCGACACAGGGCTAGAAATAACTGTGTCTCACCTGTATCAGCCAGCGTGTTAAGAGCAGCGAAGTGTGTTATTGCGTAACACGACAGCTGCAAGCGAGATCCATCAGCACCACACCACGCACAATCATTTGCTTTCATCCTTTTTTCACAGCACTCATCCACCAATGATAGCCAGCGAGAGGCGTTCTACGCAAACCGGCGTCACGGATATATTAGAACACGGTCTCTGCTGGTGCTTTAGTAATTAATCTAATCTCATTAATTAAACCTACATGTGTGCAAACTACACGAACACAAAAACCAATGCAATAAAAGTCCCTGCACCTCTAGTAAAACCTAACTACAGATTTGAGAAGACAGCAAAACCAACGACCCAGATGGGCACACATGCATAACTACAAAATTTCAGTCATGTGAAACGGATGGCGAAATATTCGGACGGACATGAATATCCCTGATATCACCCTGTCAGCTATGTCATGATGCGACATTACATAAACATGTTGCCTGTCACAAGTTGAGGCGTGTCACTTTTTTCTCGACAGTCAGGAAATGTCCAATTACCAAAAAACGCAGCGGCAACAAAAATGTGTGTTCAGTTGCCAACTTAACTCACTCATCGTAAACTGCATTTCCAAATCCCTGCCAGTCCCTCGTCATGGGGGTAATTACAGTGTATCCCTATCAGCGGTGCCATGCTTTCAACGTCTCGTCCGTTTCATCTCTGGGCTGTGATTCCTAAGGATTAAGGCGCTAGATATTTTATTTTTATTATTTTGTTAACTTACAATTGTGTTGTTTATGACAACGTAATGTCAACGGCATGGGCACAAATTTGAATTTGGCATTTTCAATTAGTAAATATTAATACAACCTTCTACTCTAGTGTTTAGTTTTCAAATGACCATTCCCAGTTTTACAATATTTTTTAACATGAGAACTATCCTGGAACCACCATGGTCCCAATATGACCTGATTCATCAAAACCTCAGAATGACCTCGCCACCACAACTCCAGAATTACCTCAACACCATCACTCCAGAATGATCTCACCACCATGACTCCAGAATGATCTCACCACCATGACCCCAGAATGACCTCCACATCATGACTCCAGAATGATCTCACCACCATGACTCCAGAATGATCTCACCACCATGACCCCAGAATGACCTCCACATCATGACTCCAGAATGTCCTCAACACTATGACCACAGAATGACCTCAACACCATGACTCCAGAATGACCTCAACACCATGACCCCAGAATGACCTTAACACCATGACCCCAGAATGACCTCAACACCACAACCCCAGAATAACCTCACCATGACCCTAGAATGACCTTAACACCATGACACAAGTATGACCTCACCATCACCTTAGAATGACCTCTTGAGTAGAAACTACAACTTTTATTCACACTCAGAGGCAACGATTGAAGCAGATGGAATGTTGACATTTGCGAATTCATCTAGCCTCATGGAGAAATCAAAGTAGGCACTATGACGCAACACGGGATTTCACCGATCCCATTTCTCAAAGTCTACGTCGGGCACAATGTTATTGTTAAAACATTATCAATAAAATGATCTGTTACAAAAGGAAGGAGTTCAGTTGTTGTAATGTCAATTATGCTTACATTTGCACCATTTTAACAGCAAAGGTAAACCAGAAGCCACAAACAGACACTTTGAATAGGTGCTATCCACTAAAACAGTGAAACTGTTTATCATCAGACACACATGAAAGACAGTGCTATGGCCCATGTACTATTGTGAGGATGTTGAACGTAAAATTACACTTGCTACAACTGTAGTAGAAGAAAGGTACACCAAGCAATGATACATACGTATGTAAAGTTCCATTGTACGAAGGTTTTTGCATTCTTTCTGCTGGATTTTGGACAAGTATGGAAAAATCCAGAAAGAAATTGGTCTTTTTGACTTTACAGTGCCTATTTATAGTAAAACCATAAGCATTTGCTCACATATATTTATCTGCAAAGTTAGTTTCGCTATCATACCTATGGTGAATAATAACATTGTTCTACTGACTTCTAAGGAGGGAAGAGGTAGACCACCCACCTTGTGTTGACCAGGTCATGTGACTGTGTCCCTGTGTCATCAACGTCATCAGTGTCATCAACGTCACCACTCCAGTGTTACCACTCCATCCTACGACACAGTGACATCATGGTGACAACTCAATCTCAAAGTACAACTCTCATGTTCGTTTAGCCGCAGAGCTCTTTGATGTTCAATGTTGTCATGATATCCTGACACTCACTGTGACAACTCAATCTCAAAGTACAACTCTCGTGTTCGTTTAGCCGCAGAGCTCTTTGATGTTCAATGTTGTCATGATATCCTGACACTCACTGTGACAACCAATTCAGCAAACCACCTTTCAGTAATTACCACTCTGAGTTTTGCTGTGTAGCAAAACAGACAACCTCTCCTTAGCATGAACACAAAAATAACTAAAATAGACAACATTAAAATAAGTAAACTAAATATTTTCTTAATCAGTTATCAGAGTTGCGATCTACGGTGCAGTTAAATATTTCTTTTGCATTTCATTTGCTGCTAGCTCCGTATATTTCAATCATTGCCTGGTGTGGGCCAATCCGTCATATTCCAGGATATTATCACTTACCCATTTATATACTTGTGTTCCCCTGTGGACCATTCCCTTCACTTCAATAACAAACCAGCCTGTGGTGCGCAGCTGAAAGAAAAGGTATTTAATACAAATAATTCCTTAATAAACAGCCCCAGATAGAAACAAATTGTCAACATAACTGTCACACATTTTTCGTAACCACAAACCTTAATTTTTACACCTAACAAATTCTTACACTTTTGTCACACACCATGTGCCTAAATAATTTTAGTACAATCCTACAAAGCCTATACCCTCAGGAATCTGAGCTCAGAGACGCAACTAACAAGAACCATTAGGAATAACCACGAACAGAGAGCTGCAAGAGTCATCATTAGAGCAAGGTACTGGCAAATATCTAGGGTGGAAACGCAATTTCAAACAAATAAGTATTGAGTCTTTTTATGAAAGGCACCTACATTTTCAGATGACTGTACAGTAGTGGGAGTTCAATATGGGTGCAGCAACAAAGAAAACTTGTTTGTCAATGTCAAGCTTTAATCTTGGGAGCAAAAAGTAGTTATAAGTGAGACGGTTGATCTTAGGTTCATGAGGATACTTGAAAAACACAGTTACAGCAGGAGACTATCCAAATAGGATGTCAATTAATTACATAGTTCTAAGGGGCACAATACGCAAAAGTTGCTATTTTAAATCTGATTCTATAGGTAAAACTGTGACCACTGTGACACAGCATGCTTGTCTGCAGATTTGCCCAACCGTGACATGGTGTGCTTGTCTGCAGATTTGCCCAACCGTGACATGGTGTGCTTGTCTGCAGATTTGCCCAACCGTGACATGGTGTGCTTGTCTGCAGATTTGCCCAACCGTGACATGGTGTGCTTGTCTGCAGATTTGCCCAACCGTGACATGGTGTGCTTGTCTGCAGATTTGCCCAACCATGACATGGCGTGCTTGTCTGCAGATTTGCCCAACCGTGACATGGTTTGCTTGTCTGTAGGTTTGTTCAACTGTGACATGGTGTGCTTGTCTGTAGGTTTGTCCAACTGTGACATGGCATGCTTGTCTGTAGGTTTGTTCAACTGTGACATGGTGTGCTTGTCTGTAGGTTTGTTCAACTGTGACATGGTGTGCTTGTCTGTAGGTTTGCCAAACAGTGATATGGCATGCATGTCTGTAGGTTTGTCCAACTGTGACATGGCATGCATATCTGTAGGTTTGCCCAACTGTGACATGGCGTGCTTGTCTGTAGGTTTGCCAAACTGTAATATGGCATGCTTGTCTGTAGGTTTGCCCAACTCTGGCATGGTGTGCTTGTCTGTAGGTTTTCTAAAATGTGACATGGCATGCTTGTCTGTAGGTTTGCCCAACTGTGACATGGCGTGCTTGTCTGTAGGTTTGCCAAACTGTAATATGGCATGCTTGTCTGTAGGTTTGCCCAACTCTGGCATGGTGTGCTTGTCTGTAGGTTTTCTAAAATGTGACATGGCATGCTTGTCTGTAGGTTTGCCCAACTGTGACATGGCGTGCTTGTCTGTAGGTTTGCCAAACTGTAATATGGCATGCTTGTCTGTAGGTTTGCCCAACTCTGGCATGGTGTGCTTGTCTGTAGGTTTTCTAAAATGTGACATGGCATGCTTGTCTGTAGGTTTGCCCAACTGTGACATGGCGTGCTTGTCTGTAGGTTTGCCAAACTGTAATATGGCATGCTTGTCTGTAGGTTTGCCCAACTCTGGCATGGTGTGCTTGTCTGTAGGTTTTCTAAAATGTGACATGGCATGCTTGTCTGTAGGTTTGTCCAACTGTGACATAGCGTGCTTGTCTGTAGGTTTGTCCAACTGTGACATGGCATGCTTGTCTGTAGGTTTGTCCAACTGTGACATGGCGTGCTTGTCTGTAGGTTTGTCCAACTGTGACATGGCGTGCTTGTCTGTAGGTTTGTCCAACTGTGACATAGCGTGCTTGTCTGTAGGTTTGTCCAACTGTGACATGGCGTGCTTGTCTGTAATTCTGCCTTCCTCTCTTTGCTGGCCAGGGAAAGAAGATCCCAGTTGTCAGAGTGAGCCGACAGTCTACATAGGAGACGTTCCCGTTGATTAACCCGTCTCGCTTGCCGTTTTTTACATTCCAGTCCAAATATAGCATCGACTAGCAATCACAAGGCACGGCTCACGCCACACGACGACAGCGATTCTCTCGCAGTTTCGTCCCCGGCAACGGGCAATGGAAGAATTGAGATAAACATGCATCACCTAGAAACTATCAATGAGTCGACATGCATGTATTAACATTCGCAATATCACTGATGGGTTAGTGGCTATCATGGGGAGAAATTGCTACTAAGACAACTTCTACTAACAAATGTATTTGTTCTTGTATACAAAATTACAAACATCACCAATTACCACCTAAAGGTGGGGTGATTGTCATGTACAAATGTAATAGCTTACAAGTTACAGCTTCTGCTAAAAAATTATGATTGCTTACGATTATTTAGAAAAATGAGTGTAATTGATTACGATCACACCTTGTGCATATACCCCTGACTACAATCATGATTTTATATAATTAACATGACAAAAAAGTAACATTCTCACGTTACTGTTGTTTCCAATTTAAGCAGTAACATTATAAACACAGCGTCTTTGGTGTATGTTACAGAAAATGCAGAGAAACTTAACCAAATAAAATGTATCGATTCCATTCACAATACTGTTTCTTGCTCATTTCGATTACCCTTCAAAAAATGCTATATCAGAACATTATTACACCATTTTGCTTACAATTCTAGATGTTGTGTGCAGGTACAGCTAGCTGTTTATTACAAAATGAAGGTAGAAGCAGATCATTGAACACGTACTACCACAGAATGGGTGCAAGCGTCTGCTCAGTTTCCACGGTCAGAATCGCGACCAGCGAAGACACACAGATGAACTAGAATGAATTACAACTGCTTCACTTTCAGCATATTACGTAGGCCATCTACCAGGGTTCGGGTAGTCAACTACCACCCCTGGCTTGTGATGGGGATGCTGTTTAGGGAGGAATGACCACTCACGTTTTGGCTGGAGTCTAACGCCTAACATCTTGTGCAAACCTCACAAAAAATCACTCCTTCTTGATGCAACTCACACGCAACTAACTCAACTCGCAACTTGAATGAGTGTCACAGAACACTTATGACACAATGGCAGTGTCATATGACATTTATGACATAATGGCAGTGTCACATGACTGTATGACATGAGTGTAATGTGACACTTATGACATAATGGCAGTGTCACATGACATTCATGACATAATGGCAGTGTCGCATGACACTCATGACATAATGACATTGTCACTCAACACAGCTTAAATAGTCTAAACTTTTTAATCCGATTTATAAAAACGACACACTGACTTGTCTACTGATAAAAAGTACTGCCTCATGTGCCCAGGACCCTGGTTGCGTGGATGTGTTGGCGTACATGATGTCTTCCCAGTACAGGAAAGTCAAAGCATATTACTTGAGCTTGGGTACACATCAACAAACAGACCTTGTGTACCTATTTGTGGGTGTGCGCATGTCCATTCATGCATGTAGCTCAGTACCTTTATCTGTGTGTGTGTGCGTGCATGCGTGCGTGTGTGAGTTCAATATGCAAAAACTTCCACAATGTACTGATTAGATATATATCTATATAAGATATTTGATATGCATATATATAATATATATGGGCATATTCACACTGTATGTGCAAGAAGTGTGACATCTAGGTTAATTTCTAGAAACCTGAACAAATTTACACAAATGCTTTGGTTTTGTAGACAATTGACTTTGTTTACCTAAATTGTTGAAGAAAACATAGTTTCATCAATATAATCAGAGAAAATTTATGATATGTCAATCAGTCAAAATTTCACGGTCGTGATTTTTTACATAGAAAAATGCAATACAATTTCTGATAACAACAGACTAATCCATACATTTAAACATGTTTTTTTCACAAAATTACTCCATAATATTAATACTTTAATATGTTTAAGCAATATTTAAGGGATTTGATTGGATTTGCAGAACATTTTAATGATAATAATAGTTGTGATTTTTTACCAGATAAATCGTAGAATCAAACATCAAGACTGTACACTGTCAATTAACTGTCGGAAATCCCGTGCACGAAGACACAGTGAAATATCGAGAGAAATAACATGTCAAGATTTATATTACACCCACCGAGATTCTGTTGATAATGTGCCTTCAATTTAGTTATATTTGTCACAGTCGTGACTTACGCAAACTAATTTTAACAGAATATTTCTTAACTTCAATTTGACACCAGTGTGAGAGGAAGAACAAGGAAGCAACAATGGGAGAGGGAGAGGAAAGTGCCAGGTGGAAGACTACCTGGGCTAGAGGTGCAAGACTCTTGCTGCAGCTGTGAGCATCTACAGAGGAAAAGATTCAGTCAGCAGGTCATTTTATGGTTTGTCTCAGAAGTGCACAAACTAAACAAACCGTTATGCGTCTAGCATTGTATATTAATTATACCAATTATATCCATGTAGAGTTATGGTGTTTTACATTGTATATATTCAAAGTAGAGGTACATTTATATTAAAAGAAATGCACAAATCAAGTTAAAACAGAAACCTAAATTTATTATTATTTAAAGTGTTCCACACAGAACTTACAAACACGATAATAAAGTAGTTTAAAAAGGTGTACACTTAGACATCATTATAAGCTCCTTCAAAAATTTTAAGGCAGCTCGGCATATTCTTGCCGAAAAAAATGTCTTAAGATCACTTAAACATGGCAATACTGTTAATCTCTCTGAAGCTGACAGGGGGATTATGGGATACTGATGTTCCACGATTGCAGAAAATGGACTGAATTTGCAGTTATCATTTTAAAATGGAATTGTGCCTTTTTAAATGGAAAGAAAGTCATTCTAAATGGAAAACATTACATTTGAAACAGAATTTGCCTGTTTTGAATGAGAAAATATGTTGTCCTATAACATATCTGAGGACTTTGTGAACATATCTGAGGACTTTGTGAACATATATGCGATCGATATTAACTAATGATACCTCCCCTAAGTGAGCATGCATGTGTAACATGGAGTCAGGGCCCACCCTGGGGTGAGGGATTGGGGGTCTGTCTTTGATTCCTCCCCTCCTGGAGGGTAGAGCAGTCAACCCCTGATGGGTGCAGTAAAGAACTCACATCCTGCCAACTGAGCCACGGCCCAGCATAAAGGACAACAATGGTTTTCAAAACCTGCACTCAAACAGACTGTCAAATGTATAAGTATCTATGTCTGCCACTGGGATCCACTTTGCCACCCGGCTCCGCCAGCACAAATAACATAGTAAAGTTGTCTATATTCCCACCTGATACCCGAATGCCACCCTCTTATTGGCACACATTACTTTTTCATGAAAACAAAATCGGTTTTGGTCATTCAGTAATCCTTATATATGTATATATATATATATCTTTCAAAATTTCATTTTTATAAAATCAAAACTGATTGATTGATAGATTAATTGATCAGAAGCATGAATCAACCAATCATCGACAAAACGGATTAATCAGAACGACATTATACATGTACATGTATACACATTTTGATATCACCCCTGACATGGAACCAATCATCCAATACTCATTTCACTGCTGGCTTCATAACATAAATTCTCACACTTGCAATATCAGTCGCCTCTACATCTCATATACCTTCCATTTGGCTATGTAATGACACCTCCACCGACACGTCACATATCACGTCGTATGTCACGTTATGTGACATCACATGTCACATCATACTCAAGTGCTGGTCTCAGCATACAGACATGCCAAGTATACCACTTTGGCAGTAGAAACCTCGCTTTTTCTTAATTTTATTAAAAAAAGAAATAAGGTAAGTTCTTATATAGCGCAGTATCAAGTCCTTAGGACTGCTGAAAGCGCTTTACTCCCTGGCAGACCTGTTCAATCGAACACCATCTTGACATCTCAGGGAAACATTGAGTCATGCTGCAATTAATGCGCGATGACCATTTGTACACAACTATTCACCACTATGTATAACCAGGTACTCATTCATACAGCTGAAAAAACTGGAGCAACGTGCATTGAATGAACTTGCAAGGTTCGACATGGCAGCACAGGATTCAAACCTGGGTTCTCTCGATTGAAAGTCAGATGCTCTAGCCACTGTGCCAATGTGGTTTATTAAGTTGATAATCTCATGGTCTACCACTTTAGTATACCATCAGACTGATATTTCAAGGTTTAAAAAATGATCACTCGTTTTGAACCCAGCTAACCAACATTTCATATAGAAAATGCACCAAAATCATTTACAAATATACCCCAAAATTGAAAAAGTAATGAAGCCATAAAGCGGTTCTGTTGTACACATGCATTCCCCTCGCAACTGCTACGTGAGGCTCATGGCGCAGATCCTCATCCACTAACCTCACACCATGAAACGAGGTAGATCTACCATTTGTACCATACTACTTGGTACCTCTGTCGTTATGGTAACAAATAATACACTCCAAAACAGCACATCAAAAAATTACACACCGTAAAATAATAACGGCATAACTGAATAAATTATGAAAATGACACATTTGGACACAATATATTTCAGTTTTTATTTATGCACTGATAATTAGTTGTAAGGTTTGCTTGATCCTTTTTTAACAATGTTTAAAATAATAACTGAATAAATTATGAAAATGACACATTTGGACACAATATATTTCAGTTTTTATTTATGCACTGATAATTAGTTGTAAGGTTTGCTTGATCATTTTTTAACAATGTTTAAAATAATAACTGAATAAATTATGAAAATGACACATTTGGACACAATATATTTCAGTTTTTATGTATGCACTGATAATTAGTTGTAAGGTTTGCTTGATCCTTTTTTAACAATGTTTACATCATGAAAAATCATAAATCTACTAATATCGTAAGGCGTGGATAGAAACGCTATAACTCAAGTGTTACACACTATAATAAACTATAAATGGCCACAGAAAATAAAAGTGGTACAACCTTTTTTTCTGCCGACAATAACTACTTGAATATTGCTCAGGATTTATCAGAAAGTGGACATTTCCTGGCGGCTAATTGCATTGTTGATCTGACTGCATGGCTAACATGGAGCTGATTCGGTTCGGTATCTTACAAAACACACACTGTCAAGGATCCTCCCTCGTCAACAAAGTAGTGATTGAGACAATCGACTCATCAAATAACAGGTGACTTAGTGAGTGAATCGCAAGTTGCCCTCAGCAAATAGTTGCGTCACAGCACAAACCAAACGTCATTAATGTGTTATCTTTACCGGTTCAAATTGTACCAACTCAGGAAAGAAACACCCACAGGGGCCAACACAAGTTTGTCCAGTGAATTAACATTCCACTGCATTTGTTTTCCTGAGTTTCCATTTATATCAATTTAAGTTAATGGTGCCTGCCTCTATAAGAGGCCTGTCCACCCTTCTTTTGGACGGGTTGAGTTTGTTTTGGATGAGTGGAAATTTGTGGAGCAAAAACATATATATATTATTCAATCTCGCTGTTATTTAAGTCTGTTATGCTTTAAAACTGTATGTCCCACATACGTATGCATATATGGTTGTATACATGTAGTATTTATGTACACATTTGGACTGGATTGTATATTTTCGCACGTCACCTTTTTTAATTGTAAAATCCGTTGATCCTGTATAAAAGTTTGGTGCCTACTCAAAGGGTGTCTTGTTGAGTAAGACCTCATAAGACCATAACATTGTAAACATAATATACCAATTAATCTGAACGTTGCCGAGTGCTGGAAACAACCAGAAAGAAGAACATGATGAGGAAGCAGCATAAATTTATCAAATTCTGCAACAAACATCTGGCAGGAATTTTCCATCCCACTACAGTAAGTGTACATTCTAAGTACGTAAATCTACGCATATAAAGACTGCTTAACTGAGCATTAATCATCGCATAGCCACCAGCTGTATATTCCTTTTAAACTGATCATAAGGTAAATTTATTTATGTACTTTATTCCCCCGACTTCGCTGCATCGATATACTTCACTAGCGATATCCTCGAAAGCATGTGGCTGTTACAGTTTTATCTTTATAATCATCTGCAAATGTCAGGCTAATCCAAGCGCTACAACGAGCTATCTATTATTAATCCACAACAACGTTATCGGACAACGGCGGCCTCGTATACCGGCAAATTAAATTACTTTTCAAAAATACATCACGACCAGACAGGCTGGCAGCCTTGTGTGAAATAATGCATGCTCCCCTCATGGTTTGGCACCCGATGCCAGCAGACTAATCATTCCAGTCTGGAGCTGCATGAGCATTCTTAATGGCCGATGGGTCAACCGTGATGAACCTGGTCCTGACCTTTCATGCTCCACCGACTTCTGGAGTAGTCTGGGAGATGACAGTGTACCTGTGGTCATCTCATTATGCCAGGTGTTTTCACTAGTCAGGGCAGCCAAATGACACCTGGATAATGACAAGGGACAGGGCCTGGATAATGTCACTGCAGCAACTGGCGCCAGGTGGACCGGACAACATCAAACACTCATCCGTCTCAAACAAATATAATCACGGATTAAAGCAATTAAAAAAACAATGCCAGCTGGGAACTGAATGAGACGGGAGCTAAAATAAGGTGGACACATGCTGCGATGTATTGTCAGATCATTAAGAAGGACTCCAAGTGGACTGAAGGGCAAAGAGCTAATCTAGTTGGCGTGGCAACAAACCTTGTGCAAGGCTCTCAGGCGTTAGTCCTAATTTTTGCGGTAGTGGTATGAACGACAACAAAGTTTGATGGCCACAATAAAAGTGTTAGTTTTGACAACAAGAAAGGTCAATGACTAACAACTGACAACAACAAAGATTGATGAATACAAAAAAAGTGTTGCTGTCAACATCAACCAAGTACGACTACAGCAACCAAAGCATTGGTATTGACAAAAACCAAGTTTTACTGTAACAACAAAAACATTGGTGTCGACCACAACCAAGTCGACTATGCCAACCAAAACGTTGTTGTCGACAGCAACCAAGTCTGACTACGACAACCAAAGCACTGGTGCTAACAACAACCAAGTTTAACTGCCACAACAAAACTGTTGATGTCGACAACAACCAAGTTCAAATCGCTAAATGACAACAACCAAGCTTGACTACCACGACCAAAGGCTAATGCATTGGTGTCGACAACAACCAAGTGTGACTGGCAAACACAGACTAAGTGAGTTAAACCACATGACAGTTTGCACAATATTCCTAGCCTCCAATCAATTGGTCCACCACCGGTCATTCACTCCTTGTAAGCTCATGATGAAGTTTCACTGATGGGACCACAACTCAATTACATGACCACTGGACAGCAAGACTTTGGACTGCGTCCAGACAATCAATTAATCATTTTGTGAGGAGTCTAATGTAATTAATTAATCAAATCTTGGTGTACACCTGCATTGTCCAGCATGGCAGACATAGCACTGGCTAACCTTGGTGACTTGATATTGATTAGTGATATGACACAGACCTACATAAAGATCTACCCACTTATGACGAGGTAGGACATTCTCCATTGCTCAACTGTAAAATCAACCCCCTGTTGGTGATCCTGGTACAGTTTCCCTGCTGTGGGCAGACAAAGGATGATGTCTGGACGTGTCTGGCATGTTGCAATGACAGCAGGCTACATTTATCAGCACATGATAAACAGGATGTGAATTGAAACAGCAACCAATATCACCGACCTTCCTTGATTACTGGCAGTTAGCATTGAGAGAACGGAGACTCCGGTGGTCTCGTTTAACTTTCGCTCACTGTGTTACTTCACCGAGAAAACTAGTCAATGGCAGAATCACATGGATTTATTCATATTTGAATTAATTATTAGTATGTTTTTAATTATTTATTATATTTTAATTAACTTATTTATTTTCTATTGTTTAATACATATAATTAATGTACTTTTAATTGTTTATACAGAGGGTATATTAATTATGGAAGGACTATTTTAGGATTTCATGGTATACATTTTAGAATTATTATTTTGTTTTAATTTAATAATAAATAGTTATGAGTACATACATGTAATGCACCTAAGAGCAATTTAATTGATCAGGCGTTATATAAATTAATTGTATTTTTATTATTAAAATATCTTCACCACAGTCACCATGGTTAATAGCATGACAATTGCTTTTAATGACAACCCACATTGCTTTTAATTACAATGCAATCCCTCAGTTATGTTTAACCATGATAACTTAATGAGTAATAACCATGTCAATAAATAATTAAAACATCTATCATAAGTAATAATATTAGTCATTTTCAATTAAATGGAGCTTTCCACAATGTTTCTTTAAATAATTACACCAATGTGAAAAACGTAACAAAGCTTGCAGACTCTATGTACACATAAGAAGACAAAACTCTGCATCTATATACTAATAAAAGTTATTAAACTATGTCGAGACATTACTATGTTAACATTAATATCTGTAAAAACTCCATGATAATTTATCTAACAAAGACAAAGTTAAGCCTCTCCCCAAAATAAATAACAATCCTCAAAGACAGAACACAAAAAGGGAAACATGTATCCTAAAACTAGTGGCACATCCTTTGTATTTTACTTAGAAATAAGACACCAAAACAACCAGACAGGTGAAAGTGTCACCAGGGGCACCACCTGACTGGCCACATCGTAAATGGCCGCCCGTATTCGTCTTTATTCTGGTCAATGCTGGTGCCATTCTTGGACCGCATTCATGCTGTGCCAAGGTCAAGTGATTGAGACATATATACAGGACAGTTCCTGGTCCAGTTTCCCCGCTGTGGGCAGACAAAGAATGGTGTCTGGACATGTCTGGCATGTTGCAATGACAGCAGGGTACATTCATCAGCACATGATAAACAGGATGTGAATTGAAACAGCAACCAATATCACCGACCATCCTTGATTACTGGCAGTTAGCATTGAGAGAACGGAGACTCCGGTGGTCTCGTTTAACTTTCGCTCACTGTGTTACTTCACCGAGACAAATAGTCGATGACAGAACGCATAATGGGTCCACTTCATTCTGCCTGTATATACGTGTACAGTGAAATTAATTAATGATATAGAAATGAGTCATCTAACTATAATTGAGCAACCATAATGTGAGTCTGTATATGTGTACGTGGGTATGTGAACGTTTTCCTCCTAGACGTCTTGCACCTCGGGCGCCAAACTGTCAGGGATTAAACTACGAACCTATGGAAGAAACTTAATGCCATTTTTAATTCCACACACAAGGTTCATTATAGTTAAATATAACCTCGTTGTCTTTAATATTTAGAAATTCAACCACATAACCAAATATTCATTGCCTTCTCAGGGGAATGGGGAACTACCGGTACGGTACATTCCAGACATAATTATTGTGACACATTTAAATCCACATTAAAGTCGACTATTAAAATTTCACATCATTCAGAAAACCAACCACAAAACTAAAAAAAATAACTACTTGATTTGTACGTTTGACTTCAATACAAACAATCTAGATCATAAATAGACTCCATTCCTCAATCTTTTGAGATTATTTTATGGCATCATTTTTTAACAAGCTTTCAATCAGCAAATAAAAATGTTACGGTCTTATGAGGTCTTATTCAACGAGACAGCACTTCGGATAGTGCGGCAGTACAAACGCTACCTGCCAGGGACGGTGAGACTTTGCTATGTTACAGTGTCTACTTTGACTGATGATCACAATTCAAAGCAACGCCGCCTAACATCGCATCTTTCATCCATTCTCTCATATCAGGATCTACTGTCAAACAAAAAAAACAGCGCTCATAGCAAGCTCATGCCTTCCAATGCGACTACGAAACATTTTCACTTGCAAAACGCCTCCCTACGGGATCCATCATTATTCGTGTCATAACCACAGCATATATTGCCGCTGCTTTGCTTGCGAGACATGTGTCCAGCGTTAGAATTCCCGTTCTGCCGCGGCCGTAATTGTGAAATAAACTTGACTGATTGGCAGCCCGCCCCGCAGGCAATTTTGCAGTATCTCTGTCTTGCCGATTTGGATGTTCAGACAGCGATGCCGACATGTGGTATCTCTGACTCCTGGAGAATCATACTGGCTCAGAACTACTTTATAACACTATCACTTGCTGCAGTTGTCCCATCGCCTTCTACCCACTGGCTAACACGTCCCGCCAACATCAAAATAATATATACTATAAAACATAACTATCATTTATACTTGGCTAAACAGAGCATACTTGTGATAACCGACACTTAACTACACAGAGTTGTCATATAATTAAAATGGGTGCCATTGGAAATATACCCGAATACCTTTTAAAGTTAAATATTTGATTCCTAGGTGGAGGTGGCATTTATCAGTCATAATTAACAACTGACATAACAAATTTATTACTCATATTTTATCACGTTAATGGGCCATTTTCATGAACAGTGAGTGGAAATGAGTAAAGCATTTCATGTTCTAAATAAAAAAATAATTTTTATGTTTTTCTAGCTAAAAGTAAATATTTAATTAGTTTTTTTTGCAAAAAATAAATATTTAATATTGTTTAGCTAACAACTAATCAAGTGCAATATTGGCAGTCACCGAGTCAGCTGTCACCAATATATGTAATGGACAGGCTTCGAAATAACGCCGATCTGATCATCCCGGATGAGTAGTTTCAGTGATCGGACTAGTCCACGTTTAGTGGAGTAGTCCCATCGGACTAGCTGTGATTATGTGAATTAATTTACGGTGTGTATACGCTAGTTGGGTGTTGTGATGGGATAAAACAAAATAAGGCATTTTATCACACGCAGCTAAATATTCCGTACGATCGTAGAATGGGAAACTTGCTGAACACAGTGAATGTAAATGGCGGCTGTTTACATCCAGTTAGCATAGGTAGTGCCACCTAGCGATCGTGATGAGCGACATGGACAAACACGATACATGCGCGGGTTACAGACAACATTGTTATGTGCTATCCCACTGTGATCACATTTGCGCGTTGGGTGATTATTTTAACAAGTTACCAAACACCAGCAATGTTACTGATTGGTTAGTCGGCTTCGGGAAAGGAACCGCTAATGAGAAGTATAGGGCAAATGATGCAACTTAAAGGAAATAAAAACAAGGCATTAACTAAAATCCGTTTTCCATGTGTGCACAAAGTTTAACATTGTATGTAACATTCGAGAACATTAAAAAAATACAGAAAAATACGTTTGTAGCATAAATTCGATTTAAAACCCGTCTGTGTAACGATTCCCGTGGAAAATAAAAATTTAATGAGCTAGGCAATCACGTGGTATCTTAACGTAACATGACTCACACCCGCAGCAGGCTGACCCTTTCTATGCATTCAGAGCATGTTTACAAGGATAGTTTTTGGGTCAAAACGAGCGTCAGAATGAGTTATTGTGCAATATTCCGATGTAATACAAACACTAGTCATCATAGAGGAACAAGCAGTTATCTTACGGTTCCACATGAATCCAATTTTATTCAAAATAATGAATGCGAATGAGTCTACAAGTCGATTAGATATCGCCGAGCTTGGGCTCGTTTTCAGAATAATTATATCGAATGCAACCAACGGGAGATAATCTACACCAATAAACATACATAGTAAACATATATTGTATCCAGCTACAGAAAGTAACGTGTATAATCTCATATCACTAGAATATCGATGTATGAAGGAGGAGTTGTACAATTTAACATAACAACTTAAATCAGTCAGCGAATTTCTGTCGGCCCTGCTAGCTCAGTTGGTAAACGCGTTGGTTCCTTGGCATTTATTTTGCAATCGGGCGACGCCGGTTCAATCCTAACAACAAACCATTGATTTTCTTTACACTTTTTTGTTTATGTTTTCACGAAGTAATATAAACCAAATCATTTGGTATACTATGATACACTGTTTGTAAATATTTTGTAGTAATTATTTATTCGCCACAAAAATGAAAATATGGTAATTATATATAAGTGTTTCTAAATTTTATTTATCCAGACAGATCTCAATCTGTTTTCACATATATAATTACAATATATTACAGTACAATATATATACAATTAATAAATTACATATCCATTACATTATATAATATAACATTATATATATATTGTACGGTAATATATTGTAATTATATATGTGAAAACAAATGGTGATCTGTCTGGATAAATAAAATTTAGAAACATCGTTATATAATTCCCATATTTTAATTTTTGTGATGAATTACCGTACAATTAATAAATTATATATCCATTACATTATATTACATAATGTAATGGATATATAATTTATTAATTGTATATATACTGTACGGTAATATATTGTAATTATATATGCAGACCTGCCTACCCCAAAAACTTCCTGTCAGTAATCCATCTTCCCATTTACACTGATTTTCAGGAATATAGGCCTGCTGTCAGTAATAGTTCAGAACCGTGTCAGATATTGTCATGAAAAGAACACCACTGTCAGTAATACTTTAATACTGTGACTACGACGATAGTTGCACCCAAAACATAATTGTCTCTAATAAACTATGAGGTGTTTTGAAGCGTTCAGTTAATAAGGTAAGGTAGATGTTCATAACCAGTATTGATGGAAATCAAACGTGAAGAAGCGTAACTGTAATGTAAATGAGTCTATACACATTGTAATTCTGATTTTATGTAAATTTCAAAAACAGCATGCTGACTACAAAAACTTGACAAATTATAACAATGCATCACGTCATTGTCTAGGATGGCGACCAACGCACTAGTTGAGCAGATGTGTGAAGAAGAGGGGGTGAGATTCACAGATTTATGGGGATACTTTGTTGGGAGGGAAGATATGTACATGAGAGATGGCCTACATCTAAGTGGAAAGGGGGCAGCAGTTTTCTCAGAGAACTTGCTGCAATCTGTTGACAGTGAGACAGGTTGCATGTATTTAAACTAGATTCGCACGGGGGATTCACAGAGAAGCCTGAAACTGGAGGCATAGATAAAGACAGCAACAATAATTCAGCAAAGAACAGTCTGGAAAACTCTTCTGAAGCTGGATATAAATGTGTTTGTTTAAACGCAAGGAGTATAGTAAACAAAAGAAATGAACTAAACATTATGGTAGAAGATATTGACCCTCATATAATAGGTATAATCGAATCCTGGACCACCACCGATATATCAGATGCCGAATTGGGACTGACAGGATATGTAATGTTTAGGAAAGATAGATTAGGAAGAAAGGGAGGTGGAGTTATTTTATATATTAAAGAATCTATCCAGGCTTATGAAATAAAATTAGAAAGAGAAGCAGATTGCGAAGAAGCTGTTTGGTGTAACATAGTTACAGGAAACTCAACGTTAACAGTTGGGTTAGTTTATCGAAGTCCAAACATAAGCATAGAAGAGAATAAAAAAATAAAAAACGCTATAAGGGAAGTAAGCAAACGGGACTGTATTATTATGGGATTTTAACCACGGGCATATACAATGGAAAATATTTAGCAAAGATATACTGGAATAACACACTGAAAAATAAGACAGCAACAGAATGCTGGAATATATTAGAGTGAAATTAAGTGCATAGTTGATAAATTTGTACCCTTCAAAAAACAAGGGAAACGGTCAAAAAGAAACACTTATTGAAAGAAGCCATTAGAAAAATTAAGTATACACAAATGATGTGGAAGTCATATAGATGTACTGGAAATGATGAAGACTACAACAGTTATAAAGAAGCACTTAACCAAGCTACAGCCGAAATTATAAATTCAAAGAGAAGCTATGAACAATAATTAGCTAGTAATATAAAACATGACAGCAAGAGTTTTTATGCGTATGTTCGAAGCAAACAGAAAGTTCAAGATAAGGTCGGTCCTCTAGAAGATAGTGCTGGAAATATAATATTAGAGGGATTCTTAATGGCAGAAGACCTGAATGAGTACTTTAGTTCAGTGTTTACCAGGGAAGATATTAGTTCACTGCCAGTACCAGAGGCTAAGTTCAAGGGGGCAGATTCAGACTATTTAGGACAATTAATTGTAACCCCCCCCCCCCCCCCCCCCGGAAATGGTCACTAAGAAAATAAGGGCTATGAAGGATAATAAATCACCTGGAGTGGATGGGATTCCGCCCAAACTACTATTGGAAATTATAGAACAAATCAGCGTACCGCTTGCAACAGTTTTCAATTTGTTATTAGAAGAGGGAGTGGTTCCTTTAGAATGGAAAGAGGCAAACATTATACCGTTATTTAAAAAAGGTTCGAGAAACAAGTCAGAGAACTAGACCAGTGAGTTTAACATCAGTGATTTGCAAATTATTAGAAAGACTAATTAAAGATCACATGGTGGATTTTCTTGTTAAACATAACTTCATAAACCCATCTCAACATGGGTTTTTTAAAGCGAGGTCATGCTTAACAAATATGTTATGTTTTTTGGAAGACATCACTAAGTGGGTAGATGAGGGATCACCAGTAGATATCGTCTACTTAGATTTTCAAAAAGCTTTCAACAAAGTACCACATCAAAGATTACTGCTTAAACTAAAGGCCCATGGCATAGGAAATGGTATAATAAACTGGATAGATAAATGGCTGATTGACAGAAGACAACGTGTAGTAGTTGATGGGGAGGTTTCAAACTGGAAATCGGTATTGAGTGGGGTACCACAGGGATCAGTACTAGGACCTATATTATTCTTAATATATATCAACGATTTGGATGATGAAATAACAAGCAGTGTTGAAATTTGTGGATGATACAAAAGTGTTCAGAAGGATTAAAAGTGATGGAGATAGACAACATTTACAAGATGATCTTGACAAGTTGATCAAATGGTCTGAAAAGTGGCAAATGCTGTTCAATTTTGGGGAATGTAAATGCCTCCACGCAGGACATGGGAACGAAGAGGTAGAATATACAATGGGGGGTACTGTACTAAGTACTACTGTAAAAGAAAAAGACTTAGGGTTAACCATTAGTGCTGATATGAAGGTTTCAGAGCAGTGCGGAATTGCAGCTTCAAAGGGAAATCAAATCCTTGGATTAATTAGACGAAACATAACGTATAAGGAAAAAGAGCTGATAATACCGCTGTACAAAACAATAGTTAGGCCTCATTTAGAATATTGTATTCAAGCGTGGAGGCCATATTGCAGGAAGGACATAGATATGCTAGAAAGAGTACAGAGGAGAGCAACTAAAATTATACCAAAACTGAGGGATCTTAGTTATGAAATACGCCTAAAAGAATGTGGTTTAACAACACTAGAGACCAGGAGATTGAGAGGAGATCGGATAGAAGTGTTTAAAATAATGAATGGCTATGAAAATATTGATAGAAATATTTGTTTCTCATTAAGAAAGATAGAAGGACTAGAGGACATGAAGTTACATTAGCAAAGGAGCAGTGTAGATTAGATATAAGAAAGTTCTCATTTTCACAAAGGACTGTAAATGAATGGAACAGATTATCTGCTGATTGTGTGGGTGCTAGTAGCGTGAATGTTTAAAAATAAAATCAACACATACCTCAGAAGGGCTGGATACACATAGATAAAAGGGTCGGACTCTCGATAAGCCAAAGGGCTTCCTTGTCCACCTGCCACCTAGAGTTAATTCTCTGGGTGGCAATCTTGTTAAATCTAAATTTGTGGTGTCATTAGGATTAATATTAGTAGCCGGTATACCTAGGGTCAGGCTATAGACTATACAGTATAGTAGCTTGACTAGATCAAAGACAAAGTCATGCCGGGGGACAGCAAAACCATTACGTTACGCTAGTCATCGACATCGTATAGACTCTAGTTTACTCAACTCTAGTATATAAGCCTATCCCTGTATTATAGGCTGTAAATGATAGACTAAACTCAATAAATACACTAACTTAGTCTTAGTACAGTCAATTGGCCTAACACTACAAGTACAACACCCACTACTCTGTCACTAGTACTAGTCTAACGACGTAGTCAGTATCTACAATTATCCCGGCCACCAGTGTCAGTGACCATGTGAAATAGGAAAATAAATTTTGCGTATCTGGCAGTATGTAAAGCCAACCCCCTTCTTTAAACTTGACAATACGGGCCATGTCTGCGTGCATGCTGTTATAAACGTTTGCAGTACACGTTTCTTCTTGGCTGGTAGTGGTGCCGTTTCGATCCCCGCCATCATTTCGTGCCGCGTGAGTCGTGACTTCGTTTTGTTTGAGCGCCATGAGCGCGGAAATGCGAATTTGTCGTAACGCTGTTTCCTGTTGGTCAGATTACAACAAAAAGCAGCGAATGAAAAATCATGTCACAACAAGCAGCGTATATATATGCTGCCACCTGTTGGATAAAGTGAAGCTAAATTTGAGGAGTATGGAAGTGATTGACGCTCATCGTGACAACGAAAGAATCCATAATATTTTCATCCCTCGCCGTAATACCGTAATTTGAGGTGTATTTCCGGAATGATTCTGGACAATCCGGAATGGTAGGCAGGTCTGTATATGTGAAAACAAATGGTGATCTGTTTGGATAAATAAAACTTAGAAACATCATTATACAATTCCCATATTAAAATTTTTGTGGTGAATAAATACTACAAAAATAAAAAAAATATTTACAAACAGTGCATCATAGTATACCAAATGATCTGGTTTATATTACTTCGTGAAAACATAAACAACAACAAAGTTTAAAGAAAATCAATGGTTTGGTGTCGGGATTGAACCGGCATCACCGATTGCAAAATAATTGCCAAGGAACCAACGCGTTTACCAACTGAGCTAGCAGAACTGACAGAAATTAGCTGACTGATTTAAGTTATTATGATAAATTGTACAACTCCTTCATAAAACGATATTCTAGTGATATTATGAGATTATACATGTTATTTTCTGTAGCTGGATACAATATATGTTTGCTATGTATGTTTATTGGTGTAGATTATCTCCCGTTGGTTGCATCTGATATAATTATTCTAAAAATGAGCCCAAGCTCGGCGAAACCTAGTCGACTTGTAGGCCCATTCGCATTTATTGTTTTGAATAAAATTGGATTCATGTGGAACCGTAAGATAACTGCTTGTTCCTCTATGATGACTAGTGTTTGTATTACATCGGAATATCGCACTATAACTAATTTTGACGCTCGTTTCAACCCGAAAGCTATCCTTGTAAACATGCTCTGAATGCATGGAAAGGGTAGGCCTGATGGGAGTATGGGTCATATGTGACGTCACATCTCTGCATCCCGAAAAGTGTGCAAAAAATATGCATATATTCGAAAATGTCTGGCTGCACAGCATAAAACGTGGAATTTCTAATTCATTGAATTTTTTTTTTTTGGCTTGGTGGACATGGAAATAGATAGCAGGACGTAATATAATATGAATTCAAGCAATAGATGTTTTTATTTCCTTTAATCCGACAATGTCGGTCCTTCATCGCTGTCAGGCTTCAAATTCTGCTGGCATCGCCTTGGCTACCACTGCTGTTTGCTGCCCCTGATTAAACTAGTCATTTCTTTTGGTGATTTTGCATTGGAATCTACGAAATTGCATGTATTTGTTTATATTAATGACACATTTAGTTGAACATTTAATTGAAATGAGAAATGGCTTGTTTCTTTATGAAATAAAAGCCATTTTTACTATTTGCGAAAACTTTCACATACATGATACAACAGTATCATTGATGGAACCTGGCACATTTATTTTTAAGGACTAGTAAAACAATATCAGCAGAACATCCGGTAATTGTTTCTGAGTCAGCTAGTCCAATGGACTATCTGTCAGCTAATGCCATCGTGCACCCTGAACGGGAGTAGTGGCATTTGAACAGAATCTTGCCCCACCTCAATTTTTGTCATTATATAAACTACATGTTTGCCTTAATTAGATACAGGTCTCAATTTCATCATTCCAGGCTATACTAGGCATACAATGTTATAAAATTTTGCATTTAGAGCACCTACGAGGTCCAAATAGCGCTACGGTTTGCATCAACATGTGCTATTATAAGAATGTATCGCTCAAGCTCGCTATGCAGCAACCCATGGCCACATCAGCACAGGCTGGCGTAAACCAGAGTACCATTTGACTTCAAGGTGCCCTAAAACACAATATATATATGTATGTATGCAACGATGTGGAAATACGGAATGAACGCATTTAAGGTATCAACTTCAGAGCAGTCTAGTTGTGAGACGAAGTATATGTGTGAGATCCAGTTTCCCAAATGGGACACCAGGTGACAGCACTCGAGTTTCCTGACGTGACACCAGGTGGCAGCACTGAAGTTTCCTGGCATGACACCAGGTGGGAGTACTTTGTGTCATTAAGGGAGTACAACATTATTTAATGTTCTTCCCTTGCTGTGCTCATTATGTTATTATATATGATTTGTCTTAATTTGATTTGTATTGTATTGTAATGAGTTACAATAAATTTGATTTGATTTGATTAACATTTCTCTGAAGACAACATTTTACAAATGTTGCTGATGGTGATAATCTGGATAGCCTTGTAGATTCAATGGAGCATAATTTTATGAATAAATATATATTAACAAATGCATTTTTTTGAAATGATCAATACGTGTGAAAGTAGCAGATAGTCACGTGAGAGTGTATGCACGCAAGTGTATGCGGACTACACAACTCCTAGATTAGCCCCAGAAGCTGTATGGAGAAACAATACTTAAGACTTAAGTAAGATTGATGCAAAAGGCGCAAGTCTCATGCGGCATACCAATTGCTTCCTAGCTTAGGTAACAATAAAAATATAATGGTGAAATCGAGTGGGGCCCGGATTTTAAACAATGCTTCAGAATGGCAACTGTGTGGGTGTATCTCAGTTAGTCCATGTCTACGACTATGTGTCTGCCAGTGCCAATGCCAGTGGCAGTGCCAGTGGAGTGTGACAATTTTTGATGACGGCCAAAAATAATATCAAAAAATAAATCAGATTAATCCAATACTAAAACTTAAAGCAAGTCACCGGTTTTGAAATAACAACTTGCAAATACTACGCCAATCTTCAGGGGAATATTTGTATAAAATAGACAGTTTGACAACTGTCACTGTCAAAACTTGTCTCACGACTCGGCGTTGACAGCAGCTGCAGTGGCCAGTGCCGAGTGAAGCCGGAACGATCGCCGCGTCCGTGGTCAAGTTTATCTGTAAATTTGCTAGTTTATACAAACGTACCTATGTAACACGTAAAACAGTTACCTTGTGTCCTATTCACAAGTCAGTCTCACTGCATTAAAGTCGATGTCTTCTTTCTAAAGTGAACCAGTTTTATGAAATTTGATAAAAAACAAACACCATTAACAAAACATGTCACGTTTTCTCTCGGTTTCCGGTTGCACTGAACATGCGCACCATATTAGCGTCTGACTCTAAGCCTAAGGGCCGATCTCAAAAATAAGTCAGTTGATGCAAAGTTGCTTCTACATATCCATAGGTATACGTCGGAAATGGGTGGGGCTAGAAGGCTGAGCCCTTTATTTAGAGTGGAGTTAATCCCCACGCCAATATTGTGCTGGACTTTTAGTGAGTGTCAAGGGGTAGGGGGAGGTGGGGATAAGACGGCCCAGATTACAAAAAGAAGGGTACAAAACGATGACTTGGTCTTTGCGAACAACATATGCGATAATGAACTTTCTTGAGGAACTCTTTGTCTAGTTATCACAAAAACAAAATTGTCATCACCGGGGGCTGTTTTACCCGCTACAATGGATAAAACGGCCCCCTCTCGTGGGGTTAAACGACCCCCTATCGTGGGGTTAAACGGCCTCCAGCAATATTAACTAGAAAACCAATTTCTTTCACACAAATAAAATAATGCATAGTAGAACAAATACTTCCAATATTATATATGACAAATTATGTATAATAAACTATCAATCATATAATTTATGGTTAGTTATACGTGGGGTAAAACGGCCCCCTATACCGCTTCACTTACCGTACCGCTGAAGGGGCCGACTGACCCAGCTTGGACGAAATCGGGCATATTCACGGTAACTTTAATGAGATCATGCTGTCCGCTACTGGGTAATAATCAGTTGTATTACAAATTGTATTTGATTTACACATTTCATGTTGGCTTACGAAATTGCAACATTTACCTTAGATCAGCAAGGAGTAAAATCGATATTTAGATTTTTGCCAACAACTACACATTGCCGCGTATGGAATGTTACATCGCATTTGACCTAGACCAAAGTCGGAAGCCTTGCATCAGATCGGCAAAACTGGACAGCACCTGACGGCCGATATATAAGGGGAGACCGTCTTATCCCACCTTCCCCTAGGCCTATAGAACAAAACAATATCCTTACAGGGAACCACTAGTGCTCTACACTAAACACTCATGGGCGGATCCAGAAGGGCCTGGAGGGCACGTGCCCCCCTACACCTTTATAATTTTGCGTGCCCGAAGACCTTTTTGAATGGGCCCACGTGACCATGCCCCCTAGACCGTTTGAAATGTGCCCCCGTTCATATTACAATAAGGTGAAGTTACGCCGTCGCGGCCAAATTCCCAGAAACTGACAACAGAGAGCACCAGCATCGCCTCTCGAAACTACGGTTTGCCTACTAATAATATCTTTATAGCTAGGCCTTACGGTTGTGTCTTCGTGTGTTTCTTTGAAGACATCAAACGAATTACTCTGGTATTTGAATCTTTTAAATTTAATTAAAAATATGAGTGATGGCATGTTCCTGCCTATGCTACTCATCTCCACGGGCCTTTCTTTACTAATCAACTCCATCGGCCTCTCTTTGATGATCATCTCCAGGGGCCTCTCTTTGTGATCATCTCCAAGGGCCACTCTTTGCTGATCATCTCTGGTAGCCCGCACCCATCGTACCTCCCAGTCTATACCTAATAATACGTACGTACGTATTAAGCATAACGTACGTGTAAACATATAACATATAAATACAAAGTACACTATATATATGGATGACACAACAAAGGGCACGCACTAGTTTCCAATGTGGTCCTCGGACAGACACGGACAAATACTTGACTCAGTTATTAATAAAATATAATAAAGTAACAAAGACTAAAACACAATAATTAATAACTTCAATACTGGTTAATATTCAAATGTCAAAAGACATTAATAATTATGATATTGAAAAGGAGATTACCTCCTGATTATTAAGTCATTTGAAAACCGACACATACGAAGTGGAAGGCAGCAGAAGCAGAGCAAAACCTAGGAGACAATGGGAGAATGACATAGATGATTGGGTGGGAGCAGACGTCTGGCGAGTGGGGAGACTGGCAAACGAAAGAGCTATCTATAGACAATCCCCAAAGGCTGCAACGTCCGGAAATGGATAAGCAAACCCCATGATGGTGTTCTATAAAGTTTCATCTCAGACATTTACAAGATGCATCTTAAGATGTGGGGATAACAGACTTTATAGGGCGCCATCTTTAAAAATGGCGGACATCGTAAAGTCAATGAAGGTCAAAAGTAATAAATTTTAAATCATTGCATCTAAACAACCTACATTTTACATCAACTTTGTTGCTCTTGGTTATGTATCCACATATACAGCCCAGATCATTAAGAAAAAAAGAAAAAAAACTTTGATTAGACATTAAAAATGAAAGTAAAGGAGCTTCCCGCCTGATTTGTAAGATATATCAATACCCACGGGGCCACTGTCTTAGTAGATAGGTGTGGAGCTTCCGTATGTTACACCCTACAATGCAGCATTTTATAATAAATGTGCCTGACATGATGTTTTCGAGCAACTGACAATTTCTAGGGGATACCAACTGGATATAGTTTTACTACTGCAATGGCATATTTTGCGTGCGATGCATGCTATTGCGATTATGTCATGACTAAAGCAATAGTCGCGAACGCCGATAGCATAATGTGGACCTAGCCCTAAGAAAGAGTCTCAAAATAAAACAAGTCCCATACAATATGTAAGGGTTGCGCCACTGGCATTGAGTGGTACTGGATGTAATTGATTCAGAACATGGTGAATTCCTCAATGGGCAACGATTCTTGGTCGTAGGTCGGTAAATAAGTCAAATTACAAAACGAAATTGAAAACGCATGCATACAACCATTATTTTTGTGCAAGTATGTCCGCTTGAGGCAGCACGGCCTAACATGCGGCTACAGTGGTGCTGCCACCTAGCGACTAAGCATTAACATGCAACATACATAGGTCCTTGCGTGCTTGCCCCCACCCTCTTTGGCATCTACTTTGCAGTCATGCTAAAGCATACCCTCAGAACATCAACTGACGGAATCTACCTCCACACTAGGTCAGATGGCAAACTTTACAGCTTGTCCAGATTGAAAGCAAATACCAAGATCCGTGAGGTTCTCATCAGAGACATGCTGTTTGCAAATTATGCTGCCTTAATTGACAGCTCACGAGGAGCAACATCTTCAAAATCTTATGGATTGCTTCTCCCAAGCCTGCGAGGACTTCAGACTGACAATCAGTCTAAAGAAGACAAATATCATGAGCCAGGACACCGAAAGCCTGCCAGCCATCACCATAAACAACTACCAGCTGGATGTGGTGAAGGAATTCACATATCTCGGCTCAACAATGACCGACAACCTCTCCATTGGCCGAGCCACATCAACGCTTGCCAGGTTCTCAAAGAGGGTCTGGGACAACGCCAAACTGACCCTGAACACCAAGATGACTGTCTACAGAGCCTGTGTCCTCAGTGCCCTCTTATATGGCAGCGAGTCATGGACTCTGTACTCGAGGCAAGAAAGGAGGCTCAACACTTTCCACATGCGCAGCCTGAGGCGGATCCTGAGCATCAAATGGTCGGACCGCATAACAAATAACGAGGTCTTCCGACGTGCTGCCACACCCAGCATCTATACTCTGTTACGACAACGTCGCCTTCGCTGGCTGGGACACGTCCGCAGGATGCAGGACGGCAGGATCCCCAAGGACCTACTATATGGCGAGCTCGCAACAGGCAAGAGAGCTCGGGGCCGCCCCCAACTCCGATTCAAAGATGTCTGTAAAAGAGACATGAAGGCCCTTGACATGGACATTGACGGATGGGAAGACCTTGCCCAGGATCGCTCCCGCTGAAGACAGGAACTGAATCGCAGCCTGCGCAGAGGGGAAAAGAAGTTGCAACTTGCGTCAGACGAACGGAGAATGAGACGCATAAACGGCCAGCAAGCTCCACCTGCAGACACCGCTTTCAAGTGCAACCGCTGCGACAGGGACTGTCACTCCCGCATCGGCCTGCACAGCCACAACAGGCGCTGTTCCAGTGCCAACTGACTTTTCAGGGCGCAGAACCATGGCCACTTGTGACCGACGGATGCCACTAATGACATAGGTCCTTAACATACATAGGTCCATAACATACAACGTACATAGGTCCTTCCACAATTGGAAACATGATATGCTGCGTATCACCAATGGTGAAACCAACTGGAACTATGGCACGGACGCACGCACGCACGCACGGACGCACGGACGCACGCACGCACGCACGCACGCACGCACGCACGCACGCACGCACGCACGCACGCACGTACGTACGTACGTACGCACGCACGCACGCACGCACGCTCGCTCGCACGCACGCGCACACGCGCAGACGCGCAGACGCGCAGACACGCAGACGCGCACACGCGCACACGCGCACACGCGCACACGCACACACGCACACACGCACACATGCACAGACGCACACACGCACACACGCACTCACGCACACACGCACATTATAGGCCTATCATTACCTGATTGTCACCTGTCTGTCATTCGTACGGTATCTCTGTCATTCCGATACAGCCGATAAAACTACGTCCCGGAGATTGAAATTGAACAGATAGTTTACAAACAATGATCCGTATATTACTTGCATGTATTTCCCCCTCATACATCAATTTTGTAGATTATGACTAAAATACATTTGATAGCCTCGACAGATCGAGAACTTATTGAAACTTCAGCGTCATTATTGGATACCAGAGAAATGTATCTTTCTGATACGCAGTACCTAAGAAAGCATATGTGAGGTCTCCTAGATGTATCTCCTTTCCTCTCCCTGCCAATCGTGGACTGGACAATGAAGGGAACCACAGATGTAAGGGAAATGATATCCATGTAGAAGATGTGGATTTGCAGATGACCTGGCTCTCCTTTCAATGTCATAAACATAATATGTACCCTACATGAGAAACCGGATCGTCTAGCCGCCTTGTAAACACACACATAACTGTACATCAGCTGGAGCAAAACAAAGCTCATTACACGGATATGAACAACAACAACAACAGCAGCAGCAGCAGCAACAACAACAGCAACAACAGCAACAACAGCAACAACAGCAACAACAACAGCAACAACAGCAGCAGCAGCAACAGCAGCAACAACATCAACATAGTGACATTAGGAGGAGACCACTAGAAGAAGCTGATTTCTTCACGTACCTGGGCTGTACAATAGACAAGAATGGAAGCAAGGATCCAAAATATCAGGGTGGCAGTACTCAGTTTGATGACATTCTTGAGGACACAACATATCAAACTGTACACTAGAGGGAGGACGTTAACTCTAGTATCAAGCCAATGTTGCTTTACCGCTCGGAGACATGGTGAATTGCTAAGCAAAAATACAGACCTTCGTCAACAAATGCCTGCGCATAATCTTGCACCTAAAATGGCCAGGAAGGTCTACAATGTCACGCTGTGGGAAAGGACCAATCAAGTAGAAAAGAGAAAATGAAGGTAGACAAGGCATACGCTGAGAAAATCATCAATACACACCAACCGACAATTACTCACACGGGACCCTGAAGGGATGATAAGAAGAGGAAGGGTTACACACGCATGGGCATGAGGCACGGGAATGGAAAGGAAGAATATAGTTATACCCGGAAACAATTTGAGAAGTGGCATCTGATGAAGCCTGTTATTCCCATAACCATATCCCAGGACCACGAAGTTGATGTCATAACATAGGTTTTGGGATGCAATAATTTTAAAGATGTTATTTAAATATTGTATGAAATGGGCAAAGTTTCTTCAACCATTAGATTATTGACGTTATCCTGATGCCTCCCCCCTACCCCCTACCCTCTACCCCCTACGCCCACACAAAGGATTCCCTACCAGTTCACATATCCCCCGACATCCGCCTCATTTGTATAGCATTGTGCAGCGCAGGTTGGCTTTTAAGCACATACACTGTCCTTTGCAGCCTTTCGTGCAGCCGCACTAGATGATCGGCCACAACAAAAATAAGAATAGGTTTAAAGAAAACCAAGGATCTATACGGACGTCTAATGGTTCTTGCCAGGTCAAGCCAATACATTGACCATACACATGCTAATGGCTACTATGAGCTCATGCTGACACCAAGGGCACTGTCTGCACCAAACGGTGCATTACTTCCGTACACAGACAAGTCCAAGTTAATCCACTTCCACGAGAAGTTGACATATGCGGAAATGCCTCCTCTGTGAAACCAGCCGCAGCCGGTGCCTACAAAAGACGTTGTGTTTCAGCCATTGCAACAGACGGAGGAATCGCGAACGCCTTTGATGTTGACAGGCACGATCATAGTAGCAAAGCCACAGTAGTCAATGACGTGATACTTGTCCAAAAACTGACGATGAAAGCCGCTGCAATAGGGACAATCAAGAATCTTAGTAAACGCTTTAATGTCAGAGTTATGTTTGTAACGAAAGGCTATCATAAAAATATTCTTGTGTTTGATACCTATAATGTTGGTTCACTAAAATGTGCCACGAAAGAGAAATGACGACTAGGGCGTGAACCAGTTCGATACCAGACGAGGAATAAAGCATCCAACATATCACCATGAAGCGGTTCTTGTCACATGATAAACAAAAGCTGATTTGACAGACTACCTGGTAGAGCAAGTAATTGATAATAATGATTCGTCAAAGCTGATCACCATATTTGCGACAGGGCAAAACAAACACAATAGCAATTTGTGGTTTAACGACAATAATCACAAACAAACTGACACTCAAGTTTAGTATCACTCAGACGCCCTCGTGTCATCCTCGCAAGCTAGGGGTGGTTTTCACGAGCGGCTAAGCGATATATTGTGTTCGTAAATCGTGAACGTAAATCGTGACATAGGCAACTTGTTGACTGAAATAAAGACCACCGAAACTTCCCAGCAATCGATATTATTGGCTGGGCTTATATTCAGAGTTTCGCAAGGCGATCTGCCAGGGGGTACCGAGACTGTGCACGCGAGGATCCCTCGTGCTGCACAACTGACGTTCTTCTCGCCAAACATTATGATGTACTCCACCACAGAAACGTGTCAATAATTATACATCAATGACATCGGGAAATGTCCAAACACAGGTAATCTGGAAAGCTAATAGGAGTCAAGAAGGCAAAGGCTTCGAACGCCTCCCATACACTCTCCGGGGATGGATAACATTGGGGTGTTATCTTGAATAGGCAAGACAACCTTACTACAAGTTTACCTCACAACACAAAGTAGTGTCGTCAAAGCCCTGGATTTGCTTGCTCGTGCCAACAACGTAACAGAAGCTCAGTTTTCCATATTGGCAAATTCGTATGTACTGTATGCATACGCAGTAACAGGAATCTTGATCGACAGATTCGCGCAGTTTTGTTGACAATGTTCCACCTAAACGCGATATTCTCAAGCATCATATCCGGAGAGTCCACATCCAGGCCAGGATAAGGCGTCAGACCAGCGTTGTTCTACAAGAGTTACTGGATCCGCTGAAGAATGAATGTTATAAGGAAACAGGTGGTCAGGTAAGACCAATCACCACATGTACTCCCAGCACCAAAGACGAGATGGCGAGATGGTAAGATGTCAGTGCAAACGCGATGGCTCATTTAAAAAGGAGCTTCGGAAGGTCAAAGGGCTTGACATGCACATATATGTGTATGTGCAGCACTGACTACCAGATTTATGACGACTGTCGTATGAGAATGTTCGCTGATCATTGGGACCATTAGTCGTACGTCATTGCCCATATTTGGTGTGCGGTCGTCAAGGTGATCCGCTATCTTGGCTATACACAACCGAATATTTTGCATTGTCTACCATGGGATCCAAACGATATTATGATGGATAATGCCATCTTTAAAGCCTGACTGTGACACAAGTTCGTCAGGTGACCGGCTAAAGATGTGCAGGTGAAACAAATAGTGGACTGTTTCCCTAAACAACCTACATTTTACATCAACTTTGTGGCTTTAGGTTATGCAGTTCTTAAACTATCGAAATAGTAAGTTTTGAGGGACGCCATCTTTAAAAATGGCGGATATGTGAATGTCTCCGAAGGTCAAGTGTAAAATATTTGAAATTGCTATCGACAAAGCTATTCAAAAGTGTAAACTTTACGGCTGTATGTGACGTAGTTGTTGAGACATCGTGATATTTTTATTAACGACCGCCATCTTTAAGCGGATGTGTATATCGGAGAAGTCCAAGTGTAACAAATTTGAAATCTGTGATCCCTAGAACCTACACATATAGGCCACAAGTTATAGCTCTAGGTGACACAGTTATTAAGATTTATGAGAAAATTGATTTTGGCCACCATTTCTGAAAATCCAAAATGGCCGCCTTATAAACCGGCGAAAATACGTAGTGAAACTGACTACAGCGCTGAAAACTGGGTATTCAACAACGCTATTTGAAATACAAACATAGCCACCAGGTACGATGCCAGCAATATTTCACCAGACCATTTTGTGCCAGGAAAACCTTTCGGCATTCGCTTTTTGCAACAAGATAGCACAACTACAATTAAACTAAAGACGTTAAGCAAATATGTTAAAATAATAACATGGAGCTAGACGGGGAACGTCCTCATAGTGGGCAAAGACAGCTTCTAGGCGCATTAACACGAACACCTGAAGACACTCAAGGCACACGGAAAGTGTGTCACCAAAATAAATGTATTGATACAAAACTAGAAAAAGAACGATGACAGAGATGGAGTCTTAGCATGAAACTACACAGGTGACCAACAGAGTTATCTGGAGAGCGTGCACTGCCCCCTACAGGCCACTGCCTAGGTCCGGATATTTGGTGATAGGTTATATTTTCTTTGCAATCAAAAAAGAATTGTATAAAATACAGTAAAAAATGATAAAATATTCTTTATAAAATATATGATTAAATAGTTAATTTAATAAAAAGAATAATGCGATATGATACGTAAGGTTGGTAGAAACATTTTGCGTGAAGAGTTTGTGAAGTTTACCATGGTATAGGCGTTGGAAGGATTGGGGCTCATCACCCAATGTTGAGAGAGGAGGGGTTTAAACCCTCAGTAATGAGTGTTTTTTTAACGTGGGTGATCGCCATTCCAGCATCGGTGTATAATTTGAAAAAAATTGGAATAGTTAGAAATTTCGTTAAAACATTTCAATAACACCCATGCACCCTTTGTTTTTTGCACAATTTTTAACTTAATCCCGGACGATGTTCAACAGCATCCCTCGATCTTCAAATATCATGTCCGACCGACAGCGCGGAAGCGTTCATAATTTTGTTGAACAGCACCACCCTCCACTACGTCTTTCAATGTCACGTGTGACAGTGTCCGAAGTGCTGAGTGAGAGGTAAAGTATAAAATTACAATATCCACCCCAGACCCTACCATCTACCCACCCCTGTCTTCCGATGTCATGTCTGGCCGAATTGATAGCGAATGCGGAGTGGCGAATTGACGTTCTGAGCTCAGCCCTTTCAATATTTCAGGCGACGGCATTTCATGGCCATCAGATCTACAAAATAGGACCAGTGCCTCGGAGATTTACGGTTGCAATATGGTAGTTTTGGGATGCGATGGCAGATTTCGCCAACATGCCAATATCTATACGCCATGCTATCAAATTGTTGGAATCTCAGTAAGTAAATTTTAGACATCCTTATTCTTATGCCTCATGAGCTTGTAGCTTTGGTTGGCATAATCACCCAAAATGTCACAACTGTTACATCGGTGTTAAATCAGTTCCATGCACATAGTCGTACAACTTATTGTTCCAAAACTCTGAGTATTTTTAACAAGGGCACATTATTTCAAACTTAAGGTTACCTACAATATTATAGTCAGACCTATGGCTACCACCGACAGGACCATGTAAGTAATTATATAGAAACATTTGACGCCCTATTACGTAACAATATTTTACGGATTCAGGCAAGAAGTGTATATGCCATTGAAAATGAAGTGATAAGACAAATGTGCTATTGTGTAAATACGATTACTGGACGAATGTGATCTAGATGAGCAAATACAGTTTATATTGAACAATGCGGATTTAAAATAAGAAATTTAAAAATATTAAATATGTTTAAAAAAAAAACTTTACATAATTACACACACACGCACACACACACACACACACACACACACACACACACACACACACACACACACACACACACACACACACACACACACACACACACACACACAAACACACACAAACACATACGCACACATGCACCACACACACGCACACACGTATGCACACACATTAAACATTTTAATACTTCTTTCATGTTTTATTTGTATGTGAATCATGGGCGGAATGCCCCACTGCGTGAATGCACCATTACCTGAATGCACAAAACATAGTCGCAATGCACAAACGGATGCATCACTTTTGTTCGGACCACTGATGATACTATTGTCAAACCTATGTAAAATATAGTTAACTCAGTTGTACATATTAAATAGTTATATATTAAATGCATAATTAATAAAGAGAAAACACATTTTGTGAACTTTCTATACATTCTTGAAAGTAAACTCGATATGTTTTGTCTTTCATGTTTTGTCAAGTGTATGTGTATGATTATATTTATGTAATTGAAGTTGGCTTGGACATCGGAAGACGGGTTTGTGTGAGGGTTTGTGCGCGCTCGCGCGTGTGTGCGTGTTGCTGGATGTTTGAAGCTAGTTAATTTTTTTCCGGGTGACCTGGTTATTCACGACAGATCCGGGAGTTTATATATGCATGTAAAGCGCCTGAGAGCAATCTGATTGATTCGGGCGCAATACAAATAAATTGTATTATTATTATTATTATTATACATATATATGTATATATACACACACACACACACACACACACACACACACACACACACACACACACACACACACACACACACACACACACACACACACACACACACACACACACACACAACGGTAGTTTCGCAAAGCCAGTGTTTCCCGTAAGGTTTTTTGTGATGTTGAATGGCTGCTTTTGGTCACTCCCACAACACGCAATCTTGTCGGAGTAGTAACTACGCCTCGTGGTGAGTAACATATGGTTTACGGCCACACATTGCGCCCGATATTCTTGGCGATGTACCTCGAGGCCAGTACGTAGCCAAGTCCGCTCCGCTCGCCGTCGGTTCTGCTTCTCACGCCACAGTTCGTCGGTGTACCACGGCGAGTTAGGTCGCAAGGTTACGGTTTCTCGAGCCACGGAGCGTGGTGATCGACACTCCGACGTAATCCAGTGTCGTATGCTTCAACCATTGCTCCAACAGGTCCATCAATGTAAAAATCTGAGAAAGATGTAATATCTTTGAGGAAATCGGAAACACATATATGACACAATCTGTGAAAGGTTAGTGTTTTCCGCACCCAAGCCGACTTTCTTGCAATTACCACAAACCTTATAGCCAGGTGGCCTCCAGATTGATTGCCGTGTGTGTCGCATAAACACGGATCATAGAGAGTTAGTAGTACAGGTACTACGCAAGTATTAGTATTATCCGTAATGATGACCACATCCAAGATGTGCCCCGTACTGTGGGTGGTATCTTTCGTTAGTTGCTTCATTCCTCGGTCGCTGAGTGTCTCAGAAAAGCGTCGTACGTCCGGTTCTGTTGGAATGTCCAAGTGAAAGTTCAAATCACCAGTGATAATAATATCATGCGTATCCAGCATTATTTCATCTAAATACGCAAACCACTGGTCGAAGAAAACGGTGCTGGTAAAACCGTTTCGCTTCGATGGTGGCGGAAGATACACGACACACAACCTTGAGGTGACACTACGTGTAGTTAAATAATAATCGGAATGTTCAAAATGAGTGTAATTTCCGCGCGTTGAAATCGCTTTTATTGTCAGGCCGGACTTGTACAACGTTTTCCACCAGGTCGTGACACGGAATGAAATTCGTATCCACATGGAACTAACGCTCTTATCACGTGATCATCAATGACGCTACCGAGCCACGTCTCCATCAGAGCTAAAATGTCGATGTCTCGCGAAATCACGTCAGAAACAGAAATCGCTTTATTCTTAACCGAACGTACATTGATGCAATGCACATTCAATTTAGCGATACACGGACACTCGATCCCAACGGAGGTGACAATGTTCTTGGAAAGGAGGTTACATATTGATGTCCTTGTTTTCCGGTTGGCGGAAGCCGACGTGACGCAACGGTTTACAACAACACGAATTGTTCTTTGTTTGAGCCTGCCAGCCCTACAACCGCGGCGAGTGCTTGCACGCTTGACTTGTCGAGATCCGGGGTAAACTCCACTGACATGTCCAGAGTAAAGCCCATTGCCAATGTTTATCAATACATTCCTGCAATAAGCAATAATTCCCAGAAGAATGGCAAGTCTATTTCTAGCCATGCACATCACACCGTGGCAGTTCAGTCAGTGGCACACATTCAGGGAGAATTTCAAGATACATCCAACGTCTTTAAATACATAAAATCACGATATTCGGGAATCGACGTGGTAACAAGACCATATAACGTCAGCAGCGACAGTATTCCAGATATAATTGACACAACCTAATGCAGGTTGTATATGCAATCGTAGTCGTATATGTTTCAGTGAACAGCAATGCAGTCTGTTCCAAACATGACACGCCCAAATATATATATATATATATATACATATATATATATATATATACATATATATATATATATATATATACATATATATATATATATACACATATATATATATATACTTAAATTATTATATAATTAATACGATGTTTCGTGGATGTTTTCGTTTTGATTAGTTAGACAATAGTGTTGTCTAAACGTTTTAACTATTTAGACAATATTGAAGAATTTTCTTCGTATACAGTTTTTGTTTACTTCTCAACAGTGCCAATAAAAAAACACAACTGTTCTTATATTTACCTGCAATGAATGAATCAATACAAACTTGCAACGAATATAATAATAATAATAAAATATATGTGTGTATCATGTGGGTCTTTTTAAAAATTAACGTAATTTTATGACAATAAAGTGTAATTTTATGTCAGCCTTTTTAATACCAAGAAATACGTTTGTTTAATTTAACATGGACCAATATCTGAAAATGATCATTATAATATAATTTGTTCTACATACCTACCAAGTTTCATGCTTTTATCACCTAACGCACAATGATTGTATTATATTTTGTAACTATGACGCCCACTACTGATATACAATATTATATATTACCAACAACGGATTGAAATGAATGAATATTAAACTAAACGGTCCATGAATCTAACAAAATTAGTTGTGCTCCCCGAAATATAGTAAAAATGTCTGATATTTACCCATACAATACCAATGTATGAGTTATTAATGTATACAAATAATATACGCCATGACATAATTTCATATACCAAAAGTGGTGCATTGCGACCAGACCGTTGGAGCATTGCGACTAGGCTGTTGGTACATTACGACTGGTGCATTCATTCGGTGTATCCCGACCATTTACCTTGTATGTACTTGATTGTCCAGTGGCTCAAACAGAAGACCTTGTCATGTCACCCTAAAATCATTTCTTTGCATGTTGTATTAGTCCATGCCATCTAGTAACAAAATACACAGGGTGTAGACTTCACACCCGCTTGCCTTTTTCAGAATCGATGATGGCCGCCGAAAAGTTAGAAATGACATAACTTCCGAACGAATTGACATAGGAAGGTGATCTTGAGGTACAGACATAGGTTTTATGGGGCAAGACATTTCTAACTGACGTTTTCATCAATATTGGTTGATTTTTTTAATTGCAGAACAATCCAATATGGCTGCCAAAATGACTGCCGAAATGCTAAAAATGCTTTAAAATGGCATAATTTAGGAGCTAGTTGACATAGAACGACGATATTGGTGTCTGAGTATTGTTTTTTGTGGTCACGGATTCTGATTCCGGTGTTTTTATGACGATTTGAGGAATCCATATGTGGCCAAATAATCATACGTCCTCCAAAATAAAAATAAAAATTTTAAGCCAACAACTATGTTGGTATTTGTCTGTTGATACAAAATATTCAAATTGAAACGGACATATCAAATGAACAGGCTTTTTATTGGTTACAATCCATTATGAACTCCTCACCGTATTGTCAGTAGACAGGTAATGTAAGTGACAGTGATTCGTGACCGTTTAAGAAAACCTACATATCAAGATATTATTATTATTATGGAAATATTACTTCGACTTCATGATAAAGCACATCAGGTAGCTATAACCAACACCATCCAATTACAGTAGAACTATTGGATGATCAACTGGACACAGTTATAACAAAATATACCAAAACGCCTTCGTTATGTGCCTCATTAACATTACGGCACAATTACTCCTGATCCTCGTTAGACTCATCAATAACATACTGATTCTCACCGGACACATCCTCGACATCTTCATCCTCAGTAGACGCCTTCCTATTGAATGGGTCGTTGCACTGAAGTCCTCCCTCACATAAACAAAAGATGGTGTATGCGACTTGACGTTCGGTACATCCACAGTTGTTTCCTTTACAGGGTCGCTCTGACTCACGACAACATCGTATGAGCGTGAGTACAGACTCAGGAGCTAGAGGTATTCCCCCAACAACTTTGGTGTCATGGTCTGCCTCCCACCCCAACTCTATTGGGTTGTGAGAGAGAGAGAGATCCGATTCTAGGGCTCCATCCCATTGTGCAACCTGGTAATGGCATCTGAGCACATTCTGGACAAATGCCTCAGTTGTTGGTGGGAAAGACCATAGTTTTGGGGCAGAGGTAGTACTCATTCCAATTTTCAGCGCCAACATACGCTGACGGCACTCTGTCATGGAGTCACACTCCAGTTTGCTACCATAAGATGCAACCACAAATGCAGTTGCCTCCCTCTCGACCTGCTCCATATTACCATCAACTTTACCGATAGTGTCGAGTTTCATAATGGATTGTAACCAATAAAAAGCCTGTTCATTTGATATGTCCGTTTCCTTCTTTGTTACTGATATGGCAGTTACCTTTCCAACTCCGTAAGTGGCCGCCACAGTATCACACCCATTTATGGCATGCAGGACAAGAACCTGTGAGATGATATCGGTGTGCTTCTTCACAGTTCACGCTGGAATGTCAACACTTGTTCGGTCATGTATAGGAGACTGCATGATCATGGGACCCTGCAGGTTTTGGGCTGCATAATGGTGGAGAAGTAGCACAAAAACTTCCGTGTCGTAAGCAACGACGGAGACTCTTGCCTGTGGATCCTGGCCAATAAAAATGGCCTGTTGGGTCATGATGATGTCTGCCTCATCATGTTTAGACACATTTAAGTTAGCTGCAAATGAGGTTGTTTTCGCCCATTGAACACTTGAGTCTGAACTGCATCTTCTCCGGACACCACAAGGTGATGGTCCTGTGTGGAATTGTTGAGGAAGTCGTTATCGTTCAAGATTTGTTCACATAGCACGTGGTCCAGCTACACGTTGTTGTGCGTATATTTCAGCACTGAATCACGGGCTGGAAGTGGCGACTCCAGGTTGCGTTTATGGACCCTTGAAGACGTCGTGGCTCGCGCTGCTCGGGTGCTGCTCTTAGTTGAGTAGTCCAGGTACCTGTCAAACGCCAGGTACATGTCATAATAATAATAATAATAATAAGATAGCTTCTATTGCGCCTAAATCCTTGGAAACCAAGCTCAGAGGCGCATAAAAACAAAAGGATTGGTCAATCTCAAAATCCATAAGTAGTATTCCAGTTGTCAACAGATGCGGCAAGGCGCAAGGGAGCTACGGTGGATAAGCAAGGTTGTAAAGATAAGTTTTTAAATGACGACGGAATTTTGTAATATTTTCAACTGATCTAACACTGATAGTTTGGAAGCCAACCGGACTGTGAAGCCGTGAACAAACGTCTGGACTGAGTCCTTTGCAGGCCAATCAATTGTCCAGAGAGCAGCGGAGACATCAATGAATACAGCAGTCGGAGATCCCCAAGCCCTAAGTTTGACTTCCACAGCTAGGTTTTTCTTGAGCGTTGATTTGCCGGTCGCCATTCTCATGCTATATGGATGGAACATGGAGGGTGCGTAGGCTGCCAGCTCGATTGAGAGTACTTGAGGTAAGTCGAGATCTCTGTTGCTGACTAGAAGACCTATGACTCTGGCGTAGACTGCCTCCCGGTCCAACATTTTGTGCTCTCCAATCGAATGAAAAAAGCGTTATTGTGTGAGCTGTGTGTCAATGCAAACTTGTGCGTAACGGTATTCAAAAAAGGGAAATCTAGCAACAGTCAACTATAGTTTATACATTAAACTAACGGAAACGTATTATTTTAATATGGATGCCGCGTAAATTATGCGCTTACAGATGCGTTTTCAAAGAAGACTGTCAACTCAGACTGCCTGTTTTTGGCCTACCAGGCATACAAGATTACCCCTTATGAAAACATATATTTTAAGAAGTGTCACATTTTTGCATGCACCTATACTGCAAGATACCTATTTACAGTTTGACCTATTAATGGTCTAGCTATGGCATTATAAAGATTCTAGGACGTCAAATAACCTTGACCTTTGCCTTTGCATGTCACTTTTACCTTCAAGTGTACAGGTGATGTAGGTATTTGGATTCGTCATTCTCAAAACCCCCATGAAAGAGGCTGTGATTTGCTTTGCTACATCTTTAATGCTCAATTTTTAAAAACATTTTAAGGGTTTCAGGACTTCAAATTACCTTGATTTCGACCTATTTGACATGACGTTATCTTCTAAGCATCGCCAAACATACCCCAAAGAAACAACCTGAAAAAAAAACATTATTTTGACACCAACATCACCACTCTATCTCATACAATTCTAAAGTTATAAGAATGTCAAGGAGTTTTGGTGTTTCGGCAGTCATTTTAGCAGCCATATTGCATTTTTCTGCAACAAAAACTCAACCAATCTTGATGAAAACCTCAGAAATAGATTCATTGCCCCCCCAAAAAACCTATGTCTAGACCCCAACATCACTTTCCTAAGTCAATTCGTTCAGAAGTAATGTCTTTCTAGCATTTCGGCGGCCATTTTGTAGGCCATCTTGGATTCTGAAAAAGGCAAGCAAGTGTGAAGTCCACACCCAGTGGATTTTTTTACTAGATGACACGGACTAATCAAAAATGCAAAGAAATTATTTTAGGGAGACATGACAAGGTTTTGGGAAAATATATGGTTCAGCCACTGGATTATGAATATTGTGGTATGTAGTACCGACTATGTCGTGTGGGTATTTTGTGGAAACGGAACGCAAGATGAAGTCACACTGCCTCGTCACACCGACGTAGTGCCTTCGCTGTTCTCCACACACTGCCACCAGGTGCCGCCTAGTGTTGAGGTGTGAATGTGCAGTCATGCGTGACGCCATCGAAGCACTCTCTGCGACGCCACGCTGAACAGAGCAACGCTAAGTTCAGTGAGTGTTCCGAGTTTACGACTCAGGTGCCGACTGCGGTAACTAGAGCGAGCGGGGCCAGTCGTGTGACTCGAGGGCGGGGATATATGATCACCCAACCGCGACGACGTTGTGTAGGCAAACGTTCCTGCGATCAGCGACGCCTCGGCACCAATGGCGGAATGATAAGTGGACTCTTTATCGGCCTTCTGCTAAAGGTACACCACTTCTGGAGAGAACGGGTGAGCGAGAATCGATATTTACGGTGTTACGCGTTGTAGTGGTGGGGTAAACACATGCTTGTGGCTTAACCAGAGTCATGGTGTCACCCATGGAGGTGTAGTCGCCTACGCGAGTCGGGACTGAATGTGCCAAACAACTCGGGACTTCCCCTCTGCGCTGTCAACACACACACCTGTGTTTGCAATATATTCACACATGTAGTGCTTCTGGTATGTTAGTGTAAACGTCTCGGTAGAAACAAGACGTCAGGGAGATGAAGGTTGACTTAGTGTTGGAGCTCGTCGTGGTTGACTAGTTAAGTCGGACGGATTTGAACGTGGTATTTGAGGGGGTCAGCATGCCTGTGAAATAGAGTGTGTCGTGAATGGCTGACTGACTGGCTGGATACCATGGCGCGTTGGGGGTAAATCATTTACAGCGACTCTCGACAAGACGATAAACTTAGGTAGCTTCTTGAATGAACGACTCGTGGCATTTAGTGCTCAGTGGCAAGACCGAGTACTTCAGAATCGTTGACGGTGTGAGGGTGGGTGCGTGCGTGCGTGCGTGCATGGGTTGGGTGTTGATGGGGGTGGGTGGGTGGATACGGTTCTACGTGCGTGTGCGGGCGGCGTGGTAAATGTCAGTGGTAGGACAAACAGCAGTATTATGAAGACTATTCCAGATGTAAATATCCGTATATCCGGCGACATATTTGTATATTGTATCGTTACCTTTAGGATGACATAACAGACAAAACAAGAATCGCCATTGCAACTTGAGATACAACCTTCTGAATTGTTGATCCACCCCACACACCATCCCATTGACAGTCCCCAGGGTGAAATAAAAAACATATAATAAATACACGAACATCCAGTGACCCAAGTGGGTCTGGTAGCCTACACAATAATACACGCGAAACTGACATGCTCGGACACACACACACCCACACACACACACGCACACACACACACACACACACACACACACACACACACACACACACACACACACACACACACACACACACACACACACACACACACACACACACACACGTAAACAAACAAACAAACAAACAGAGACACACAGTCTCGCTGGCGTCGGAACAAAATTAACATTGAGGGGGCTGAGCCGGAGCTTCAGTTCTCCGCCGTCGGTCTTGACTTTGGAAGACGGGGGTGTGGTGAGGTGTTTTTGAAGATTTTTGGGATGACGTTGTACATTTTTGTAGGAAAGCAGAGAGATGCACGGGTGCTGTTGGATTCAACTCAAAAGTTGAAACTCGACTGGCGCTCACCCAAAAAAAAAAAAAAAACCCACAAAAGATCGTCTGATTTAATTGTTCGTAAACTCTTTTCATTTGTGCGATTGATATTTAATCTATATAATAATACTTTAACATTTGAGCATTGTAAGTGCAATGAATCCCTAGGCACTTAGGTTCACGCGCCTCTTTCCCTGTTCAATCACTTCCCTTGATCATTGGCCCCTGTTTCATCTACCAAATTGATGTATTCCTGTGGAAGTGTGGGGAAGAGAATCTCACGGAATGACTGTAGAATACAAGAAATAAATTGGTGGCGGGATAGATTCGGAGAAATAGGGTGTCACGTGGGCACACTTAAAATGACGTCATCCCGCGGACAGCCGAGTGTAAGACGAAAACGATGATGAGTAAGGTGTTTTTTTCCGTAGAAATGACAGAGCGTATGCAGAGTCACGAGTGACGGGAGCTTCTTTCGCCGTCAGTTGCCGATATGAAACTAATTGCACGCCTATCAGGGTAGTCGTGGCCGCGCGAGAGAGAAATGTGAACGAGCAAAGAAAATTTCAATTTGCGATACACACAACACATTATAGGACAGTACAGGAAACATACATTGCAGTACACACATGACACATGTAGGACAGTACAGGAATCATACATTGCAGTACACACATGACACATGTAGGACAGTACAGGAAACATACATTGCAGTACACACATGACACATGTAGGACAGTACAGGAAACATGCACTGCAGTACACACATGACACATGTAGGACAGTACAGGAAACATACACTGCAGTACATACATGACACATATAGGACAGTACAGGAAACATACATTGTAGTACACACATGACACATGTAGGACAGTACAGGAAACATACACTGCAGTACACACATGACAAATGTAGGACAGTACAGGAAACATACATTGCAGTGCACACATGACACATGTAGGACAGTACAGGAAACATACATTGCAGTACACACATGACACATGTAGGACAGTACAGGAAACATACACTGCAGTACACACATGACACATGTAGGACAGTAAAGGAAACATACACTGCAGTACACACATGACACGTGTAGGACAGTACAGGAAACATAGACTGCAGTACACACATGACAAATGTAGGACAGTACAGGAAACATACATTGCAGTGCACACATGACACATTTTGGACAGTAGAGGAAACATACATTGCAGTACACACATGACACATGTAGGACAGTACAGGAAACATACACTGCAGTACACACATGACACATGTAGGACAGTAAAGGAAACATACACTGCAGTACACACATGACACGTGTAGGACAGTACAGGAAACATAGACTGCAGTACACACATGACACATGTAGGACAGTACAGGAAACATACACTGCAGTACACACATGACACATGTAGGACAGTACAGGAAACATACACTGCAGTACACACATGACACATGTAGGACAGTACAGGAAACATACACTGCAGTACATACATGACACATATAGGACAGTACAGGAAACATACATTGTTGTACACACATGACACATGTAGGACAGTACAGGAAACATACACTGCAGTACACACATGACAAATGTAGGACAGTACAGGAAACATACATTGCAGTGCACACATGACACATGTAGGACAGTACAGGAAACATACATTGCAGTACACACATGACACATGTAGGACAGTACAGGAAACATACACTGCAGTACACACATGACACATGTAGGACAGTAAAGGAAACATACACTGCAGTACACACATGACACGTGTAGGACAGTACAGGAAACATAGACTGCAGTACACACATGACACATGTAGGACAGTACAGGAAACATACACTGAAGTACACACATGACACATGTAGGACAGTACAGGAAACATACACTGCAGTACACACATGACACATGTAGGACAGTACAGGAAACATACACTGCAGTACACATATGACACATGTAGGACAGTACAGGAAACATACACTGCAGTACACACATGACACATGTAGGACAGTACCGGAAACATACATTGCAGTACACACATGACACATGTAGGACAGTACAGGAAACATACACTGCAGTACACACATGACACATGTAGGACAGTAAAGGAAACATACACTGCAGTACACACATGACACGTGTAGGACAGTACAGGAAACATAGACTGCAGTACACACATGACACATGTAGGACAGTACAGGAAACATACACTGAAGTACACACATGACACATGTAGGACAGTACAGGAAACATACACTGCAGTACACACATGACACATGCAGGACAGTGCGCGTACGACATGACACGTAGAAGAGTACACACTGCAAGTGCCTCTTAGGACAATAATTATATTAGTAAATATACAAAATGTAATTCAAAGACGTTTAGTAAATAGAGTTGTGTGGAGACATTGGACACACTTATGGCGATGTTTTGTGGTCATTGGCGGTGGCGGCAACGGCCGCGTACACTTTAAACACATTCATAATTTTCTTGTAATCATTTAAATACTTCTGTGTGGTAACGTACGTATTTTATGCAGTTTATTGTTTTTTTATTATTTGCGTAGTAAATCCTCTTTTATTGCCCAAAATTGGGTCTTTTCGTCCATATAATTATACTTAATTTCGTGTGATATACAAGTGCTTAATTGTTTCCACAAGATACTGTACTTATGCACACTAACCCACAGTAATGACGTGCATGACGAACATTTGTAGACCTACTTAGCAATGTGTTTCTGGTGTAAATAAATATGTTGTGTTATTATTGTGTTTTTGGTAGGCAATTATTCACAGTGTAAGAGGAGCTACGCGTCACAGATTATAGACAGATTATAGTTGACAGATTTCAAGGACTAATCCACAGTGCTGTCACTAGCGGGAAGTAATGTACCATTACTACACTGTTTGTCACACTCACTTCGACTACGGTCATTTTATTTCTTTAGTCAATCAGTTGCAGAATCATTAAGCACCTAACTTCCACCCGTTACTGACTCCTACGTTTTTCTTCCACACAGAGATATGGATGGCGGTGAATCCACGACAGAACTTCGTTTGCCCACGACGAGGGAGTTCATGTCGGCCCCTAGCGACGACCCGATGTCGCCAGGTGGCGGCACCGTGCACGAGTTCAGCTTCTCGGCGCGCCACCTATCGTCATCGGAGGTAGTCGCTGACATACTGCACGAGCACGGCGCGAATATCCTCGTCCACTGCGCACTGATACGATCGCGTGACCGCATCACGCTAGAAACACTCCGCGACGCGTTGCAGGTATGATCGATGTTTGAAATATTTATTAGTGCATCAAAATTATAGCATTCCTAATTACAACAGATCTATATAGGGCCACACCGAGATACTTATAAATAGAACCTATCATGACTTTGCAAAAAGGTGTTTCAGACACAGTATACATGTTACATGTGAAACTGTCCAGGCGTGGCTATTGATAAGAGTGAAAACGTAGTTGACAATGTAATTCCATTTAAGTATAAGGTGCAACGTTAACAGAAGTGTTGTGAATCGTGCTCTGCTTTTACTTTTACAATACAACACTGTAACCATTTGGTCGGTCGGGTATGTATAGTGAAGTCGACACAGTGGACACCACGAGGGACTACAAAGACGAACGGTTATCATATAAGGAAAACATTACTGCCAGATGTATCTAAGAGTGTGTGTGTGTTTGTTTGTTTGTGTGTGTGTGTGTGTGTTTGTGTGTGTTTGTTTTGTTTGTGTGTATGTGTGTGTGTGTGTGTGTGTGTGTGTGAGAGAGAGAGTGTGTGCGTGCGTGCGTACGTGTGTGTGTGTGTGTGCGCGCGTGTGTGTTCACGTTTTCCTCCAAGACGGCTTGCATTTCTGACGCCAAGCTTTCATGGATTCATCTACATTTTATGGAAAGACAAGTAGCGCTTTTATCCCCCCCCCCAAATTCCCCAATAGTTGAAGGGTTCGTTGCAGGCAGGATTCATTTTGGCTGTCATTACCACAAATTAGGACCATGTGAAACTGCAATCTAATATCCGCAAGAAGGCCAGAGAGATTCCCATTAAGACAATTATATGTCGGTACTTTACAGTTATAATATATTTATTATATGACAGTCACGTGATCGGTTGAATATATGAACAGTAGAGTGACTATCGAGGATAGTTTTATAGCTGTACTTTCTATTGCGATACAATCGTAACAGTCTCATGACTATCGCGAGAGTATCACGGAAGCTAAATATGCTTATGGGCCGATTGTACAAGTTGTGAATTAAGCTACGTATCGTATGGACCCAGCCAACATTGACGGTGGTGGCGATGTTGGTCGGCGGACTGGGTAAATAAATAAACATTACATAAGACAATTAAACAATAACGTATACTATTACAACGACACAGCTAAACTTGCTGATGTACTTGATAAACTATTGTTACTTCGGCGGCACTGTTACTATCGATAGCTCACTGTGCTATCGCCGATAACTATCGATAGTTAAATTTACTACCGATAATATTGCATCACAGCATTGACTATTGCGATCCATCGATAGTTTGATGTATTGTTGCATCCCTAATGAACTGTCGCCATGCTTGTAGAGACTGGCATACTTCCAGCCTGCCCTGTGGATGAAGGTGGACAGCGACAAACCGAACCCACTGCGCAGACGAGTCACGAAGCGTTTTACGGAGATGCCCGACGATGACCGAGTGGTTGACGTCACAATTATACCCGCCAACGAGGCCGTGTCATGGCAACAGGTGGGCACTTGGGTTCGGTCTGGTTTTAGTACGCGCTGGACAGTGCATTGTTAATGTAGTGGGTATTACAGTAATGCAATTGATGATGTCACTTTTTCATTTCAACGAACCAACATTGAAGTACTAAGTCTAAGCCTATAAATAAGTGTTGGTAACATACTTAGAAATACATTTTGTATTTGCGGTTACCCCAACTCAGTGAACATATTTGTTAGTGATAATTATACATCGTAAATCTCAGGTTTTATCACAATTTGATCAGACAAAATGAAAACAATAATATCATGCAAGCAAACTTGGAACTTAATACTACTTCATAAGCTTACCAACTGTCCGACACTGCGACAGCTACTAAAGCATCCTCAATCTAATCCTTTCTGAAATTGCACAGATCGCTATCTCTGATGATGCCCAGTTTTCTAGGAAACATTATCATCATCATAATAATCATCATAATCATCATCACCTGTGTGTCACAATAGTTGTAAACAAAACATTCGGGCATTTTAAACTGTATAAGATGAGCCGTCCTGTTGAATGATGTACGTGAGACACCAACGAGACAATAGTAAGAAAGACAATGTAATCGACGCAACACATACAATGAGTGAACTGAGGCAACGTGACCTCAACAAATTGTCATTGTTTCGAAACTGCAGCAAGAGGATTGAGAGTTGGATTTATTTTCTAACTACTACCCCACCGCGCCCCATGTGGTGATTTAATTGACACTCGACCTGACCCAAGTTCGAATTGTATTGCTGCCATTTTGAAACTTGGACACTTTTGTTCATTCAAAGCTGCCTCAGTTCACTTGGCTATATAATTAAGAATTTTGTACTGACTGTGGTGAATGATACACACACACACACACACACACACACACACACACACACACACACACACACACACACACACACACACACACACACACACACACACACACACACACACACACACACACATATATATATGAAAAGAACAGTCTTCACGTAATAATTGCATTAATACTGCATGCTTTCCAGAGAAGACGACATGGTGTTCGCATAAACAGCTCTATCACGGGGTGATGTGTAAATCGTCTTGAATTGTTAACCTGGTGACATTGCAACTTGTTTCCATTGTTTTCTGTCTGTCATTGTGGTAGCCAGACAAGTCCCACTGAGGCCGGTGTCCCTCTCAATGGTGTCTGTCATTGTGGCAGCCAGAAAAGTCCCACTAAGGCCGGTATCCCTCTCAATGGTGTCTGTCATTGTGGCAGCCAGACAAGTACCACTGAGGCCGGTGTCCCTCTCAATGGTGTCTGTTATTGTGGCAGCCAAACAAGTCCCACTGAGGCCGGTGTCCCTCTCGGTGGTGTCTGTCATTGTGGCAGCCAGACAAGTCCCACTGAGGCTGGTGTCCCTCTCAATGGTGTCTGTCATTGTGGCAGCCAGACAAGTCCCACTGAGGCCGGTGACCCTCTCAATGGTGTCTGTCATTGTGGCAGCCAGACAAGTCCCACTGAGGCCGGTGACCCTCTCAATGGTGTCTGTCATTGTGGCAGCCAGACAAGTCCCACTGAGGCCGGTGACCCTCTCAATGGTGTCTGTCATTGTGGCAGCCAGACTTGTCCCACTGAGGCCGGCGACCCTCTCAATGGTGTCTGTCATTGTGGCAGCCAGACTTGTCCCACTGAGGCCGGCGACCCTCTCAATGGTGTCTGTCAGGGTCATGTTAGGGCAACCTCTTCTCAGAGGATCCGAGTGTTTCGAAAGGAGAACTCGGTTGGCAATTTCATCATGGCGCATCACATGCCCTGCCAGACGTAGACGCCGTTGCCTCACGGTGGTGGAGATCGGTGGTAGACTGGTTGGTGATGTGATCGAGCGAGGACACATTGGATATTTTCCGTAGTAATCTAGTATATGAGCTGGCAGGTGTTTTCTTGAATGTTTGTGTCTGTGTCATAATAAATTACTATAACCTTTGTATTAAGCAATGCCTTAGCGTTGGGTTTTCTTTCTTTCCACCAGGTGGCGCAGGCGGAATTGGGGAGGAAATTCGACAGTGGCAAGGGTCCGTTGTGGAGGGTAATATACGTGGCGATGGGGGATTGCATAGTGGAGGAAGAAGCGGCGGAGAAGACGGGAACCGCGAAGGCGCGACCGAGACGGAAGAGTTCCGCAGCCTGCCACGAGGGGATGCTACTATTTAAGATCCATCACGTGATCGCCGACGGCGTCAGCATGTTGGATCTGCTACAGCGGCAGTTGGTTCCGATGCTGAACAGCTGCCTGAAACACGACTCGGACCATGCCGTCCCACAATTCATTTCGTCGCTACCCATGGCCCCACCTGCCGACGAGTCTTTCATTAAGAAGGAGCAGCTATCGTGGACGAAGCGTCGGTCGCTTCGCTCGGCCAGCATGCGTGCGTCTCAGCGCTCTGACGGCAAGGTGGCGACCGAGGCGCCGTCTAGCGAGCCGCTTTTGCGAGTCGACGACGAAAACAAGCGGACAATGCTGAGCGAGACGGGAGTGTTGACGCTGACGTTTAGCTCGGCCGTCGGCCGTCGCTTCATTGAGCGGTGTGCACGTAGCGGGGTCGGCTTCGAGGAGGCGATGTTGACTGCAGCGTCTACGGCGTTGACGGTGACGGCAGCGTTCTGTCAGGTCGATCTACACAGTGACGTCGTCGTCTGTGGCCGTCCCATCGATCTGAGGCGTTACCACACGCTACACACTCACTACGAGCCGCTCGGACACTGGATCGCCTGCGACGTGGTCCGAGTGTCGGTTCCACACCGGCCACCCACTGACCACCGTTTCTGGACGGACGCCCGCACGGTGGCGACGTCTATCGGCAACAACGAACGGCCGTGGAAGAGTCTGTGCATGTATAGCGAGGTGGCGAAGGCGCTCGTGAACAGCACTGACGTCATAAAACACAAGATGTTCCGAGTGCACTTGGAGGTGGTTTCGCTGATTGAGGACGGCGACCGGACTACCGCCGAAACCCATGACGGTCCGGCGACCATGCAGGAGCACTACTTCGTCAAGTCGATGAGTGACGTCACACCGGCAACAATGGCGTTCACGTCGACGTTGCTCCGTGGACGCATCACGTGCTCGGTCGCTTTCAACTCTCGCTGGGTCTCGCGAGAGTTCGCAACGAAGTTCGCCGACACGTTACGCTGGCTGATTCCGCATGTCGTAAGTAGCGCGAAGCGCTCTTGTGTCGCACCGACGTCGTTTGCACCCCCACCCCACCCCCACCCCCTTATTAGACAGAAGAACGTATTTTCTAATGTATCAACGGTTCTGTTCCTTGATTGTTTATTTGTTGTTGCACCGAATCATTTTAATCAAGATGCAGAGTAACTCGGCGGTATGCCTCATTAAAATTTGATGGGTGTTGCAATTGGTTGCTTTGGGTTGGTAGCCCACTGTTGGACTTTATTTTGGAAGAGAATTCCCGCCCAGAATGGTGAAGTGATATCCGAGCTACGTTTACTTGCTACAGTTCTCAAGTATTCCTAAAACTGTAATTATACTAATATCCAATTCTCATAAATATCAGTAAATTGTCAATGATAATATTATATACATATAGAATAAGGCACACCCGTAAACACACGTGGAACCATATAGGTAAACGTTTGAAGTGAATAAGAATCATGTGTAATGTATTGTCCGACGTTGTCCATGTCGTCTGATGGTTATTATAGGGATGGTATCATAGTCATTATTCGTGCATACATGTGTGTGTGTGAGGTTGCGTGTGTGTGTTCACGCACGCACGCATATACGTATATAAATTATGCACAAGAGAAACAATTTCGGAGAAACAAGAATTATTCTTATTGTTGCCTTGAAATAGCCATAATATTATATTGTTGTCGTTTATAATTGTATTCAGCCACCACGTTTCTCTTTTTTAGACGGACCCTAACGCGGCGCGCATGAACCAGTTAGTGAAATTGCCAGCCTACGTGAGAGCGTGTCTCATCCGTTCTACCGACGTATGACAGGTGTCGCTGTTTTCGTGCGTTTCCGGTCGAGTTCCGACCAAAGACGGGCACAATACGGGCCTGAATCTGACACAGTAATATATCATAGATTTATATTGAAATATCGTATTTAACCATCTTGCACTTGACTATTAAGTGCGTAAACCTAGTAAAATCTTATATTGCAATATTCATGGTTAGCCAGTATGTAAATATGTTGGGATATATAACAGCTCAGAGAAGCGAGATCGAGGCAAAGCGGACACCAAAGAAAACAAACTTTAACAGACCAAGTACTAAAACACTATTAATGTTGGAATTCATTTAAACGATTAAATGATTTTTGTGCCCAGTAATTGTTACGCCGAGGATATATAATCTCGGACAATACATATACCCACTGCACATATGTCCAATTTGACCCAACCTTGGGGGTGATGTGGACATTTTGTAAGATATTTTATATTGGCGTTTTGCTGGGTCAGTAATTGGCATATGATTATGTAACTGTTTCAGTTCTTCATCTGTAGCAGTAACTGCATTGACTTTAATGCGGACACCCCTTTGTCCGCTTTGCCCCACACCCCCCGTTTTTTGCTAATTCGAACCATGCCAAACGCTACTGCATGAATATATTCGATAACCCGATATTTTCCACACGTTGGCGTTATATGGTCTACAGTTCGGAGCTAGATGGTGCTTGTGATCTGAGCATCAGAGGAAATGTGCCCCAGATGTCCGCTTTGCCCCGACCTCTCCTACTTAAATAGGATTAATATTTGACTGACAAGTGTATGTTGAATAGCTTTTGTTGAATTCCGCTGGATACATATTTTACACCAGTCTACTTGTTGTATGAGCTTTAGTTTGTATTGTATAATTTGAGGTGGCACGTATACAGCTTTAACGGTAAAACTCACATCTTTACTTCATTTTTGGGATAATCTCACGGTCCCGTGCTTTAGTGCCGAAATCTGCCGCTAGACCAATATGTTACGGTTACAAATAACTACTCATTTTTAAATCCAACTGTAGTGTTGTTGAAATGTGAAATGTTGTGTAGGCAGTATAATGTACTGCATAAACAACATTTCACGTAGAAAATGCACGAACATAAGTAAATATACCCTCAATTTGATAAGTATCCGCAGCGTTTCCCTAATCACCACGCACGACCTCTGGCGACCGCAGCGCGAGGCTCGTGGCGCCAGAGCCTCACCAACCGCCGTCGATCTACCGCTTTTGGGGCAATGTCACTTTGTACCTCTGTATAATGTGATTTTCTACACCCATTTTGCGTCATAGTATATCTCGGGAAGGTCTACTCATGTTGTACATGTATATTGACCTAGAGCGGGCGCACTAATCAGCAGAGTGCCAATATACGTAACGATGACGTGATTAGTTCGTCACCATGCATCGCAGGGAAACGTCACAATCGCTACAGTGACTCCATCTAGCAAGTTAAAAATGTTAATGCAAATTGACTGAAATAGCTATTTTGGATAGTAAAACCGCAGTCCCACAACACGTGGTTGTTGTGTGTGTGTGTGGGGGGGGGGGTTGAAAAATGGTAAATGCATACATTTTTGGCACTGTGAACTAATGAGACTGAGACTAATACAATTATGTGATGTTTAACTGTAAACAGATGGGTGAATTTTAGTTTTGTACATATGTAATATGAACTTATTATTAGTTGTGCAATAGTATACGTGACAGTTGTCCCCGAAATAGTGTTCTTTGTACAAACAACGTGTTTTTTCTGTTATCGTTTTGCTTGTTCAGAGAGTGGCAAGGCAATATTCCGCCGACAGGGCGCGTGTTGCATTACTCGAGTCCAAATGAAAAAAACCTATAACTGTCACAAGTGCGCATGTGTAAGAAAGTAAATGGACTCTGAAGCTCTGTCTGTACGTGAGGGTTTTAATAAAGATATACGATGAAATGTCAGCACACTTGTTGAATTTCAGTTAAAATGTTAGTATTAATACTAACCCTCATTTCGATTGCTTACTTACTTATGCCCATCGTCATTCCTGGGGCATAGGCCGTCGACAACAGCTCTCCAGAGTCCTCTGTCGTGGGCTCTTGTTTCAAGCTGCCTCCAAGTGTGTCCTGTCTTCTTGGTGTCCGCTTAGAGATCCCTTCGCCACGTGTTCTTTTGACGGCCTCTTTTTCTCCTACCTTGTGGATTCCATGTCAGAGCCTGTCTGGTGATATTTGATGCTGGTTTCCGGAGCGTGTGACCAATCCATCCCCGTCGTCTTCTTATTATTTCATCTTCGGCTGACAGTTGGTGAATCCTCCTCCACAAGTCAATGTTGCTGATGGTGTCTAGCCAGCGAATCTGGAGGATTCTTCTTAGACTGTTATTGATAAAAGTCTGTACTTTCTTGATGGTGGTATTGGTTGTCCTCCATGTCTCTGCTCTATACAGTAGGACTAACTTGACGTTGGAGTTAAACAGTCGGATCTTCGTGTGTAATGACAACACTTTGGAGCTCCAGATGTTCTTGAGCTATTAACTTGCCAATCCTTGCTCTAACATCCGCGTCTGGGCCGCCCTGCTTATCAATGATGCTACCCAGGTATGTGAAGGCCTCTACCTCTTCAAGTGCACTCCCTTCCAGTGTGACTGGCTCAGTGCTGGCTGTTTTAACCTTGAGGACCTTTGTCTTTCCTTTATGTATGTTGAGGCCCACTTGTGAGGAGATGGCTGCCAGTTCAGTGGTCTTCTCCTGCATCTGCTGGTGGCTGTGGGACAACAGTGCAGATCGTCGGAAAAGTCCCAAGTCCTCCAGTTGCGTTCACATTGTCAACTGGATTCCATTTCTTCTCTGTGTTGTGCCTGTCTTCAGTATCCAATCGATGGCCAGGAGAAAGAGGAACGGGGACAGCAGGCAGCCTTGCCTAACTCCCCTCTTCACTTTGAAACGGTTCGTTAGCTGTCCTCCATGGATTACTCTGCAGCCTGTTCCTTCATAACTGTTCTTAATCAGGTTGACCAGTTTGGTTAGTATGCCATAATGTCGTAATATTTTCCACAGGGTCTCCCTGTCTGAAGCTGTAAAACGCCTTTTCGTAGTCAACGAAGCTGATTTAGAGTGAGGAGTTCCACTCCAAGGATTGCTCTACTATGATGCGCAGTGTTGCGATCTGATCAACGCATGATCTGTTCGGGCGGAATCCAGCTTGTTGATCTCTCAGCAGTGGGTCGACTGCATTTGTGATTCTTTCCAAGATGATCCCGTTGAACACTTTCTCTGGCACTGACAGAAGTGTGATTCCTCTGTAGTTGGAACTGTTGCCGAGGTCTCCTTTCCTGGGGAGTTTTATGAGGTATCCGTCTGTCCAGTCTGATGGCACCTCTTCCTTTTCCAAGATCTTTCCAAAGAGAGGGTACAATAGTTCCACAGAGGTGTCTACATCTGCCTTGAATGCTTCTGCCGGAATCTCGTCCGGTCCTGCTGCTTTGTTATTCTTCAGCTGCTTTATGGCCCTCCTGATTTCCCCCTTGGTAGGCTTGTCACACTTGATGGGTAGGTCCGTTTCTGCTGGCTGTATGTCTGGGAGTCCGGTGGGGCAGGTCTGTTCAGAACTTCTTCAAAATGTTCAGCCCATCTGTTGAGCTGTTGCTCAGTTCCCGTGATGATCGTTCCTTCCTTGTCTTTAACTGGTCGTTCTGGCTTTACTTACCTGATAGTTTTTTGGTGGTGTCGTACAGCTGTATCATGCTCTGCCTCTTCTGCCAGACTGTCAATGTAGTTGCGCTTCTCTGTTTTTACACTCTTCTTTACTTATCTGTTGGCTTCTGTATGCTCTTCCTCTGCCTTTGCCTTTGCTGCTCTTGTTCGACTGCTGTTTACTACTGATTTCTTCTTCTTCCGTATTTGGATCTTGCGCAAGGTTTCTGCCTTGATCTAATCTTTCTGTTGCTGTTTCTTCAGGCCAACCACTTCTTGGGAAGTTGATGTCAGTGTCTTTTTGGTGTTCTGCACTGGTTGTTCAGGTCGGATTCTTCATCATGCAGCTTTTGTAGCACTTGGAATTTGTTATCAAGGTTCAGTTTGTATTCCTCTCTCATCTGTGGATCTTCCAGGAGGCCGACATTGTACTTTTGTCTCTTTGTTGCTGTCTCCATCCAATTTTTTTCAGCTTGAGTTTCAGTCTAGCAACCAGCAGTTGATGGTCGGATGCAACGTCAACTCCCCTCTTCATTCTTACATCTTGAAATGACCTATTGAATCTCTTGCCTATGCAGATGTGATCTATCTGGTTCTCTGCCACGTGGTCGGGTGACACCCATATAGTCTTGTGTATCCTTTTGTGTGTGAAAATGCTGCCCCCGATAACAATCTTGTTCAGTGCACATGTGTCCGCAAATCTCTCTCCATTCTCGTTCATCTCTCCAGCATCATGGGTTCCCATCACTTCTTCATATCCGTTGTTGTCCATTCCAATCTTCGCATTGAACTCTCCCATAAGGATGGTCACATCCTTTTCTCGGCACTTGTCCAGAATGCTTTGTAGTCTGCTGTAGACCTGGTCTTTGGTTTCTTCACCACTGCTGTTTGTTGGTGCGTAGCACTGGATGACATTCATCTTGATTTTCTTTTTCTTTGTTCTGAAGGATATTGTGATGATTCTTGGTCCACGCACTTCCCATCCTATCAACGCCCTGTGTGCCGCTCTTGATAGTATGAGTGTTACACCTTCAGTGAGGGGGGCATTGTGTTCGTCATGTCCCGAGAAGAGTAACATCTCTCCTGTAGGTATCCTTCTCTGTTCTGACTGTGTCCATCTTGTCTTGCTGATTCACAGCAGTGCAAGGTTGTAGTTGTTCATTTCCGCTGTTACTTGCGCTGTCTCTCCTGTCTGGTACTTGGTCCTCATGTATCATGTTCCCATATTAATGTGCTTGGTCTAAAGAAGGGTGCTCGGCCCTGTGGCTTCCGAGAGACTTTCACCACATGGCGTCATAGGTCCTCGAGATGAAGACCCTTCCTCTTCCAGGCATGTGTTCTCTTTAAATTATGTTGTCGACGTTTCTGTAGCAAGTAGTTTTTTTACGAGGTGGGTGTGCTAGCCTCATGCTCAACCCGCATCCTCTCTCATCCGGGCTTGGGACCGGCCACGGCGGACTTTTTGATTTCGATTGCTTGGTCATCAGTTTTAACATTTATCTTGAGAAAGAAAATTCCGAAAACCTACCAAGTATCCTCCACTACCTGTTAGGACGTATATACAACTTTTGCAGTAGTCTTGGTGAACACGTCAAACAGAGTATAACTTATTTAATTCCCTGTGAGGAATTAATTCAGTTGATATCGCGGTTCGGCGCTGGTACAATCGGGTGAAATTTGGCAAGTTTGTGAAACGATGACGTGGTGATGCACGTCCAGTCTAGAAGTGGATCGCCAAGTTCAAAGGACTGACGCTACGTGTCCGCCGCGCAATGGAATTTCGCAAACTAACATATGTAACGTCCTGAGTTATTTCTGTCGACGATTAAAACATGCACTCATTGTTTTATTAAACTGACTGCGCACATTACTTAGACTATTGAAGCATTACACATTTGAACACAGAACAACAAAATTCGCGATGTGCAAACAAACTGAGAAATTACCGTTAAGTAGCTAATTAGAGACGGTGAAATAATACGACCCATCGATCGACCCGGATGTTTAAAAACAGGTTAGACAAAATCATTATTTTGTTTTAATCAGTAAAATTTGCTTAGTACGTTTTTCTATTTGTAATATAACATATAGAAACAGTTACATAACGGATGTAAGCTATTTTCTATTTAGGTGGATAACGATCAGTTTTGGTCTTTAAAGTGTCTCGTCCAACTACAAACTTGTTTGCTAATATAATTTTTATTGATTGTTTATTTATTGTCATTAATATTTTTCAGTACTGTATTTGTACGTATTACGTATGTCTATATAATGTTGCTGATGCAAAAGTCCCGTTTGGTGAATTAGTCATGGTAAAAATGCCTTAAAAATTTCCAACACTATCCCTCTAGACAACAGACACTCTCACACACTGCCCTCACGGCAGCAGAAACTCTCCAACACTGCCCTCTCGACAGCAGAACATTTTCAACACTTCTCCCCCGTTGTCTTCCGAAGACGAGTCCGACAGCAGCTGAGGCTTCAGCTGATATTTGATCTATGTTTTTTGGGAAATGCCAGGCCGTAAAAGGCTCCCACGCAACAAGTTTGGTCAGAATCAGGCTAACTTAATAAAATAAAACACAAACTAAGGCTGATTTTGAATGAGTTTATATATATATGCTATCTTCTTCTTGTTTGTTTATACATTTCCCGGCTTTGCAGCCTCGATGGATTGTTTATAGACAGCTCTTTCGTTTGCCAGTCTCCCACTCGCCAGACGTTTGTTCCGATCCATGTATTTATGTTCTTCCCCCATTGTTTTCTGGGTCTTCCTCTGCTTCTGCTGCCTTCCACTTTTCCTCCCATTATTAATCTCTCTAGAAATTGATGGCGTTACATATGGCCGAAATAACGTAGTTTCTGTTTCTTTACACAGTTCAATAAAGTCCCGGGTGTAACACCAAGCTCATTTACGATAGATTCGTTTGTTCTACGTTCAGTCCATGAAACTCGTAATATCTTTCTATAACACTTGTTTTCAAATGCATTTAGTAATGTTCTTATTAAGAGTCCAGGTTTCGCATCCATACGTAGCAGTTGGAAACATGCAGGTTCGGATAATTCGTAGTTTCATATCTTTGTTTGTTGCTTTCCACATCTTCTTCATTTCCGTCAACTTATTACTCGGCATTGCCAACCTTCGCTTGATCTCTTTCATCTCATCTCCATCTGCTTTTATCAGTGACCCCAGATATTCAAACCTTTCCACTCGTTCTATTTCCTCGCCATCTTCTGTGACTTCTGATGGTTTTCGACATCCATTGACATCCACAATCTTAGTCTTCTTTACATTTAGTTTCAATCCTCATTGTGCTCTTTAACAGTAGTTATCAATTGAATAAATCTTTCGATTGTATTGGATATTAACGATGTGACGTCGGCATATCTCAATTCATATATCTCCTGTCCATTCACTTTCAGTCCATTAAAAAAAAACTTGCTTCTTGTGTCAGTCTCGACCTCTCTCGTGGTATTCTCTGTCTACAGACTGAATAGGTGGGGGGGGGACAAAATGCACCCCTGTCTCACACCCTTATCGAACCAATCCTGGGTACTACACTCTAATCTCACTGCAGACTGCTGCCCAACATATAAATTTCGGATAAATGATGTGATTTTCTGGTCAAATCCCATGCATATCAAGGTTTTCCAGAGTTGTTGGTGACTAACAATACCAAAAGCTTTCGAAAAATCTATGAAACATATCCTAAAGTCGTGGTTGAATTCTCTGCAATTTTGAACTAAAATCTTCAGGTCGAAGATATTATCTCTTGTTCCTCTTCCAGTCCGGAAACCAGCTTCTGGTGACTTCACATTCTAATTTTGTTGTTATTCTCTTCATTATGATTTTTAACATAATTTTACTCGCATGGCTGATGAGGGATATAGTCCTGTGGCTTGAGCATTTTTGGATGTCACCTTTTTTGGTATTGGTATAAGGATGGTTCGTTTCCAGTCCATGGCCCATGTTCCACTTTTCCATATTTTCTTGCATTATGTGTGATAGATATCCACGCCTGCTTCGCCACTTGCTTTTATTAGCTCTGCATTGATGTCATCAGTGCCAAGTCATTTTCCGTCCTTTAGACTTTTTATTGCCCACTCCACCTCTGAACGCAAAGGCTCAAGTTCATCTTCTGGTTCTGTCCACTTCCTTCCTTCATCCATTTCGACATCTTCTGTTTCTTCTTTCTTAAAAATGCTTTCACAATATTGCTTCCATCTATCAAGTATATCATCGCTTTCTGTCAGAGTCATTCCCGTTTCGTCTTTGATAACTCCAAGTCTGGGTTTGAAAGACCGTGTCATAGACTTTATTTCATCGGACATACTGCGACTATCGTTCATTCTCATACATAGTTCTATCTTTTCACATTTCTTCTCTAGAAAGTTCTTCTTGTTTCCTTGCACATTTGTTTAATCATCTTGCACTTCTCTCTGCATTTCCCATGATAATTCTCACTCCTTTGTTTGTTGTTCTTTAATTCTTGTTCTTTCTTCAAGAGCTGATTTAACTCCCGCCCGCCCGCCCGCCCGCCCGCCCGCCCGCCATTATTATCAGGGTTTGCTGTACATATCGCATGATAATGAATTTTACAATGTTGCGTATCATTTATTGTGTAAATTGATGTTAAATTAGTACACTTGATTGGTGTGTGACTTAACGCATGCCAATGTTGTGTTGCATAAAGTAAGCCAACCATAACTATGCATTTCGCGTGGTAACGTTGGATATGTCTTTTGCGTGGTATCACCGGTCTCTCACAATATTCCTCCTGTAGGCATTTCTTAACATACTTTACGTACTTTAGTGTAATAATAACTGAAGACGACTGGAAGCAGGCGATGGAAAAGGCCGTGCAAAGGTGTGTGCCGTGTTATAAAGAGTTAGGGTTGTTATTCTAGAGGCGCCAGTTGTGTTAAATTTAGAACGTTTATGGAAAATTGTATGGATAGCATATTGTTGTCATTAAATTGTCAATCAGAAATTAATTACACGATTACATCATGGAATTGTACCAACTCTTCTGCAAGAAATGGATCAACGCGAAAGACAATACCAGGCGAAACGCATACGTTTTTGTAACGGTTGAACCAATACTTATTTCAAAATTGTTATTGTTGTGGATTCATTGCTAGTACACTAATCACTTTAACTCACCGTTAAAGTAAACTATTTGTTAACCAGCTATTCTATTTATGCTGGTGGGACAGTTGTGAACACGTTATGTTAATTGTGTCATGGTTAAGTCAGAAACAAAGTTGTAAATCCAAATATGTTATTAAATATGGTTGACCATGTGCTCCTTGTCAAGCTAGATATGATGTTTCTCAATAAAGCGATTACATTAATATAGTTACGTTATTAGCTATTCGACAGGTACCCAATTATAATAGATATAAGCGATACCGGCGAAATACATGTTCTAAGACCGCATTCACTATATTATTAATGATCCCACAAAAACGAACTCGATATCATTGCAAAACCATCCTTTTTCTACTTTGTCGTAGATAAAAAAAATATTTTAACCATGTATATATTTTATGAAGTTCTTTATTGATCAAATATTCAGTATTAATTGTGTTTGTGTCATCTGTGAAGGATCCAATTGTACCTGTTAGAGAAGTGTCATCAGCGTAAGTTATGAACTATAGTTATATAGTACTGGTTTCGGAAAAGCATTGATATATATATATATATATAATAAATAGCAATGAACATAACATTGTTTTACATATTGTTTATGGTTTATTAAGTAGTCACGTAATAAGTGTATAAATGTGGGCTCCAATCCATAGTAATTTAATGAATGGTCAAGTGTATCAAATGCTTTAGACAAATCAAGAACAATACTAATAGGTAGCAGATTTTGATCAATTTGTGTAGTACACTGTAATTCTCTCAACCATTTCTAGAACAGCATATTCATTTGAATGATGAGGTCAAAAACCATATTATTTATCGGATAATTTGATTTGTGTTTGTGAGATACATCAATAATTGGTTATAGATAATTTTTTCTATAACCTTTGAGATGATCGGTACACGAAATATATGTTTATAGTTAGAAAATAATGTAGGATCTTTTTGTTTATATATGAGCCTGTGCCAAAACGTGCTCAGGTAAAGTGGGATATTTGGATGAAAAACCAAACAGTAAATATTACGTTTGGCTGTCCTTAACATGTGGAAGTGTTTCAAAAGTGTATCCCTGCCCTTAGAAAGATAACTCTGTCCACGATAACCAGACATTGACCACTTTTAAACGGACAGAGCAACTGTTCGGATGCAACATGGGATACAGTGTCAGCTGTAACTTTGCCTTGTTGAATCACTTGAGATACAAATTCTGCTACTTCTACAGCACATTTATACAACTTAAAAGATCTGGTGCGATAACAATGTTCAATCAATCTTTTCTGTCCAAAATACTCCATGAACACTGTGTCCTATGTTACATCCGAACAAAGAGACATACAAAAAAGTTTCTATAAAACCAAGAAACAGAACATACAGAGTTTCAAACCACAAAAACTTTATTCCAGAGAGTGTCTTAAATTTACGTCATGTAAGAATAACATCATAGTATTTTTAAAAAGTAGCACAATTGCATATATTTGTTTGGATGCAACGGAGAATGAAAGGGCACAAATAATTACTAGTTAATACCAAATAAACAGAAGACAAGCACTAGTCTTAACTTTCTACCTTCTGCATGTATGTGCAACGAACCAGAGAGGTCCTGCGTTTTGCTGAAATGCATTTCACTGTTGCATATATTGGTACAACTTGACTTCAATGTTGCATATATTGGTACAACTTGACTTCAATGTTGCATATATTGGTACAACTTGACTTCAATGTTATATATATTGGTACAACTTGACTTCACTGTTCGGATGCAACAAATGCGACGAAGACACAAAGTGTGACAAAGCCACTTGAACGAATTAGGAATGTCAACTGCAACCTGTGTGTTGAAATGGTGGCAATGACAACCGAGAAACAAGATTACCAAAAAGGGATTACCACAAGGAACACACCGTATAAAAGAATCCAGTTTGCTGATGTAACGAAATGTTTAGGAGACACATCTTTAAAAAAGAGGGTATTTTAAAAGTGCTTTACATTAAAAGAAATCAGGCTTTGTGGGAAACAGTTGGTATAGTCAGGTAGTACATATACAAAGAATCTGACAGCTCACGGCATATGAAGCTAAGCTAATTACAGGAGATGGTGACTAAAACAGTTTAAGCAATACCTTGCTTGAATCAAATCTGAGCCAAAAACACTGATTCCGTTTAAACAACTACTTCACTGCAATCAAACTATGAAGAAGAAAATTAGTTAGATAAAAATTTTGAAGAGAAGACGGCCAAAGAGAACAATAACCTTGGTGGACGAGAGCTCCAATAAACAGATTTAACTACACAGGCGATTATTGGTATCAGCATTTTATGATTTCATTCTATACGTTATTCGCGTCCAGGAGCACATTAACAATCCGACACATTGAAGAGCTGCCATCGCCGAGTTGACCGCTGTTCATTGAGTTCAACCAAAACTCTTCTGCTGTTGAGATTGAAGATGTCCAAGTTCTCCCACGAGGCGCCAGATGGGGACATGTCACAGCGAAAGAGCCCAGGTTCATGTTGGACCATGAAGTTGACCAGCACCAACCCCTCTTCAACGTTGACCTCTTGGACCTGCAACATGAGAACAGTCATGCAACAACAGACACAATAATTCTTGTGTCGTTTGTGCTTGTGGTTACGATCGTATTTACAATCGTTAAAATGTCTGATTAGCTAAGGGGGGTGCCAATTTTGTTCCAACTGCAAGAAGGGCAAACAAAACTCAGCAGGGAAACACTACCCCATTGCATGTAAGTAAGTTCAATACAATAAGGAATATCATCTTCATTATGTTTAATTGCAACATCGGCACAGGAGCTGGATGTTCGATTGCAACAACGACACAAAACTTTATTGCACACGTGGACTCCTTTGTTCCCCGATCGTCAACTTTCACCACTTTCAATTATCCTTTCAAACAAAGTTAAATCAGCAACCAACAGTGCTAAAGGATCTGGCAGATATGAAAAGAAGTCTGTTTCACAGTACGATCGCAACATTGAAACCAACATTACATACGATTGCAACAATAGGAAAAGTCCGACAAAAACATTTTTTACTTACCGGCCCGCCGACTGGAAGTCATAACGAAAAGGAACCCGTATTGGTAGTTGACCCGGATGTAAATGCTATTTATATCACATAATGAATCGGCTCACGACAAAGGAATTCGTTTGTAAAGCGGCAAACGTACGATCGCAACGGAACAACAAAATGTTGTGTACTGTCAACGAATCTCGAAAAAAGGCCTCTCTACTTCGTGACAGAACTCTAGCATCCTCTCTTATCAGCATCGTCTTGTTACTCATTCAGCAGCAACTCGCGAACGGATCCTAGCACACGATTCTTTTCTCGTGAGCGAAATATCGACACAACGTGTTGCATCCGAAAAAAAACATATTTTCAAGGTCCCTTTTTACATAATATCCATAATATTTAGCTTTACGAGACCTCAACATAAGTTTAATAGGCTTCCTTTTACCAGAAACGTGCAGTCTACATTTCGTTCAACTTATGTGACCTTCGTATTGGGAGTTTATTTTTAGTCTCTTGGGATGTCCCACTTTCAGAGAGCATAGTTTCCTCAAATGAGTGCTTTTTTTTACAAAACATTGGCGCCTTAGCCAGCTGTATTTGTCTCAATTATCTCTTACAAGTATAACGTTTAAAATAAGTCTCATATTGGTCAGTACATTTTGCCAGGGAAAAAGTTGTGCCTGCCTGAACAAGGGCAATGTTGCTGAGACCACGTTTTGGCACAGGCTCATATAGGTATTACTTTCGCAATTTTAAGTTGATCAGGAAATGTTCCAGTGTTTAATACTTGGTTTATCAATACTGTTAGAGGTTTGACTATTTCTGGTTCTAGAAGTCGATTGAGTTCACCTATATGACAAAAACACTACAATGTTTATTACATCGCCGTTTATTACGACATTCGGACCTTGTGGAAGGCGTGTTTATGTGGTAATACGGGATGTTGTGGCGAATTTATGTATCCACAAGGAGTACCTACATACCGTAGTAGTTATTTTTAAAAACTAACCATCGGATTAGTGTCAGTGATTTTTCGAAGTAAGATATAAGTATTTTGTTTTCAAAAAAATTGCCCATATAAATGTTTGGTTATTATTTTAAATAATGTGCATGAATGAGGTACACACATTATCCAAATAAAATGGTCAAATACATTTAGAATATTGGAACGTGGTCTCATGGTAACATGCATCAAAATACGGATGTCGTAATAAACATATTTATTAATAATGCAAATATTCTGTGAAAATGCTTGGAAAAAATTTTTTTGAAGTTGTTGTAATAATAATTTTAGCCGGTGTGTTACATCGTATTTGCTAACTGAAAAGAATTAAAATATTGAAATTTGATGATATAAACTCTTTTTGTATGATTGTTCATATTTGCTAAGTATGGATTTTTTATTCAGTGATGGGTACAAATGAATGTCTCTCTTGGAAAGGATAATATTGCAAAACTATCAACAAAAATACTATTTTATTACAGAGACATAAACTTGTTTTTAAAGTTTTATTATAAAAATGGAAGAATTTAAAGTATGTATGCAGCGGGTTTCAGTGCAGCATGGCGCGCAGAATTTGGGCCGAAGTAGTCCTGACAGTCGATTGAAGTAGGACTTGGGAAGGACCACGACCATGTTGTGTGAGGAGTAGTGAAAGGCAATGTCAGTGTCGCCACCAAGAGAGAAGCACATCTTTCCTTCAGAGTGTCGCGATTTTTTTTAAAAATTTTGAGTTATTTAGTGGCCTGCATATGGCAACTTCACATAAATAGTGAGACTTTGGTGTTGCTGAAACATGCTTCAATATGCAGTACTGGTGCTAAGCAAACCCACCAGAAAATAACCAGTATACATGTTGTAAGATATTTTGATGATATATTTCCAAAAAAGGCAAAACACATTATATAGTATGTTGTAGGTATGAAATATCCATATTTATTACGACATCAAAATGGTATACTTACATCAGTTACCATTATTTTCACAATTATTCACCAATGAAATTGACATAATAAATCTGTCTTGTATGTACACCAGGTATGCTTGATAAATAATAAGCATTTTCCTTACCCATTAAACTTATATAGATAATAATGTTTGGTCTAGTTTGAGCTAAACGTATAGTTCAGAAAAGATGCTATCATTAAGAGTAGAGTATTTATTGTGAAAGAAAAAAACAAATACATCGCTACATATTGTTTTATCAAAGGTAATAGTACTGGAAGGATTCGAACACATCATTTTTCTTTTATATATTATCATATTCGGAGTAACAAAAAGAATGTACGTTGCTATCAAGGGTGGAGGATGTCGTAATGAACGTCACCCACAGGCGTACAAAGAAATCAAAATTTTCAGCGCACGCCAAATAAAAATAGTCTATGAAATTAAGGTTTCACTTGGAGCAAACTGCAACATATTATTTTGCACAATGATTTTCTATCATGTCCCCAGAACACCATACTGAATGTTCTAAAAAATGCCTGCATGGCAAATATGTAAAATTAGCATAAATCCAATATGGCCGCCTTAACTCAAAATATTGCCATGTCTTTGCTGTCAGATGACATACTTCAGTAATGTTTAATTTTAATAAGGAGTTTTGGACACAAGGATGCATTTGGAATATATTAAAATGTGATTGGATAAGTAGGTAAATTGCATAAATCCAGTACGGCTGCCAAATAGCAGTTTTATCATATGTTTACTATAAAACAGGGTCGCATTTAATATACGGCAGATAGGGCAGTTGCCCAACATTTTAAACATATTTTGCGCCAATTTGCTCAACAATATCTTTGTTATTTGTCGACCCCAGCCACAGACATTGACTTATACAAATTCCGCCGTTTAGTTCTTTCATGTTCGCTAGGTGGTAAGATTTGGACATTGCTGCAGTTGGCCGCATAAACATTGAGTATTTCAAGATGCCTCCAACAATGCCACCTCTCAATTATCTGCCACTTGCACATGTGACTGCTGAAGAGCCCATGTCACAACTAGAATGCTGAGGAAGAGATCCCTATTCGTTTACTCCACATGCCTGCATGGCTGGGTTCGATGCAGATGCGATATATTACGGCCAACACCCAGGACAATGTCAATAACCTTAATTAAAAAGTGGGAACGACATTAGTCATGAACGCGAGAATAGTTTCTAGATATCATCAGAAACTTTCATTTTAAATATTTTGACAACAAAACTGTGTTCATCCTGTACTAAGGGAGGTGGTGTCGTAAACATATCACAAACAAGTGTTAAAACAAGTTTGAGTTTCCGTTTATTTATTTTGTAGGTGATGGTGGTGGTGAACATGTTGGCGATGGTGATGGTGATGATGTTTGTGATGGTATTGATGATGATGATGGTGATGATGATGATCATGCTGATGATGGTGGTGGTGTTGGTAATGTCCGGTGATGGTGATGGTGGTGTTGATTTGTTTAACGTTGGTTGAGATGGTGGGGGCAATGACGGTGGTGGTGATGATTTTGGTGGTGGTAGCAGTGGTATTGGTGGTGGTGTACAACAACTAATGGCTGCTGCTATTCTTCCAGTTCTCTTGTAGAGAGGTGTGTTGATATCGTTCGCACTGCTCAGACTGTTGTTGCCCTCCAATGTTACTAATACGAAGCATTCTTTCTCCAGTTTTCACCTTCTTCGTCATCTTTCTGAACCTGTTTGCCCGCCCACAAATAACCGCACATACACCCGCGCGCGCGCATACACACACAGGCACACGCACACGTGCACGCACACACAAACGCACACGAACGCACGCACACGCACACAGGTACACACGCCGACACGCCGATACGCCGACACGCGCACACACGCACACACCCACCCCCCCACACGCACACAGACACACACCCGCATATAACCCCTGCCACATATTCCTAGCCGGCGTCGCAAGTCGCCTCTGAATGCCGATCCTCCATAAGTTAACTAATGATTAATTCTGCTTACCATCTGCACCCATCAACAGCCATACGTTCACCACCATCTTACCACCTGCACCCATCAACAGCCATACGTTCACCACCATCTTACCATCTGCACCCATCAACAGCCATACGTTCACCTCCATCTTACCATCTGCACCCATCAACAGCCATACGTTCACCACCATCTTACCATCTGCACCCATACGTTCACCACCATCTTACCATCTGCACCCATCAACAGCCATACGTTCACCACCATCTTACCATCTGCACCCATCAACAGCCATACGTTCACCACCATCTTACCATCTGCACCCAACAACAGCCATACGTTCACCACCATCTTACCATCTGCACCCATCAACAGCCATACGTTCACCACCATCATACCATCTGCACCCATCATCAGCCATACGTTCACCACCATCTTACCATCTGCACCCATCATCAGCCATACGTTCACCACCATCTTACCATCTGCACTCATCAACAGCCATACGTTCACCACCATCTTACCATCTGCACCCATCATCAGCCATACGTTCACCATCATCTTACCATCTGCACCCATCATCAGCCATACGTTCACCACCATCTTACCATCTGCACCCATCATCAGCCATACGTTCACCACACAGACACACTTACCATCTGCACCCATCATCAGCCATACGTTCACCACGATTTCAAACAAAGAGCTCATAAATGATCGAAAACGTTTATCGCGGTAACCGTAATGTTGATTTATGTAGACCAAATGGCAGTTCGTTGCTGTGCACTGAGAAGACCTTTCGACGCATAATGAAGGATCAATAAAACGTTCCCTTGAGGGGGATGGGCACAACTCGGCGCCGGAATTGAATTACATATTATGGAAATGCTTGATTATAGAACAACGAATGTAACTATATTTGCGAATTGTGGGATATGTATTCAATATAAAGGAAACAAAAACTATGACTATTATTTTAAAACAAAAGTTAAGTTTGTTTTGAAATTTAAGAATGTTAATGAAGAAACTGTAACGAAGACAATACATGATCTCCCAACCAAAAACAGTTGTGGATTTTATGGCATTTCCTCGAAATTGTAAAAAAGGCAGCCCAAGCAAGAGTAGGCTTTCTCATAAACAAGACATGGAAAGACAATGTAATGAGGGTTAACAGCATCAGCCCCAGAGTAGCAGAACTTGTTCTATTCATAACAAAGCGTTACAAACTGAAGATAGTACAAGTATATGCACTAACAACATCATACTGAGAAGAAGACACATACACCTTCTACAATGACGTGAATGAGACCTTAGAAAAGATAACCCACTACACGATAGTGATGGGAGACTTTAATGCGCAAGTAGGGAAACTAACAAACATTTCAGAAACGGCAACAGGCAAATCCTGACAAACAGTCCAGACATGGTCACTGACGTAACTGTCATCAACCATGTCAACATCGGAAGTGACCACAGAATGGTAATGAGCAACACCAAACTGGACGTCAACGCTGAAAGGAAGGAGTTGATAAACAAGAGACCACCAAGTGTAAATAGCACACAAATCGGAAGAAAAATTACCACCTAGTGTAGATACCACACGAATCTGAAGAAAAAAGATCGAATTCCAACTCGAACTGCGAAATCGATTCGAGACATTACTGGGACTAGACAACATCGACACCATGAGCGAAAACATCACTGAGATGATCCAACTAAGTGCGACAAGTGTAGTCAAAGCAATCAACAGGCATGTAGTGACGATAATATCGTCACCGACACGAGCACTAATACAGAAACGACGAGAAATGGTGGATAACGTCGACCGTAACAACAAATAGAGTACTCAGAAATATGCAAGACCATCAAAAAGTAAGCGAAGGAGGACATCAGAAAGTACAAACAAGAGATCATACGAGAAACGATTATGTCATCAAAGAGCCTGAAGAAAGTAAGAAGAACACAGGCACTAGGCCGAGACAGACTGATTACACTTCTAGACAGGCAGGGCAGAGAAATACAAGACCGAGATATGATCATGGAACGAATAAAGAAATTCTATATCGAGCAATACGACAGTGAACAGAGTACCATAATTCACACCGACCCGAAAGAGGTACCAGATATAACACCATGGGAGGAGGAAGCAGCACTAAGAGATTTAACAAGATTTAATAAGATTGCCATCCAGAGAATTAACTCTAGACGGCAGGTGGACAAGGAAGCCCTTTGGCTTATCGAGAGTCCAACCCTTTTATCCACATATATCCAGCCCTTCTGAGGTATGTGTCGATTTTATTTTTAAACATATTCACACTACTAGCACCCACACAATCATCAGATAATCTGTTCCATTAATTCACAGTCCTTTGTGAAAATGAGAACGTTCTTACGTCTAATCTACACTGCTCCTTTACTAATGTAACTTCATGTCCTCTAGTCTTTCTATCTTTCTTAATTTAACTGGAAAAAAAACCATTTCTATCAATATTTTCATAACCATTCAATATTTTAAACACTTCTATCTGATCTCCTGTCAATCTCCTGGTCTCTAGTGTTGTTAAACCACATTCTTTTAGGCGTTTTTCATAACTAAGATCCCTCAGTTTTGATATCATTTTAGTCGCTCTCCTCTGTACTCTTTCTAGCATATCTGTGTCGTTCTTGCCGTATGGCCTCCACGCTTTTTTACACTATTCTAAATGAGGCCTAATTGTTGTTTTGTACAGCGGTATTATTAGTTCTTTTTCTTTATATGCTATATTTCGCCTAATCAATCCAAGGATTTGATTTCCTTTTGAAGCTGCAATTCCACACTGCTCTGAAACCTTCACGTCAGCACTAATTGTCAGCCCTAAGTCTTTTTCTTTTACAGTAGTATTTAGTACAGATCCCCCCATTGTATATTCTACATATTCGTTCCCATGTCCTGTGTGAATGCATTTCCATTTTCCAAAATTGAACAACATTTGCCTCTTTTCAGACCATTTGATCAACCTGTCAAGATCATCTTGTAAATGCTGTCTATCTCATTCACTTTTAATCCTTCTAAACACTTTGTATCATCTGCAAATTTCGACACCTTGCTAGCTATATCATCGTCCAAATCGTTTATATATATTATGAATAATATAGGTCCCAGTACTGGTCCCTGTGGAACCCCACTCAAAACTGATTTCCAGTTTGAAGCCTCCCCATCAACAACTACCCGTTGTCTTCTGTCAATCAGCCATTTTTCTATCCAGTTAATTATACCATTTCCTATGCCATGGGCCTTTAGTTTAAGCAGTAATCTCTGACGTGGCACTTTGTCGAAAGCTTTTTAAAAATCTAAGTATATGATATCTACTGGTGATCCATCATCTACCCACTTAGTGATATCTTCCAAAAAACAACATATTTGTTAAGCATGACCTCGCTTTTAGAAACCCATGTTGAGATAGGTTTATCAAGTTATGTTTAACAAGAAAATCCACCATGTGATCTTTAATTAGTCTTTCTAATAATTTACAAATCACCGATGTCACCGATGTTAAACTAACTGGATATAATTATTTGACTTATTTGTCGAACCTTTTTTGAATAACGGTATAATGTTTGCTTCTTTCCATTCTATCGAACCACTCCCTCTTCTAATGACAAATTGAAAACTCTTGCAAGCGGTATGCTAATTTGTTCTACAATTTCCAATAGTAGTTTGGACGGAATCCCATCCACTGCAGGTGATTTATTATCCTTGATAGCCCTAATTTTCTGAGCTACTATTTCTCTTAAATAGTCTTATTCTGCCCCCTTGAACTTAGCCTTTGGTACTGGCAGTGAACTAGTGTCTTCTCTGGTAAACATTGAACTAAAATACTAATTCAGGTCTTCTGCCATTAAGAATCCTTCTGATATTATATTTCCAGCACTATCTTCTAGAGGACCGACCTTATCCTGAACTTTCTGTTTACTTCGAACATACGCATACAAACTCTTGCTGTCATGTTTTACATTACACGCTAATTTATGTTCATAGCGTCTCTTTGAATTTCTAATTTCAGCTGTAGCTTGGTGTAGTGCTTCTTTATAAATGTTGTAGTCTTCGTCATTTCCAGTACGTCTAAAAGACTTCCACATCATTTGTTTATACTTAATTTTTCAAATGGCTTCTTTCGATAAGTGTTTCTTTTTGGACCGTTTCCCGTGTTTTTTTAAGGGAACACATTTGACGATAATGCATTCAATTTCATTCTTTAAGATATTCCAGCATTCTGTTGCTGTCTTATTCTTCAGTGTGTTATTCCAGTCTATCTTTGCTAAATATTTCCTTATGTCCTTATATTTACCTTTGTGGAAATTTCTCCTGTACTGCTTTTTACTATTCCTTTCTGGTTTTACTTTGATGGTAAAATGTATCTGGTTGTGATCACTACTCCCCAGTTGCTCACATATCCTGACAATGTCAACTAATTAATTCTGTGAGGACAAAACTTTGTCTAACACAATCTCTCCCCTGGTTGGTTCTAGCACATGTTGAGAAAGGAAACTATCTTGTACTAAAACTAAAAACTTGTGGTCCACACTACCCATACTCTGTAGAGATTCCATTTTATATGCCCATGGTTGAAAGCCCCATAATAACACAGTCCCGTTTGCTCACTTCCCTTATAGCATTTCATATTTTTCATTCTCTTCTATGCTAATGTTTGGACTTCGATAAACTAATCCAACCGTTAACGTTGAGTTTCCTGTAACTATGTTACACCAAACAGCTTCTTCGCAATCTGCTTCTCTGTCTAATTTTATTTCATAAGCCTGGATAGATTCTTTAATATATAAAATAACTCCACCTCCCCTTCTTCCTATTCTATCTTTCCTAAACATTACATATCCTGTCAGTCCCAATTCGGCATCTGATACATCGGTGGTTGCCCATGATTCGGTTATACCTATTACGTGAGGGTCAATATCTTCTACCATAACGTTTAGTTCATTTCTTTTGTTTACTATACACCTTGCATTTAAACAAACACATTTATATCCAGCTTCAGAAAAGTTTTCCAGACTGTTCTTTGCTGAATTATTTTTGCTCTCTTTATCTATGCCTCCAGTTTCAGGCTACTCTGCGAGTCCCCCTGCGAATTTAGTTTAAATAGATGCAACCTGTCCCAATGTCAACAGATCTCAGCAGATTCTCTGAGAATACTGCTGCCCCCTTTCCACTTAGATGGAGGCCATCTCTCATGTACATATCTTCTCTCCCAACAAAATACCCCCATAAATCTATGAATCCCACGCCCTCTTCTTCACACATCTGTTCAACTAGTGCGTTGATCGCCATCCTCTTACCGTTTCTGTATGATGCCCCCTTCCTCCCAAAATTCCTGGCAAAATTCCTGAGAGATCAACCTGTTCCACTCTTGTCTTCTTTAGCTTCCTTATTAGATGTCTGTACTTCTGAACTATCCCAGTTGTTCCCTCCTTGTCTGCATTGTTTGTCCCTACGTGTACTAGTATAGACCCTCCCTTGCCATGCCCCAATACCTTCTCTACCCTTTCGGTCACATGCTCTATCCAAGCCCCCGGTAGACATACAACAACGTCCTTCCCCTCGTATATAGTCTTGTCTGTTTTTCTCAGAATTGAATCACCCTTAAACACTCTCTCTTTTCTCCTTGACCCCTCAATCACTGCCTCGGAGTAGCTCCTCCGGTTTGCATATGTCTGGTTGTTGTCTTTTCCTCTTGCCGTCTTCTCTCCTGTCACATTCTCTTCCATTCCCTTCTTTCCTGTCGCGTTTTCTCTTGTCCCCTTTCCTCCTGTCATCTTCTCTTCTAGCACATTTACTCTCACTTCCTCTCATCCCTTCATCTTTTCTCCCATCACATTTTCTTCTCTCCTCTCCCGTCCCTTTTCCCCGGCTACCTCCTTCACTACGGTCACTTTCTCCTCTGTCACCTTCACGCGTATCATGTTTTCTGTTTTTTGCTGAACACTCTGTCTTCTTCCATCAGTCTTCTGTCTCACAGTCTTACCAACTGCCTCTGTGGTATCTACCTCTTCACCACCTGTATCGCTGTCGCGTCTCTCCTCGTTCTCTACAGTCTGACTACCTGTTGATCTATCCCCACTGACCCGTTTTCTTTTCCTCTGCCGAACACTTTTCCTCCGTCCCTCTGTTTTCTCAATGTCTTGTTCCTTCACACCAGTCACCTTCCCTCCTCTCAGCCTCCTTTCTTCAGTCTCCGTGTCACAACTCTGCTCCTTCTGTGTTGTAGAATTCTCAACTCTCTCCGCGTCATCCCTCTCTGCTCCATCTATTTCTATGTTGAGTCTCACCTCCATCTCCTTCACTATATCCGTCAACTTACACACCTCCTTCATCAGACATTCCACCCTCAAACACCCCATACACCGAAAGGTGAATCCGTCATCTTTGGTCTCTGCCCATGATTTTGGACAGCCAGACAACGCAAAATCCACCCAGCTCTGGCAGTCGTTGCAAACTAAGTGTCGTTTTGCTCTGAGTTGCCGCTTGCAAGGTACCATATCAGAATTTATTTATGTTCAAAATAGTGTTTATATAGTCTTTGAAAAGACTTATCTGTGTACAATTTACACCAGATTGTTTAGGTTATGGTTAGTTATATTTGTTAACACACAGTGACACACCGTGCCTTACCTAGTTACGATGTCGATGACAATGTATTCAAGTTAGGCTTAGATACAAGGTAGTCTTTACAAAGACTGTTTCCTGTGTACTAATATACACTTTAAAAGATTGTTATTTCAGGTTTTATTTACTCATCTAACTACATCGATTATCTCAAATAACGCTATTCTATTGTCGTTCTCGTTACGTTAACTTCGCCAGTGACCTACTTTGTAAACAACGTTCCGATTATATTAACGTCCCCAATTATCGCTCGCAAATCGCCTACTTTTAATTTACCCTAGATTACTCCCTCTAGCTAACTTTTAACAAAATATATTGCTTAATATATATCTATAATTACGTTATGTATGCTATACACTCAATAATATCACTTATCTTGATCAAATATCCTTATATTTTCGCAAGTTTGCTGCAACAATTTCAAACCAATTCACCACCGGAAGTTCCCCCTGTTGTTCATAATATATGAAGATATCTTTATAAGAAGATCACCTTAATATACAATTGTGAAATTTTGTATACATAATATGTATATTATACAACTTGGGTCCCATACGATTTTCAGATGTAATGTCAATTGAACAGCGCCCCTGGTGACCTACAGCGCCACCTTGTGACCTAATGTTGCCTGTATTACAGGTTTGGGCTACTGCATCAAAACATTCTTTCAATTATAACGAAAAAAAATGGATATTGTAGCTGAAAATGGGTGAAAATCTTATCCTCCTAAATGGTCGCTAGGAGGTTATCACACACCGTAGGCCTACGTCGTTACTGCGTGATCACTGTTGTAGCCGAAGAGGGGGCCTACAGATGGGACATTGATGCTACAATTTACACTGACAGTTTACAGTATACATTATATACTATCCGTATGTATAAAAAAATTGTGTATAATAGTATATTGGACATTACATAGATAATCGAAAGATAATATTTAACATTTTGTTACATATTTTTTATTTAATCTCCATTTTAATGACTTACACGTTCTTACATACATCTATTTGTGTATGTCGTCTAATATAACGTGAATTTGAATAAATTTAAGACATTTTTGGTTCTAATTGATCACACGGTGTTGATGCTGTCGCCTAAATCTGTAATACCACCATGGCCCTAAGCAGCATACGCATGCAAAGTGTCACGATTGTATACCAAAATGTACAGTCTTGAGTATTTTATGTGCTAATCCGCCTAACTGATAGACTCACAGTGCGTGAAATCATCCACATAGGTGTGAAACGTTTCCTTTTTCTAATGTATGGATGGAAAGTCATTCAACCGTTTATATTGTCTCATAGTGCACGACATAATTCCACACGGGGTTGAAACCGTTCACGTATAAAACATGTGGAAAGCTATACTTGCAGTCAGCTGATCTGCGGATACATGAACGATTATACACTGGTAAGAAGCTGTTGATGTGTTCAAAGTGTGGAAAGTCATTCTTGCGGTCGGATTACCTCAAAGTGCATGAAAGAATTCACACGGTTGTGAAACCTATAATTTAAGTAACGTGTGGAAAGTCATTCACGCGATCACATAATATCACAATGCACGAAGGAACTCGCACCTGAAAGAAACGTTTCAACTGTAAACTCATGGAAAGTCATTCGTGTGTTCCAGCCATCTGCAACTGCACGAAACACGAACGGGGTGCGAAACCTTTAATTTGTGGAAAGTGTGGAAAGTGATTCAGGTGTTTATATAATTTCACAGTGCATGACCAAGTACTGATGCAAATCATTAACGGCTGATACAATATTTAGTAGACTGTGATAATAAATGTGACGAGAGTGAGAACTGACGTAATACGTAACACCGTGTCATAGGTAATGAATGACGTCAAACAGATGATATGACGTTCTTTTAGTGTAGAATACGTGGAATCGACGTGTTCTTAATGTCTGGAATTTTTCACCAGTCTATTGTAGTCGTGATGTCGTGACATATTGTGGTCGTGATGTAGTCATGCATTGTGTTTGAGAGGTCGTGTGGTATTGGTGCGGTTGGTGGTGATTTCGAAAGGTATTATGGCCGTTAAGTCCATCCTCGCGCGCCAGGGGTCGCTGCTGCTGATTACGTCAGTGACAGCTAGCAGTACCCCCTGGCTGATTGCTTTGCGAGACTCTGACTTTAAGCTCAGCCTATGGAATTGCTCATAAGATCAGTAGTTGGCGGCAGGTCAAGTGGTCATAATAAAACTAATTTCAACCAACCGTGGCTCGTGTTACATGCAATGTTTAGGAAGTAGAAGCAATTATTCGAATACACAATACCGCTCAGCTGCTCATGCTAATGGGCGAACGGGTCATTATATATATTGGGATTCCCAGAAGACGTTTATTCGTCTTCAAATTGGGGCAGGTATTTGTGCTGTTCTCACAGGTGACGCAGTCGCGACTGGCGAAGTCTATTACTAGTTTGACTCCGCTAACTTCCGCACTTCGCGTAGGAGATCAGCCAGGGCTAGTTTCGCATGGCTAACAGCTCTGGCTTGAGAGGATGGTGAGGTCGTCTGGTTGTGGAGTTGTGTCCTGCTGTCAGTATGCTTGATTGTTTGCCGACCTACCTCCACTCAACTGTCTACTTCCACAATGCTTGAAACAGTATTACAACTCGTAGAACAGCTGTTGTGGAAAAAACAAAAGATCACCGTTTGTAAATTGAAACACGAATGTGCCTGACGACGTGCTGTCATCAGATCGTCACTTCGTGTCTGCGTGATTAGGTCGAGCTGTCGTGAATAACATGGCCATGTGGTAAACGCGTTAAATTATGTAAAAGCTGCCACTTTGAGCAGAACAAAAGCTGTCTACATTGTGTACAACAACAGAAACACATGTTAAGTAATTATTAATTGTCACGCGTCAACAAATTGCACCAGGCCAGCCAGAAAACGCTTATGTAACACACATTGTAACCAGTGCCGCCATATGTAGAACAACGTGTAACCGTCTTCAGCGTGAGTTATTATTATCCGGTTCTTCTGGGAAAAGAAGACTACATTTCGCTCTTGACCACGATCTTCGAAGAATTCGAAGTGCGGTCGCAGAAACGCAATGAACTCATGTAGTGTCTATCGCATATATACCGCATTGTTAGACCCCAACGCTGGAGTGTCGAACATTTTGCTTATGTAACTCAGGCGTTCCATGATCCTGTGACACAATCATGTCGTCATACCAGCTTCGTCACCTGTGGTGCAGCACTCTGGTCCTCTGATAGGGATTTACAGAAACCGTCGCCAGTGATCTAATGGAGCAGCGATGGATGTAGGAATATCCTATTACTAACTCTAACACAGCATTTTAGAGCGAAGACCTTACTGTGCATTTCAGCCTCATGACAACTTTTGTGACTTTCCAACTCATTTTCTGGAAGATATACTTTAGGATAGTAAAAGATTTCCATAACATTGTTATAATTCATAACCAAAATAATCACGAAGAGTTGTTTGGGAAGCACACACGATGTAAAATTTATATTAAAAAAAGACTAAACATGTATAGAAAGGCCGTCCCAGGAGTATGAGACTTCACAATCACAACTTACCCAACCTTCCTTTACCCATTTGTAGCGGGGTGACTTAACGGATGGATCGTGACGCGATGGCCTAAAGCACCAAATTGTGCACAGTTGTACCTTAGGACCATACAAAACTTGCCTAGGGGGCATTCTATTTTAAAGGTGAAGGTATTTTGAAAAGTAAAATTATTTTCGAAAACATTATCCTTTCTATTGAATAATTTATTAATTTGTATAACTCAAAAATGGCCGCCACAAGAGTAAAGCAGTCAAAGTATGAAAGTGTAGTTGTTTCTCCGAGGTGTCCCCAGAGATGGTTCCCTCATCAAACTATTGCACAGGATGGCGACGTCCCGACGACTAATTATTAGCGTTATTATTTTTCGTCCGGCCAGCGGTCATTTATTTGCTTGTAATGACCAGGTGTTCGGTGGGTGTTTCTGAATAGCACTATACCTGAGCTATTCAAAACTCCCCGTCTTAAGGTATCCGAGCGGTGAACTGACGTGCTAGGGGATGATGAAAGTGTGAATAATAAACGATAGGGGCAGGGATAAATAATAGTTCATTTTATCAACACATATCGTCCAAACTATAGCACATGTGGTTTCATTGGAAAGGTATTGGAAAACTAGTTCCGATTATGTCTACATAAGTTATAAATATTGTATAATAACGTCATCATGACGTCATATGTGTACTATGCTACCAATTACTGTACATTTTAATCCGTAGTTCACGTAGGTGAAACCTTCTTACCTAGGGAACTTATGCAGCAATGTTTTTCAAGACGTTTGCAATATACAAATCTGAAATCCAGTTGTGTTTTACCTGTTAGTGGAAGCCATCTTTTAGTTATTACTGATTTATTACAACAAGCGTGAATAGTGAAATAAGGGGGTGGTGTCAATATTAGAACACTTCATGGATCAATCATATTATAGCAAATGAGGTATAGTTGGAAATACATTTTCAGTGTCGTTTCAAATATGTCATATCTATTATGGAACAGTGATGAAATGACGTCTTATAAAAATCAGTTCATATGAAGTCATAATGACGTCAACGCACCACAATTACACATTGATTATGACATCTTTGGAAAGAGTATTTCAATATATTTCCAACGATGCCACACTTTTGGAATTTGGAAGATGTGTGTATATAAAATGGACTACAATTTACCACTACCCCATCTTGTATTATTCTCACCTAACAGCATTCGTTATCCCCTTAGCACGTCAGTCCACCTCTCGGGAACGTAAAGACGCGGCGTTTTGAACAGCACAGGTGTAGGGCTAGTCAGAAATACTCACCAGATAACTGGTCATTTCAAGCAAATAAACGACCGTTGGTTCTTGGACTATTGATTGTGTCGGTAAAAGAGGGAAACACAGTTAAATCCCAAAGGCCAGAAGCGTCACGGTTGAATACCCGCAGTCGCCTTTCTGTTGTTGCAGTAAGGAGGCATGCCAAATACGTTCACTGCACTGCGATGTAATATACGTTAAATTATTTAATAGCACTCGATAGCGGTGTTAAAACATCGCGAATGCACATGGTGTACATTATAGGCATGCCGACGCGCTGTACACTTATGTCGTTCAATTAAACGTTCGTGACACGTTTGAATCGGTAACGGTTGATGTTGTATTGCAATGAAACGATGCATATAATACGCTCTCCGGTGTGTGTAATGTCATAGCAGGTAAAGCATACATAACGTAATTATAGATATATATTAAGCAATATATTTTGTTAAAAGTTAGCTAGAGGGAGTAATCTAGGGTAAATTAAAAGTAGGCGATTTGCGAGCGATAATTGGGGACGTTAATGTAATCGGAACGTTGTTTACAAAGTAGGTCACTGGCGAAGTTAACGTAACGTGAACGACAATAGAATAGCGTTATTTGAGATAATCGATGTAGTTAGATGAGTAATCAAAACCTGAAATAACAACATTTTAAAGTGTATATTAGTACACAGGAAAGAGTCTTTGTAAAGACTACCTTGTATCTAAGCCTAACTTGAATACATTGTCATCGACATCGTAACTAGGTAAGACACGGTGTGTTAACAAATATAACTAACTATAACCTAAAACAATCTGGTGTAAATTGTACACAGAAAAGTCTTTTCAAAGACTATATAAAAACTATTTTGAACATAAATAAATTCTGATATGGCACCTTGCAAGCGGCAACTCAGGGCAAAACGACACTTAGTTTGTAACGACTGCCAGAGCTGGGTGGATTTTGCGTTGTCTGGCTGTCCAAAATCATGGGCAGAGACCAAAGATGACGGATTCACCTTTCGGTGTATGGGGTGTTTGAGGGTGGAATGTCTGATGAAGAAGGTGCGTAAGTTGACGGATATAGCGAGGAGATGGAGGTGAGACTCAACATAGAAATAGATGGAGCAGAGAGGGATGACGCGGAAAGAGTTGAGAATTCTACAACACAGAAGGAGCAGAGTTGTGACACGAGAAAACGCGACAGGAAAGAAGGGAATGAAAGAGAATGTGACAAGAGAGAAGACGGCAAGAGGAAAAGACAACAACCAGACATATGCAAACCGGAGGAGCTACTCGGAGGCAGTGATTGAGAGGGCAAAGAGAAAAGAGAGCGTTTATGGGCGATTCAGTTCTGAGAAAAACAGACAAGATTATATGCGAGGGGAAGGACGTTGTTGTATGTCTACCGGGGGCTAGGATAGAGCATGTGACCGAAAGGGTAGAGAAGGTATTGGGGCATGGCAAGGGAGGGTCTATACTAGTACACGTAGGGACAAACAATGCAGACAAGGAGGGAACAACTGGGATAGTTCAGAAGTACAGATATCTTGTAAGGAAGCTAAAGAAGACAAGAGTGGAACAGGTTGTTCTCTCAGTAATTTTGCCAGTAATGGGAGGAAGGGGGGCATCATACAGAATGGGATGCGAATTAGCGAAACCGGTTATAAGGCATTAATGAATTGCCTTGTCGTAACGGGTGTCTCTTTGTTTGCGTACGTCTCTCTGCAAGTTACTCTGACTGTCTCTTCCCCAACTCTGTCCCTCCCGCCCTCCCTCCTCTTTTCCGATGGCTATTGTTGTAATGCATGTTTCTTTGTCTGTGTATGTTTTTGTTAGTTTATTTACCTGTCTCTCCCCCATCTCTTCCCTCCCTCCCACCCTCCCTACCTCCCTCCTTCCGTCCGTCCCTCCCTCACTCTGTCCCTCCCACCCTCCCTCCCTCGTTCCCTCCCTCCTCTTTTCCGATTGCTATTGTCGACATGCACCATGTGTAGTTGGCAGTGGCATACAGACTACACTGCCGGTGAATTACGCCCACGGGCACACGTACTCACTCGATCTGTATACACTTCCGAAGAGTTCTTGGATACGCATACATTATGTGTTATATTATTTAGATGTAACAAAGTACGAACTATTCATGATCACGTGGTCCGCACCCGTCGTCAGTAGTGACCAGCTGCCAATCATAGAATGACAGATAGCTTATCGAATTTTGAATAATGTCAAACAGTGTTATATGACATCGCACGCAGAGTCACCACTTCAGTCGATTAACGTTTTCCTGTCAATAGACATCCGATTGCATCAGGAGTTGTTTCAAATTAGAAATGGCGCAGATATGTTTCAAAAAGCTGACCGGATTCCCGTTGCCTGTCCATTCCTCTTGGCCGCTGTTTCAAGTTTTGATCCAGGCATTGGTGTTTTTCTCGGCTACCAGCACAGAAGGTAAGCAGTTACATATTTAAAATATGCAGATCGTATATTGAAATTCTTATAGGAAAAGAATTTCCAATATTTTTCATTTTCATCCGCGACATTCACACCCGTCACTTCTAAAGATGGCGTCGTCAATAAAAACGTCACCCAGTCTTAGAGGTCTACGTCAAGAAGACATATGATGTGTATATTTGTGTACAAAATTGTAGATCACTGTATAGAGTTTGCGACAGCGATTCCCATACCGTTAAATTTGACCTTCGCTGACATTGAAATTCGCCATTTTTAAGACGGCGCCCGTCAAAGCCAATCACAAATGCTATAAAACAAACACGTTTATCACATCCCACCTCTCATAAATGGTAGGAATGTTATCCACTCTAATGTCAGTGAGTTTTGTACAGTGATGGTACATACAATATGTACTATATTGTGTTTGACATGTATATTCCGTGTGACATATATAAAAAATGTGACACGAGCATCACGAAATAAAAATGCAAGAAAACGCCCAAAACATGTTTCCTGGTAATGCCTAGACATGTGCCCTCTTAATGATAGTTACCCCAAATAATGTTTTCACTTGTTTTTTAAACTGTGTTTTGTGAACCAAGGTCTCTCAGATCACGTAGGTTACGTGGTTTCCATTAAGCACCAGTTGCTTAGTACTAAAATAAGTTATACTGATGAAATTTGTTTTTGTGTGAGCTGACTTCGACCACATGTGTTATAAAAAAATGTATGAAATTGGCTGTTTTTATAGAAAATATGATATGTCTTTGTGGAAACCGTAACGTACGCAATTTCAAACTGTGTCAATTATCCCAGCCACAGAGACGACTTAGTTAAAAACGTAATTTCCTACTGTTTCACGTTCTCAACTTCATAGCTTGGTTAGTAACATGACCACTGGCCCTAAAGTTATCATATATGTGTGCATTCGAGTACAATTGTGTAAGTTACGTGGAAACCAAATATCGTGAAATGTTGGCCACAAGAATTAATTGTTGGGGAATCTTATAGGACGATGTCGTTGGGTGACAGGAATGTTCGATTCTCATTAACGCACGGGACTATCATCTACGCCTTAAAGAGTAAAATTTGATCAGATTGTAATTACAAATACATATACTAACGTTATTTTGAATAAATAAATGCAGTTGAGTGAAAACATGGTCAAACTAGCGATAAACACTGCTTTACCTCAGCCGGAAGTCCGTTAATTACACACGTGACCTCAGAAACGACGTGCGTTGTTGTTCCCTCGCTTGGGGTCAAAACAAGACACGAATATTGTGGTGTTTTAGTCGTCTGGTTTTCCGTAAGTTACGGCTGAATCCAAAAACGGAAAGGTAAATAAGATCTTACGTCATGATCACTTTATGTTAGATTTTAGGACAGATAATTTCATGAATATAAATATGTATCCACTGAGTAGTATCTAATATGTTGATGGGCCAATTGGTAGATTTTTGGTATTTTTAGTCGTTTGTAAATGATACGACATCAATGGAAACGATAGTAATTTACGGTACCATGTTTTTCTGTCCCTTCAAAAGCATATTTTTTAAAATCAAATCTTACAAGCAACAATCGATAAAGAAATTTTTTTCACTAACATAACACACACACATGGTAAATTTGTATTGTAATAAGTAGTTCTTTGATAGCACTGTAATGTGTAACACTTAACGATGTCCCGTGTTTAGGCGCCATTTTTATCACAGTTAATAATGCGAACACCCTTTTTGTGTAACATAATTTTATTTCATGCAACAAATAACCAACAAATCATATCAAACTGACAAAAACATGTTACATATACAAAATGCTGTGCAATACTACCTGCAAGTTATGAACCCCCTGCTTTGTCTTTTTTGTCCAGTATTGAAGACGCTCACACACACCAGTTCCTGTTTACCACAGCATTACATATGGAACCTCCAGTTGCTACGGTAGTCTACTTGAAATTATACACGGCATGCACCTGTTCACTAATTTATTAGCCAACCGCACTATTTTGGAAACAAATTGTTGGGTTAATGGTTAATTGATGGCCAAATAATGTCAACCTAGACTAAGAGAGTCAATGGTATACCTATCTGCTACTCCATTTATTGCAAACGTTTTATAGGATGTATACCCCACTCGTAGCTACATAATTGAGCAATTATGTGACAAAGAGTCGAACTATCTAAATGCAACAAAATGCAACATATCGATAGATGTGGCTATGGAGAACTTAACATTAATAAAAACTCATTTAATCCCTTACGTATTAGGTAGGCTTGCATTATCGTCAAAGTGGTCGATACGGGAGTTAGTCCCGGATTGAGGTTATTTGTATCATCTTAAGCATGTAGATAGCTGCTTAGTGGAGCCCTTTATTAATAAATCAATGTTTTCATGTACAACATTCGGTCTCGTGCAACATTATAGTATTTTTTTTATAAAAAAAAACCATGTTAGATGTAGCGACCAAAACATATATTTCGGTCATTTAAACAAATATATACGAACTTGTTAAATTATTTTTCTTATACGCCTGCCTTAAAGGAAACATTAAGTTAATCTGAAGTACACACACCTCTGAAAAAGTAAACGTAATTTCTTATATAGCGCAGTATCCAGGTCTTATAACTGCTCAAAGCGCTTTACACTTTACTCCCTGGTAGACTTGTTCAATCCTACACCATCTAGACTTCTCTGGGAAGATTTCAGCCACGCTGCAATTAACACGCGAATACTATTCATACACAAATATCCATCACTGTCTATGAGTAGGTACTTATTCATACAGCTGAGTGCCCAAGGCTCGACAACGGCGCAGAGGATCAAACACAACCCTTTAAAAAAAATTGAAATCACTGGCAGGATAGAAGTAGGACGATGATTATTAAAGTAAGAAACATCACCTTTTTTGAAAAGGGGTATGATTTTTGCAGTTGTTAATTTATCTGGAAATATACCAGTTATTATTGATTGATTAATAATTAGAGTGACTGCATTGCTTTTTGATCAATTTTAGTAATTGTGTTGAAATACCGTCTTTTCCACAACTTGATTTTGGAGGTAAACAATCAATTGTATTAATAGTAGTTTCTATGTCAATCGGGTTAAAGATGAAGGTGTGAAATACCGGTTTTTTAGGTAATCTTTGTATGATTTACCTCCACTAGTAGTTGTTTTGGAGGCCAGCATTAGTAAAAAACGTGTTAAATCTGTTTGCAATAATGCATTTGTCAGTAATCATTTCCCCATCGACTTTGAACAAATCAAAATTTCAAAACTGGATTGGTAATGCATTTGCTTAGCTAATCTAATATTACTCTTAAGAATATTATTATAAGTAAGTCAGTTTTAAGTTCATGATAATGCTCTGTATTTACGTGAGTTTTTTTCATTCTCGAATACAATTTTTTTCTAAATGTTATCGACACAATAATGCCCTTGGTAATCCAAGGAGTTTTCTTATGTTTATACTTGTTAAATTTCATTATTTTAATAGCTAGAAATTTTTCCATAGCTGCAGTAACAATTTCATCGAGGATATTGTAGTTTTCATTCGGATCCGCATGAGTATCTGTGTTATATTTATCATAAATATTTGAGATTATTATTTCAATTTAAAATTTATCGAATGAGTCAGAATTTTTTGCTTTATTTGTATAAACCTTGGTATCGCACTAGTGGTTTCAACATAATCCAGACTTAGAAAGTATGGAAAATGATCAGAAATATTGCTCACTAAAATATCAGCTGAGGATTTGAAGAATCCTTTTGACAAATATCATAAAAATTATCAATGAGTGTTGCATGATATTCTTAAAGTCGTGTTGGCGTAATTTTAGGGAACAAATCATGTGGAACGATTGTGTCTAAATAGTCACATATTATCCGTTTTTTTAAATATTTTAAGCAAGTCCATATTGTAATCTCCTGCATTTATTATTTAATTTTTAGATTTTTGTAAATCAACTAAATTTGATGCAAATTCTTTTGTAAATATACGGTAGTTTTCGATAATATCTCTAGGTGGTCTATATATATTTCCAAGAATATTTTTTTCTTCATGGCACAAAAGGTTATTTCAATAAATTTACCTTCCCAAGTGTCTGTATTTGCACGGATATTTACAGATTTGTAATTGTATTTGTTGCTGAGGTAGATTGCCAAGCCGGCGTGTGCACTACAGATTTTGCCTTGGCATATTAATGTATATCCATCTATTCGAAATAAAGAAGTGTCAGCCTTTTCATCGAGCCATGTTTCCTGTAAACATAGAGCACTAATCTCACTGCCACTACTTCTGAATGACTCTAGCTTTATTTTATTTTCGTAAATTTTTGCATTTAAACTCTGACAGTTTAGGCTTAGCACGATAAATTTTGCTTTGTTTTTTTGTTAAATGGTTTATAAAATTATCATCGTCAAAGAATGGTGAATGTTGAAATGGTTCAGTATCTCCATCTTCATTCATTTCATCCGTTTTTAATATGTGATAGAGATAATTTTTCTCTAGACCACCAAATTGCGCTAAGAAATAATTGTTATCAATCACATTGGAAAATTGAATAAACAATGGTACTTTATGTGTAGAGGACACATCACATAAACATAGATTAGACGTTGTGAAAGAGCTGCCCTCTCGACAGCAGAACATTTCCAACACTTCTCCCCCTCGTCTTCCGAAGAAACGCCCGACAGCAGCTGAGGCTTCAGCTGATATTTGATGGATGTTTGTGGGAAATGTGCAATACCAGGCCAAAAAAGGCTCCCCCAAAAATCACCCATGCAAAAGGTGTGATCAGAATCAGGCTAACTTTAAAATAAAAACACGAACTAAGGCTAATTTTGAATCAGCTTGCATATGCTATAAAACTATTAAAAGGTATTCTTATATTGAAATATTTCACACACAAAATAAAACAATTAAAATGTTCTGCCATATATGCCGGGCTGCCTTTAATTACGTGCTTAAATCAATCACTAGGTTCTAGGTCTCGTGGACCATGTTAACTATTAGTCATCTATTTTGCGTTGGCGTTGTCTGGCTTGTACTAGAGCAAAACAAAAGACTGGACGTGAATATACAAAATATACAGGTACATGTTAAACAACAACTGATTTAACTAAACAAAGTGCAGTCGATGTCGCGCGCGAAGGTCGGACTAAAAACCAATATGTGCAGCCACGAAAATACGTAAGTTCAAATCGTTTGTGTGGTCTCATGGATAGAGTATTGGACTGCCAAGTTTTCGTTTTGGATTCAAATCCCGTCACAGTATTATATACCTTTTATGTTAATATTATTTAAATAATAATTTAGTTTATGATACTTTATATTTTGAATTTAACAAAATTTAACACGATTGCCACAGAGAGAATTAACTCTAGATGGCAGGTGGACAAGGAAGATTTCGGCTTATCGAAAGTCTAACCCTTTTTATTTAGGTCCATAGTTGTACACGTTGTTGTTGGGTTTGATTATCCATTTCCGGACATTGCAGCCTTGATGGGTTGTCTATAGACAGCTCTTTCGTTTGCCATTCTCCCCACGTAGGGACAAATAATGCAGACAGGGAAGGAACAACTTGGATAGTACAGAAGTACAGACAGTTAGTGAGGAAGTTAAAGAAGACAAGATTCGACCAGATTATTCTCTCAGGAATTTGGCCAGTAATGGGAGGAAGGGGGCCAACATAGATAAACTGCAAGAGGATGGCGATCAACGTACTAGTTGAGCAGATGTGTAAAGAAGAGGGGGTGGAATTCGTAGATTTATGGGGATACTTTGTTAGGAGGAAAGATATGTACATGAGAGATGGCCTCCATCTAAGTGAAAAGGGGGCAGCAGTTTTCTCAGAGAACTTGCTGCAATATGTTGAAAGTGGGACAGGTTGAATCAATTTAAACTAGATTCGCAGGGGGGATTCACAGAGAAGCATGAAACTGCAAGCATAGATAAAGACAGCAGAAATAAATCAGCAAAGAACAGCCTGGAAAACTGTTTTGAATCAGGATATAAATGCGTTTGTTTAAATGCAAGGAGCATAGTAAATAAAAGAAGTGAACTAAACATTATGGTAGAAGATATTGATCCTCACATAATAGGTATAACCTAATCATGGGCAACCACCGATGTATCAGATGCCGAATTGGGACTGACAGGATATGTAATGTTTGGGAAAGATAGAATAGGAAGAAGGGGAGGTGGAGTTATTTTATATATTAAGGAATCTATCCAGGCTAATTAAATAAAATCAGAAAGAAAAGCAGATTGCGAAGAAGCTGTTTTGTGTAACATATTTACAAGAAACTCAACGTTAACGGTTGGGTTAGTTTATCGAAGTCCAAACAGAAGCATAGAAGAGAATGAGAAAGTTCAAAACGCTATAAGGGAAGTTAGCAAACGTGAATGTATTATTATGGGAGATTTTAACCATGGTCATATACAATGGAAATTTCTACAGAGTACGTGGATTGGGGAACACAATTTTGTAGTTTTATTACAAGACAATTTTTTGGGGACCACAAGTTTTTAGTTTTAGTACAATACAATTTCCTTTCTCAACATGTGCTAGATCCAACCAGGGGTGAGAATGTGTTAGACATAGTTTTGTCCTCACATAATGAATTAGTTGACAATGTCAAGATATGTGAGCCACTGGGGAGTAGTGATCACAACCAGATACATTTTATCATCAAAGTAAAATCAGAAAGAAATAATAAAAAACAGTTCAGGAGAAATTTCCGCATAGGAAGACATAAGGACATGAGGAAATATTTAGCAAAGATAAACTGGAACACATTGAAGAATAAGTCAGCAACAGAATGCTGGAGTATCTTAAAGAGTAAAATAGAGTGAATCGTCGTTAAATCTGTTCCCTTGAAAAAACAAGGGAAACGGTCCAGAAAGAAATACTCATTAAACGAAGCCATTAGAAAAAATAATTACAAACAAATGATGTGGAAGTCATATAGACGTACTGGAAATGACATTTATAAAGAAGCACTAAACCAAGCTACAACTGAAATTCGAAATTCGAAGAGAAGCTACGAACAAAAATTGTAATATAAAACATGACAAGTTCAGGATAAGGTTGGTCCTCCAGAAGGTAATGCTGGAAATATAGAAAAATAGAGGGATTCGTAATGGCATAAGACCTGAATGAGTTTATTTAGTTCATTGTTTACCAGGGACGATATTAGTACACAGCCAGTAACAGAGGCTAAGTTCCAGGGGGCAGATTCAGACTATTTAGGACAGTTAGTTGTAACTCCGGAAATGGTAGCTAAGAAAAGTAGGGCTATGAAGGATAATAAATCACCTGGAGTGGATGGGATTCCGCCGAAACTACTATTGGAAATTGTAGAACAAATTAGCATACCACTTGCACCAGTTTTCAACTTGTTATTAGAAGAGGGAGTGGTTCCTTTAGAACGGAAATAATCAAACATGATACCGTTATTTAAAAAATGTTCCAGAAACAAGTTAGAGAACTACAGACCAGTGAGTTTAACGTCAGTGTTTTGGAAATTATTAGAAAGACTAATTAAAGATCACATGGTGGATTTTCTTGTTAAACATAACTTGTTAAACCCATCTCAACATGGGTTTCAAAAGCGAGGTCATTCTTAATAAATATGTTATGTTTTTTGGAAGATATCAATAAGTGGGTAGACGAGGGATCACCAGTAGATATCATTTACTTAGATTTTCAGAAAGCTTTCGACAAAGTGCCACATCAAAGGTTACTGCTTAGAGTATAACCCATGGCATAGGAAATGGTTTAATTAACTGGATAGAAAAATGGCTAACTGACGGAAGACAACGGGTAGTAGTTGATGGGAAGGCTTCAAACCGGAAATCAGTTTTGAGTGGGGTACCACAGGGTTCAGTACTGGGACCTATATTATTCTTAATATATATCAACGATTTGGATGATGATATAACAAGCAATGTGTTGATATTTGCGGATGATACAAAATCGTTTAGAAGGATTAAACGTGATGAAGATAGACAGCATTTACAAGATGATTTTGACGGGTTGATACAATGGTGACCGAAGATTCGGAGTCCTTCACTCTGGAATCTGTTCAGATGCAACGAATCGAGAGATTCGTTGTGCTCATATACAGCAAGACGTGTGGTTATGCAACTGTCAACGATGCTAGGCATCATCTCTTCTCCTATGGCTCTCGTTCACTCGACAATATGCCACCGACCCAGACCGCTCTCTTCGAGCATGTCAAAAATAGACGGATGATGGGTGAGATTGTCTGATTAAACGAGTAGAGTGACTAAGTAAAATAGCATTGATTTTGAATTTTGTGTATCCAATTGACATCTAATTGCTATTTCTAGAATGATATTATCGTTCATGCGTTTTGGAGTGGGTTACATTCCCAGTCGTGCATAATGAAAAGTTTCTATAATAACTGATCATTATTCTTGGCCTTGACCTTGATTATATGAACTCGCCATTCCCCTTTCAATATCGGTTCCAACATTATAATAAATATATAGACCTTCGCTCACGCACTAAGATCAATTGAATCATCAGGACTTTTTGGCTCGAAATATCTATATTTGGAACCAAAATAACCTTGGATCTGATCTTAACATGTGACATCGACCTAGAATCAGCAATCTAACACCGGAAATGTATTCTCCATGGTCGAAAACCCCTAAAAAGTGGTATCATTTTTGGTTCTACTACTTTTTGTTCTCAAGTTATTGCACATACTCTGGACGGCAGCCATCTTGGATTTGTAAAATATGGATGCCACAACAGGACTCCAGCTTGGCTCCGGCGAACAAATGAGATGTCATGGCCATATGTAGTGCTGGTCCAAAAATGGTGCTTGTAGAACGATGTGAACAATTTTATGATTAAGCCCCCTGATTATGTGGAAAGTCATACCTGCAGTCAGCTGATAGATTACACACGGGTAAGAAGCTGTTCATGTGTTCAAAGTGTGGAAAGTCATTCTTGCCTTCGGATTATCTCAAAGTGCATGAAAGAATTCACACGGTTGTGAAACCTATAATTTAATTAAAGTGTGGAAAGTAATTTGTGCGATCAAGTAATATCACAGTGCACGGACGAATTCGCACCTGAAAGAAACGTTTCAGTTGTAAACTCATGGAACGTCATTCGTGTGTTCCAGCCATCTGCAACTGCAGGAAAAACGCACGGGGTGCGAAACCTTTGATTTGTTGAAAGTGTGAAAAGTGATTCAGGTGTTTATATGATTTCACAGTCCAAGTGCTGATGCAAATCGTTCACGGTTGTAGGATACAATATTTGGTACAGTGTGATAATAGATGTGACGAGAGTGGTCACTGACGTAATACGTAACAGATGGTGTCGTAGGTAATGAATGACGTCATCCAGATGACATGACGTTCTTTTAGTAAGTGTAGAATACGTGGATTCGACGTGTTCTTAATGTCTGATTTTTGTTCCACTCTATTGTGGCCGTATTGTAGTGGCATATTGAGGTCGTGAGGTAGTCATGCATTGTGGTCGAGAGGACGTATGGCAGTGGTGCGGTTGGACATGATTTCGAAAAGTATTATGGCCGTGAGGTCGTTTGGTCGTGGAGTTGTGTCCGGCTGTCAGTATGCTTGATTGTTTGGTGACTTGATCCTACATGTCGCCAACTCATCCACCCAAATGTCTACTTGCACAATGCTTGGGACAGTATTTCAACTCGTAGAACAGCTGTTGTGAAAAAAATAAAAGATAACCTTTTGTAAATGAAACACATATTAACACGAATGTGCCTGAGGCCGTGCTGTCATCAGTTCGTCACTTCGTGTGTCTGCGTGATTAGGTCGTGCTGTCGTTAATAACATGGCCATACGGTAAACTCGTTAAACTATTTAAAGGCTGCCACTTTGAGCAGGAAAAAAGTAGTACAGGATGCGATGTCTACATTGTGTACAGCAACATAAGTAAATGTTAAGTAATTAGTAATTGTCATGCGACAACAGATTGCACCAGGCCAGCCAGAAAACGCTTATGTAACACACATTGTAACCAGTGCCGCCATATGTAGAACAATGTGTAACCGTCTTCAGCGTGAGATATTATTATTTTATTCTTCTGGGAAGAGAACATTACAGTTCGCACTTGACCACGATCTTCGAAAAATTCGAAGTGCAGTCGCAGAAATGCAATGCACTCATGTAGTGTCTATCGCATAGATACCGCATTGTTAGAGCCCAACGCTGGAGTGTCGAACATTTTGCTTATGTAACTCAGGCGTTCCATGATCCTGTGACACAATCATGTCGTCATACCAGCATCGTCACTACACGCAGACCTCCTACATCAGCTGTGGTCGTCCCGTTTCCTATGTCATTCAGGGTGTTCTTGTTCCCCACTCTGCAAGCATCGATTCTTACCTTGTGGCCCGCTCACCTCATTCCTTCTCTTCACTTTCCCGTTAGGCGGAATTGCCTTAGCAGAAACATGCATAGAGTTCTATATGATACATGCTATAGTAAATATGACATAGGATTTTTGCCCAATATTCTATAGAATTCTATAGAATATCCTACCGAATCATACAGAAAGAAAATGACTATAATGTAGTATAATATAAATTTTTCCATAGAATTATATAGAAAGTAAAGTGGATATATGTTTTCCTATATAATTCTACATAATATTGAGCACACATCTTATGTTATATTTCCTGTAGCATACATCCTACATAATTATATAAAATACTGTATAAAACTATATAATACTATAGAATTCCACAGAAAAAACTATATAATTATAATTATTTTACTAAGAGTTCATCCCAATCCTTTTCTTGAGATCGTTCATCCTTATATTCTCCAAACTCTCTGTTCTAGTGGTTCTTAAAAAAAGTTTTTCTCGCAAACGTGTAAACTCAGCGTTGTTGTGGTTGTTGTTGTTGATATTATTTTGTTGTTGTTCTGACGTTGTTGTTGTTGTTGATGATACTATTTTGTTGTTGTTCTGATGTTGATGTGTTTGTTGCTGTTTATATCATTTTTGTTGTTCTGACGTTGTTGAGGTTGTTGTCGTTGATATAATTTTTTTTGTTCCGACGTTGTTGTGGTTGATGTCATTTTTTTGTTCTGACACTGTTGTGGTTGCTGTCGTTTGTTGTTTTGACGTTGTTGTTGTTGTTCTAACAATGCCACTGTCTCCAGACCACACAAGATTTCCAGTGTAATACTCGCTCTCAGGACGTTTGCTTGTAGCGTTTTCCAAATGTTGCTGTCCGTTGTGATTCTACCTTTCTCCAAGCATCCGCCCTCGCTTGTATCCGCCGTCGCCTGTTCGTTACTATGTCGTATTGTCGTGTATTAAACAATGTCGCCGAAACAAATTGATTGTTGTACACGTGACACTTTCCGTGATAAAACGATATTGATTGCTGACTAACTGTGGGAGTATGGCTGACAAATAGATAAAACCCTCATGTTTGGATGTATGCATGTCTTTCTACAGTCTGTATCTCAACCTTCCTCCCTCCCTCCACGGCTCACCCCAACCCCATATTTGTGCCTCTTCTGCCACTGTTTCTGACAGCGTGCGTGCGAGTGTTTATGCGTGTGTGTGTACGTGTGTTTGTGTCATGCACGTGTTTATGCGCGCGTGCGCAAACGCGTGGAGAGGGCACGCGCGTGCGTGCCAGCTTGCGTGTGGGTACAGTATGTGGGGGTGCGCATTAGCGAAACCGGTTATAAGGCATAACTGAATTGCCTTGTCGTAATGTGTGTCTCTCTGTTTGCGTACGTCTCTCTGCATGTTAGTCTGACTGCCTCTTCCCCAACTCTCACCCTCATGTCCTCCCTCCTCTTTTCCGATGGCTATTGTTGTAACGCATGTTTCTTTTTCCGTGTATGTCTTTATTAGTTTATTTGGCTGTCTCTCCCTCATCTCTTTCCTCCCTCCCTCTCTCCCTTTTACCTCCCTCCCTCCCTCCCTCACTCACTCCGTCCCTCGGTCCCTGCTTCCCATGTTTCTCTCTCTCCCTCCCTCCTCCCTCCCTCCTTCCCTCCCTCTTTCCACCCTTCCCTCCCTCCCCTCTATCTCTCCCTCCCTCCTTCCCTCCTTCCTTCCTTCCCTCCCTCCCTCCCTCCCTCCCTCCCTCCCTCCCTCCTCTCGATTGATATTGTCAACTCGCACCATGTATAGTGTGCAGTGTCATACAGACTACAATGCAGGTGAATTACGGGCACACGTACTCATTCGACCTGTATACATTTCCGACGAGTTCTTGGATACGCATACATTATGTGTCATATTTGTAGATGAAACAAAGCATGAACTATCCTGTGATCACATGGTCCGCACCCGTCGCCCCAGAATGACAGGTAGCTTATCGTTTTTTGAATGATGTCAAACAGTGTTATATGACATCGCACGCAGAGTCACCACTTCAGTCGATTGACGTTTTCCTGTCAATAGACATCCGATTGCATCAGGAGTTGTTTCAAATTAGAAATGGCGCAGAGATGTTTCAAAAAGCTGACCGGATTCCCGCTGCCTGTCCATTCATCTTGGCCGCTGTTTCACGTTTTGATCCATAAAATAAACATATCTTATATTGAAATTCTTAAAGGACAAGGATTTCAAATATTTTTCATTTTCACTTCCGCGACATTCACACTTCCGCGACATTCACACCCGCCACTTCTAAAGATGACGTCGTCAATAAAAAACGTCACCTAGTCTTACCGACTACGTCAAGAAGACATATGATGTGTATATTTGTGTACAGAATTGTAGATCACTGTATAGAGTTTGCGACAGCGATTCCCATTCCGTTAAAGTTTACCTTCGCTGACATTGAAATTCGCCATGTTTAAGACGGCGCCCGTTGAAGCCAATCACAATGGCTGTAAAACAAACACGTTTATCACATCCCACCTCTCATAAATGGTAGGAATGTTACCCACTCTAATGTCACTGAGTTGTGTACAGTGATGGTACATACAATATGTACTATATTGTGTGTGACATGTACATTCCGTGTGACATGTATAAACAATGGGACACGAGCATCACGAAATAAAAATGCAAGAAAACGCCCAAAATATGTTTCATAATAAAGCTTAGGCATGTGCCCACGTAATGATAGTAACCCCAAATAATGTTTTCAATTGTTTTTTTTAAACTGTGTTTTGTGAACCAAGGTTGACATATCTCAGATCACGTAGGTTACATGGTTTCCATTAAGCATCATTTAATTAGTCTGGACTTCGACCACATGTGTTATTTGAAAAAAATTTGAGGAAGTTGGGTGTTTTTATAGAAAAGATGATATGTCTTTGTGGAAACCGTAACTTACGCAATTTCAAACTGTGTCAATTATCCCTGCCACAGAGACGACATAGTTAAAAACGTAATTTCCTACTGTTTCAAGTTCTCAACTTCATAGCTTCGTTATCAACGTGATCACTGGCCCTAAACTTATCATATGTGCGTGCATTCGTGTATAATTGTGTAAGTTACGTGGAAACCAAAAATCGTGAGTTACGGGAAAATGAAACACAAAGTTCGTTCTGAAACACATTTTATTGAAAGAACTTAACTATGAAAGAAATGTTGGCCACAAGAATTAATTGTTGTAGGATCTTGTAGGACGATGTCGTCGGGTGACAGGAATGTTCGATTCTCAGCAACGCACGGGACTATTATCTACGCCTTAAAGAGTAAAATTTGATCAGATTGTAATTAAAAATACATATACTAACGTTATTTTGAATATATAAATGCAGCTGAGTGAAAACATGGTCAAATTAGCGATAAACACTGCCTTACCTCAGCCGGAAGTCCGTTTGATACGTGACCTCAGAAACGACGTGCGTTTTCCAAGTTTGCGTCTTTAAATCGTGTCATTGATTCTCGTGATTGTGAAAAACACGTCGTGGCGGGTCTACGTCATTCGCTTGGGGTCAAAACAAGACACGGAATATTCTGGTGCTTTATACGTCTGGTTTTCCGTAAGTTACGGCTCAATCCAAAAACGGAAAGGTAAATAAGATCTTACGTTATGATCACTTTATGTTAGATTTTAGGACATGTAATTTCATGAATATTAATATCTATTCCCATTAATATGTTGCAGGGGTAATTGGTAGATTTCGGGTATTTTTTTGTGGTTTATAAATGAGACGACATGAATGGAAACGATAGTAACTTACGGTAACATGATTTTCTGTTGCTTCAAAAGCATATTTTTTAAAATAAAATTCAGCAATAAAAAAATCCCTTGATCGAGTGTTTCTTGCTGAATTTGATTAAATAAATATAACACACAAACGTTAACTTTGTATTGTAATAAGTAGTTCTTGGGAGAGCACTGTAATGTGTATCACCGTCAAAATGCTTTTATTTCATACAACAAATCACATAAAACAGACAAAAACCTGTTACAGATAAAACATGTTATATAATACTACCAGCAAGTTGTGAACCCCCTGCTTTGTCGTTTTTTGTCTAGTATTGAAGACGCTCTCTCTTTCTCTCACACACACACGGACGCACACACACATACACACACACACACGCGCACTCACACATACACACACACATATATATATATACATGTATATACACACACACACACACACACACACACACACACACACACACACACACACACACACACACACACACACACACACACATACACACACACACACACACACAAATACACACACACACACAAGCTCTTACCACTGCGCTACTTCGCTCCACAAACAACATGCAACACGGGCTTGAATATCGGGACTATAATTACTGTTTATGTTTATATCAGCTGCTGGCGGCCTCAGGCGTGGAACTCTCTTTCTTGTTCATCCAAAGGAGATTTTGATGATGGAAAGGGATCCGTCTTCTACACGTCGGAGATATAAACTACCAAAAAAACTACTCGGTGGACGTAAGTAACAAGATGCAATAACATATTGCTTGGTTTTGATCAAATATAGCTTGGCGCACATATCAACAGTTCCAGAAAAAGCAATGATATTGAGATACATATTAGGTGTCCTAAGTAAGTATTTTTTTGTTGAAACGTGCGTTCAAATTTACGTTGAAGTGAACAAAAATATATGTTTATAAACAATAGTATATGACACATAGAAGTCTTCGGTAAATTTAGGTTGATTACGAAATATATGTTTTGAGAAAAAAACAGCTGTATATATTATTATCGGGATCAATACTGCTTTTTGATCGTGGACAGATGTAGAGGCTACGTGCATGAAACTAATAAATCCAGACTAAATAGACTGACAACTGGGCACTGATAAATTACGTCTTTGTCATGGGCCAGCGCAGCCATGACAGGATGGCGTTGAATGCTTTCATCAAGGCACTTCAATAACAACTCTTCATAGACAATTCAAAGACAGTGTATCATTGGATCCGCTGGGTCCTACGTGAATTTACATACACATACACGTCTTTGTAGATGACATGAAAGCTATCGTAGTGGACGAAGTTGACGGCTTTGTGTACTGGAGTACATATAATAATCGCAAGGTGAGACGGGCGACACTCGACGGCTCCAACATGACGGACATCTACAATACAGGCAAGTTGAGTCTTACACAATTGATAAGTTACTATGACATAGGATCGTTGATAACAAATATTCTCTGCTCCGTGCTAATCATGCAGAGTCAGTTCTATGGTCTAAACACTACGCCAGGGTGTTCTATGGGGTGTGACGGGGTGTTGACACCAGGCTACATGGAAAATATTCACTTTATTTTGTTATTTTTGGTTAAGTTCTCTGTACCCGAAGGCAACTTTCAAGTATTTAACCTGTTAATGTAGTATTTTCGTCAGGCAACTAAGCGACATATGATTGGCCTATGTGTAAAGAACAGATACACTCACACAACTATATTTCATAGCAGTCTTAGGTTACTAGGTCTGCGTTTCTCGTCGGAGTAGGCCAATTGTTTTCTTTGAAGTGAATAGCATTTGTTTGGTCTTGACTGGATTATTGTCTGTAACTCTTCTGTGTTAGTTGGAGAGAGATCAATTAGTGCTTGCTTTACTGGTGGAACATCAGACAGCTGTGCAATCAAGACGCACGATTGTTACTTCCGCACGCGTAACATCTACGATGTTTTGTATCATTTCTTCGAAAAACACAGCAAAGGATTAGTACATTGATTAATTGACCACGTAACCGTGAAAGTTCTGGTCACTGGATTTGGACAGTGAATGTAGCGTTTGAAATGTGGTTTTCATCTGCGCTGTTCAGTGCTGCGACCTAGTAGGCAATTATCGCAATTCTCACGTGTGCTTTACGTCGTTTGTTTGCGACACTGATCGATTACTCTTTAATTTCCATATTGCATCATTTACCGTTGGCAAGCTTTCTTCCATTTTTGGGTTCGGGACACACCTTGGTGGTAATAATGAGTCATCTCTCTCTGGTGTTCTCTACAGGTGGATGGGTAGGCGATCTTGCTGTTGACCCAGAACAAGGCAAACTGTACGTGCCAAACTACAAAAGCAGAAAGATTGACGTGACCAGTTTGGACGGCAATGGGATACGAACACTCATCAGATGCGTAGGCAATCCACGTGGATTGGCTGTAGATCTCAATAACAAGTAATATGTTCAAGTATTGTTACAGTTCGTGGCAACGATATAGTTTTGAGCTGGGCAACCCTGTATATAATGGGCTATATTCTAATATCGGTGTAGTGTCTGACGTGTATTTTAACTACACACCGAGTTCGAGCATTTGAAAAATCACTTGAACGCGTGTATTGCCATATGTGTTGTCTTTTAACATGAGTATGTATAATGTTAATGTAATTAATATTTTTGAATATCATGGAAGTTTACAAAGCTGATTAAATGTTTAGTTCATTTGTGGGTTACACGTAGGAACTATCACTCAGAAAAAACAATGTCAACCTTTTTTTAGATAAACCATCTTCTGATGACTGTCTTGATAAAACATATGTACTTTTTTGAAAATGTGTAGACTGCTGTTTTATACGACCCATAACCCACCTGGTATCTACAAGGCTAAACTGGACGGAACTGGAGACACACGGATTGTGTCAACAGGTGTGGTTGATATCAATGACATAGACATCGACTACTGCACAAACAGGATATGCTGGACTGACTGGGGTAGGTGCACTGAATTAATGGTAAGTAAGTTCTTATATAGCGCAGTATCTAGTCCTCATGACAACTCAAAGCGCAATACATTTTACGCCCTGGCAGACCTGTCCAATCGAACAGCTTCTCCACTTCTGTGCGAAACATCCAGCTACGTTGCAATTAATGCGCGAAAACTATTCGTAGACAAATATTATCTCTACTGTCTATAGACAGGTACTTATTTATACAGCTGCGTGAACTGGAAAAAAATTGAGTCAACGAACTTGCCCAAAGTTCGACACCGCAGCACAGGATTCGGGTTCTCTCGGTCTAGAATCCGAAACTCTAGCCACAGCGCCACTGCACTCCACTATCTACGTAATACCAGAACATGTTTTTTGTAGTCGCTGTTATGTTGCTCAAACTCGTCCCCAGGCAGTGACGCAGCGCTCAATGTGTCACCAGCTTCTGTATCTCGCAAAGTGTCTCTCATAACGGTTTAACATATACTGATATCCTGAAATGTTTGATTATGTTTGCTCACTTCACAGTTAAGATTATCAACTGGTTGTGTTACAGCTTCGCGCCATATAGAATGTTCCAACTACACGGGCGGTGACAGACGAGTCTACAGTGCAACCGGTCATCCATTTGGAATAGCAATTCAAGATCGTGTGGCTTACTACACAACATCGGATCCAAGCAGGTAATGATTTTCGAGCACTACTTGTCTATATTTCTTAAAACGTCGCGTTGATTATGTGCTCAATGAATTCGACTGTTCTGGAAATTTTTAATTGTGTTGCAGCCTCATCCAACGTAGGTTATTGATTTTATTTGCTTGACAAAACCATCAACTAATAACTTCAAAACAATAACACAATGTTTAGAAAAACAACATTTACCGTATACATATGTTACAAATTCAATAAAATAGCAATAATGGATCTATCCATCACTTAACCACTTACCTAGCAAACGGTCAGTCAAGCCATTAAAATGGATGCCGTGCACGTTGTGCGCTCAGGCATACCATTGTATATCTTGTTGATATTCTGGTCCCAAAAACTTTAAAGATACATATTAGGCACACGTTTTTAAAGTAATAGGGGAAATATTTTATTTATGGGATGTCATGCAGCAATAGTAATGTAATTTACGTATTAAACGTTGTCAACATTGATGGCACACACACACACACACACACACACACACACACACACACACACACACACACACACACACACACACACACACACACACACACACACACACACACACACATACAATCATGCTTACATGCGTACATACATACATAAATACATAATATTATGAATAATGTTTGTGGTACATAATACACTTTTTATGTCAGTAACATGTGTACGCTGATGAAAGTCTGTTAATATGACATAATACAAAAGGGGTACAGAGTACACAAATATCCACCACCAGGTATTCATTGCAAGTTGTGAACCCTCTGCTTTGTCGTTTTTGTCCAGTATTGAAGGCTCTCTCTCTCTCTCTCACACACACACACACACACACACACACACACACACACACACACACACACACACACACACACACACACACACACACACACACACACACACACACACACACACACACACGCACACAATCACACACACACACAATCACACACACACACTGGTATTGTTTGGCTCGGTGTGGTGAACATATCACGAAACAAATTATACATTTCCTGAACATTCAACCAAATTCCATATCAGTAATGGTCAGACAACACAACATAGCTCGCCTGCACGAACGTATGCGTGGTAAACATTATTTCGTTTTAGTTAAAATTATTCTATAATTATAATGCCACGTCGGCGGTACTGAGTCACGCAGAATTACTAAAATGTTGTGACAAAATGGTGCAATTGACGCACGGATAGGCCGAACATAACTTAATTGCAACGTACAGTGACGCCTCTATTGATGTAGTGCTATTGCATTCATTTGTGCATATGTTTGTGTATTATTGGATGACTGATTTTAATCTACTTCATGTTGATAATATTAAATGACTATGTAAATATACTATGAGAAACTATATTGACTATATATGATAAATGCAGCTTTCTAAATATAAAACATTAATGTTCTTAACCTATTAGTTTGACATTCAGTTTAAGCAGAGTATCAAGAAATGTATGTATTAAGGCTCGTGAAAAACAGTCTGTGTTAGAGAAAATAAATACGACTCTCATAAAGGAAAATTCACGGCAAAAACATTGGTACGCAATGTGTCTTTCGACAAACATGTACAGCTTTAGTTCAATAAAGCAGCTATTGTAATATTTATGCCAGCATGTTTGTTATTGTAGTGTTTGTTCAGTCGACCTGAAAGGGGGAAATGTCACTATTCTCGACACTGGCATTTACAACACAGTTGGTTTGTGGGGCATTTCAATATTGCACGGTACGTTGCGTATTTATGCAATTACTTGAATACGGTTACGTGTGTGGGTGTTGTGTTTAGTGTATCAAATATATCTTGCTTATTTATCTATTTTCGCTAACGTTTCTCTGCTTTCTCTTCATTGAACGCTGCATGGGTTCTACTGGCTTTGTCTTCGCGCGTACTAACAGGTATCGTACTCCACGTACAACAGGTTAATAGTTCAAACATTATGAGTCAAAGCAGGAGACAGACCACTGCCGACACCAGCGGACGACATCCGACCTATCCCGAATGACACGTCGCTTCAGGAGACACACAACTGTCAAAACTAACGGACGATATCCTACCTCTCCCGGATTAAAAGTCGCTGCAGAAGACAGGCCGCACTAAGAAACTGCACACAACCACTACTGGGGATGACAATTTAGTTTCAGAATAAGCCATGACAAGACGGATGTGTCATTCAAAGTTGGTGGGTGCACTATGACATTCTATAATATGTGTGATATTGTCACTGAGACAAGGTTGCTCCACACACCGTGGTTTCATATTCGTATTATGCGATACTGTGTTTGATATTCTAAATGATTCTGATCACAGTTACAAAATTAGTCTTTTGACGTTTACGTAAATATTTGCCATGTGGTAGTTACACAATTTTATGTTTAAATGTCAATAATTTGTTTTAAGATGTTATCTCAGAATACATATCGCCTGTATAAAGTTATTTATCTTAGTTGCAAGTATGTGTACAGATCATTGATAAATTGCATTGTGCTGTTGTAACTGTGCGGGTGATGCACTGTTTGTCCAGATATCGTAAAGTTGTGTGTGTAGAAGAACAGAGATTATAGGATAAATGTTTGATCCCAGTACCACAGAAAGGAGAATAAGTTCCAGTAGACACAGACTGCAATACATGCAAGTGAAAGATCATCTTACTAAAACAAAAATTTTATATTTAAAAAACAAATGTGATTTTCTGAAAAAGGTGTAACTAAATGAGGATTTACCATTGCTTTGTTTTAACCACAGCATAACCGTATCCATAATGAATTTATATAAGATGTCGTGTGACGAAAATTGAATGGAACTGGCAAACACGGTGCTTCGATACTTTCGTCCAAACTGCGATCATCCGTTTTGTTAAGGAAAGTAGTGTCTATGCAAGTAATGATGATCAATATAAGATTAATTATCACCAGCATTAATTGGTTATGTTAATATATTATAAATTTCAATAACAATTAAGATGTAATCGATCCGCAGAGCACATGTAACACATAAATGCATGATGCAACCCAAAAGCTAACACTAATATTGAGTTTCTAACATTTGTTTTAATTTCATTAAAAAACTAAATATCATAATAATAGTGCCTAACTATATATATGTTGAAATAGAGCACCGACGCTGCTGTTTAATTGGATTACCTCTCACGGCAATTATATATGTAAATGTTAGTTAACTGGGCAAAACTAAGACAAGCTCTTCTGGAGATCACAGACAAAGAGGATAAGTAGAAGTATGTGTGCATAATGACTGCTCAATAGTGTTTAACAGTATTCCAGTAACAGGGACACGAATACAAATGTCTACTTGATTAACTCACATAGTATATAGTTTTGCAACGGAATTTGAAATAAACTACATCAGATCATTAGACGATCAACATAAACGTATTTGAAGTAGATCATAATATGTTTAAACGGTGGATTGATATTTCTTGTCATTTTCTCGATTTGTTGGGTAGTATTGCTTCAATGAAAATATCTTTATAAATGCTGCCTAACTCAAAATGTTGTCTGTGTTTTTATTGATTGCACATGCAAATGAGAAGCTACTGTTTTGTTATTTTCCAGTAGATCCACCGAGAGCGCGGAAGCCGGAGATCACAGAGGGGAATGCCATGTAGAATAACCTAGATGCACGGATCACTTGGATCCCAGTTGGTTGACATAGAGCAGCTGAAGAAAAAAGTTATTTTGACATATGTAAGCACATAAACGAATAAAATCATGTTAATAGAGTAAGTCGTGCTGACATATTCAGTTATATTAACAGAGTAAGTCAAGTTGACAGAGTAATTCATCTTGACTGGATAAATCATGTTAACGCAGTAAGTCATGCCGACTCAGTGTGTCTTAATAAGTCAGTAAATCATGTTAATTTGGTAAGTTTGTTTGGTACAATCCGTGAATGTTAACTGACTATACAAGGCAGAATTTGACTTTTTATTACAATTTTGCACCAATACATGTGTAGTAAAATCGGATGTCATAGAAGAGCAGAATGAAGTTATATATGAGGGATACATATGCTGTCTTGATGGTTTATTTTCTATAAATGAATAATTATCCATGTAGATACTATATTTTCCATTAGTGATGCTGGTTAAGAAATTTAAAATGTTTGTTTCCTTTTTAAAAGCAAACTTGCTATTTTTTTTACAAAACAGTAATCATTAAATACGTTTCAATTTTTTTTTATTAGGAAGAATTTATAATGCGATGAAAAATAAGACATGTAGAATTAGGCAATGTGTTAAAATTATCCACGAGTCATTCACTAGCTATGGATGTTACTCTATTTCAGTTGAACGACTTTCCCAAAACACCTATCCCATCTCTAGAAGAAAGCCAACGCACGATGTAATTTATTTCGACGACTGACCGGCACACAATGGGCAGCACACTAGGACGTTCTTCAACAATCAACACTGCACTTACTGTTGCGTAGACGGAGTACTGTTCGCCATGTGGTGCCGCAGTGGGCACACCCACCGGCCGGAAGCAACTGTTATCCACAGCCTCTGTGTCTGGGTGCATCTGGTCGACACCTACTGTCATGCTGCCAGTTGTCGCTGCAATAATGCCTAATGACATCCGTTGAATATGAATAGTTTTGCTAACATTGTAATGATAGTATTTCATTAGGGTGATAAAGACGGCGGCTAGAGATCGCCAGTTTTTATAATCTATTCTGGTATCCACCTGACGTATTCACACACAATTCGTACATAAATAGTTGCAGAGTTTGGTTTACGACGATAGTGTCAGGATGGAAATATATCATGTTGATTTGACATTATACATCAACTGGCATAAAAAATGCATATCACATTTGCAATGATTGAGTGTCAATAACTGCCAAGATGATATATGTACATGCATAACATATTAATTAGTTTCCGCTTGAAATGGTTTAATCCTGCTATCAATCAGACTACGAAGTATTGGTCTATATTACACCAAGTCCTCAACGTTGTATGGGGAAGCAACAAAATGTAGCATCACATAATTGTTCTCGTCAAGTAATTTATTGTACAAGTTTGTCCTCTGAGGGATGAACACAAAGCCAACTGTACTGTATATTGCTATTTCCGGTTGAAACAAATCGGTATTAAAACGTACTCCGCCTAATATCCAATTAATCCGCATTATACTCTAGCAATATATGTGTCGTTGCGTTACTATCAAATATGACAGGTTATTAAGTCGTTAATCTACGGGTAAGTGCTAAAACAAAACAAAAAAAACCACCAGAAAATTCGTCACTCGACTTCCAATATAACAAACTAAAACACGTGTTGTTGAATTAATAATATAACGAACATCAAATAATATAACTAAACAAAAGTGCCGTAATTATAAGCATTGGAAGGAGGTTTCTGGTTAATATACCGGCACGCGTATAGAAGACGTTTGTAGGACACGCTTGGACAGGACGACCGGCACAGCGGCTACTCTGTCTACTTCTCATTACTCTTTTTCTGTACTAGTACCATCTCTCCGTACCTCTGTGGAAGGCCCTGTAGATGTACCAGCCCCCACTCGACCACCCCGACAGAGTATACCTTCATCCTACTCTTGGATATTCCAAGCTTGTGGCACATGCTGGCGGACCTCGGCGCCATGACACCCCTCCAGTTAAAGATCAGGGCCCCGAACGAGACGGCACCAGGCTCCCCTTGGGAAGGCCAGTTCGACTGGCACCAGTCGCGAACAGCCGGGGTGTTGTATTTCGCACACTTGCTAATATGGGATTCATCGAGGTCAGCGTTGTCAGCGACAACGGACGCATCGATGACCCAACAAGTGTCTTGCTTGTACAAGACCCCATCCGGAATATGGGGGGTTCCACCCCGCACAGGTATTACCGGAGCGCGCACAATTGACCATCCACGGTGCTCCATATCATGGAGCAACTTCTCCATCAGGGAGTCGTGCCGCTTTATCCGGGACCCCCATGTCCTGTGACATACCTGGAGGATGTGCCCGAGCGTCTCGGCCCGCCCGCACACATCACACTTTCCCTCAGCCAGAGGTCTACCCCTGGCTGCTCTTTTGGCTGTCGCCACAGTTGAACCTCGAATCTGAATGGCGTGTATAAATGAAGCTCCCGACAGCAATGACGTACCGTCATTAACCCATAGATGTACGAATGGGACCGCTGCCGAGAACTCCAGGCCATATCCGTCCGCTGATTTGTGAAGTGATAAGGCATATGCCTGTTTTGCTGCCATCTTTGATTCGACCTCCTGCCCATTTATATCTTTATCGGAGGTTTTAGACAGCTCTCGTACTCTCTACTGAACGTAGGAGAGTTCGTGATCATATTCTGTATGACTGGGTCTCTCGACTTCGAGAGTCTATCTAATCGATCTCTTTTCATGAATGGTATTGAACAACGCAGTGATGGAATACCTAAGCCCCCCTCCCTGACGTCCGCATATATATATATGCGTTAGTGGCATCATGGGGTAGCTTTAACCAACCTCTTACTTTCTTTCTGACCGCTTTGTCCAGTGTTCGCAGAACCCCGCCCCTGGTTCTGGACAGGACAAACCTGTGATGTAGTTTTGGTAACAAGTGTGCTCTCAGTATATATAGCCTTTGTTGGGGTTTCAGAGGGGCGGCACACATCTGATTTAATCCCCTGTTTAGCAACTCTAGAGGTGTTGATTTCGTTTCCCTAGCGCTTATGTGGATGCCTAGGTATTGGTACCCTTCTGTGATCGGCACCGCGGGCAACACTCCGCCTGCGAGGGACAGGAATGGACTAGGATCGCATATCCATTTCTTTTGAAGCATCGAATTTAATACGCATTAAACTCTACCCACATGGGTATGGGTGCAAAGAGTGTTGAGGTTGTCATAAGAATACACTTGTTATTGATGTGTGGTACGGCCATGACAGACACGTGACAAATGGTAGCATTTCCGAGAATTTGTTTCGCTACCACCATAACAGTGATGCGATAACAAAACATCCGTGTGGGTACGTGGGGGCACACACAACACTTCTTGTTAATGAAATGCGGGCGAAAATAGAGAACATGATACATGAAGATAGAGAACACTTTCAGGATTTGACTGGCAGCCACAACACTATTGTTACATCGAGATTTCCGATGGACACGTCAGACATGTACATGTACATATTTTCACAACAGATTCCCAAGTCAGACCTGCGTTAGTGAGAACTTATCAAACGTAAGAATGTGGGCTATAGTTTGTGAAGTGAGTACCTACACAGACAAAAAGTTCAATGGAACACCATCTCAATTTCTCTGGAAAACATCCAACACTCAGCAATTAATGCGCGAACATTATTTCTACACAAATACCCACCACTCTCTATAGCCAGCTGCTCAATGATGCAGTAGATTGAGCTGGAGCAACGTAGAGTGAACGAACTTGCCCAAGGTTCGACACCGTAACACAGGATTCGAGAGGACGGAGCTCTATCCACTGATTAATATGTTAGGTACAAATCGTTAGGTGAAATCCGTTACCCGTCGGTGGAATGTGGAAATGAAGTCATTTACAGTGGAAGGTCAAAATCTAAGTCAAGGTCAAATATCTATGTCAATGTCAAGGGCAAGTCTTACCTGTCATTCATGTGATAGTTTGACCTATTGGCCTAGCTAGAAGCGCCACCTGGTGACTCTATATGTCAGTTTGCGGTAACCAATTCGTGTATTGACCTTCCAAGAAGCGCCACCTAGTGAATTATATGTCAATTTGGAAGTGACCAATTCGTCTAAGTAACATGCTTGGTCATTGAACAGTGGGCGCGGTCATGAGACATAGGCGACTTCCGACGCCACGCAACGGACATCAATGTAACTATTAATGGAAACGTTATCAACCGCAGACGCCGGATATCTATTCGATAACACACGTCCGGGAATGGTAGAACTGTAGAGGCAGCTATTACAGTCACATGACTTTAGGTGTAACGGCACTTCCTGCGTAGTGTGTCTAGTGTATAACTGGAGTAAAACGTTACGTGGCGGCTCCATCTAACGGGTAACAATTCATTAGTCTGAACTTATATACTGAGACCAGCGAATTTAAAGAACCAAAATTAGACCAGTGAGTTCAACGAAACAAATCTAGACAAGCGAATTGCACGAATAAAACTTAGACTAGCGACTTTCATCAACCAAACTTAGACCAACGAGTTGCTAGATACAGAGGTGAATTAAAAAAATTCACCTAGATACAAAGGTCAATTCAGCAAATTCACCTAGATACAGAGGACAATTTAGGAAATTCGCCTAGATAAAGTGGTCATTTCAGATAATTCACCTAGATACAGAGGTCAATTCTGGTAATTCACCTAGATACAGAGATCGATTAAAGTAATTCACCTAGATATAATCAATCAATCAATCGATCGATCGATCGGTCGGTCGATCGATCGATCGATCGATCAATCAATCAATCAATCAATCAATTAATCAACCAACCAACCAACCAAACTACCAATCAATCAATCAATCAATCAGTCTATCAATCAATCTATCAATCACTCAATCATTCAATCACTCAATCAATTCAACTTTATTCTTCCCTTTAAGGGCAATTACAGTGTCGTTTGGACGGGCACAATGTACACAAATATATATATATATATATATAAATATTAAAATATAACATTGGTAACATCGTATTACTGGCACACTTCATAATGGTCACAAAAAGAATAATTTATCACATGAACACATGGAGAGCATTTCTTCACGATATAACTGCTAAATATGTAGAACATACACACACACTACATTAATTTCTCGTCGTTAAAAAGACTGATTGCAACAGGAATAAAAGATAATTTCTTACGTTTGTTTTGAACGTGGGGCACCTAAAACGGCGGCCCGACGGCAGAGTCTCAAACCTGGTATATAGATCATGACTATCATTCTCTAAAATAGAGCGTGCCTTCCTAAGCACCTGTTGTTCACAAAACTGAGTGATGTCTCTCTGAGTCTCTCCAATTATTATGGAGCTGACACGTACACACTTCTGTAAACTGTTCTTGTTTTTAACACTCAAGTTGAAATACCAGCAGATAAATGAAAAGCAAAGAACACTCTCAATAAAAGATTTTTAAAACAGGTTTAACATTGTTTTATCAAAAGAAAATGAGTTTAATTTTCTAAGATTGTACAGGCGCTGCTGACATTTCTTGACCATTATTTCAGTATTGTCATCCTATCTAAGTTTATTATCAAACACTGTACCTAAGTATTTGTACTTGGTGACAATTTCAATCTCTTGATCATGAAACATGGTGGTTTTTTCAGGACTTTGACTGTGTTTTCTGAAATCTATTACTAACTCCTTGGGCTTACATACATTAAACTTTAAGTATGAGTCATCACACCACTCAACAAAATCCCGTAGTGCCGGGTCATGATCTTGTTGAGAACCAAAGAGAAGTGAAAATAAGGCACTGTCATCAGCAAATTTCACTAAAAACCTGTCTGCGTGAGCACTTCTGTAACTGTCAGTGTACAAGATGTATAGGAGGGGTGAGAGACAACAACCCTGAGGCGAGTCCGTGTGTGTCAACCTCATGTCAGAAAACTTCCCATTCACAAAAACATACTGGGGACGACACGACAAAAAATCAACAATCCAGGCAACAAGCTGGTTTCCAAGATTAAAATCAAAAATGAGTTTATGGGCTAAGATATGAGGCTGCATCAATTAAAAGCCGATGAGAAGTCGGCGAAGAGAATCTTGGCATGTGCAGTTGGCTTCTCAAGGTGAGTATACATACGAGTCTCATGGCAGCATCGTTGGACGTGAACCCAAACAGATGGCTGCCTTTTGAAATGAAGGTATGTGTTGTGATTTTCCTTAGATAGTTTCGACATAGAATTGTTTTCGATAATAGCCTGTTTGAAAGTTACTTATGTGAACTGGTCGCCCCAAACTGACACATAAATGGGGTTTGTTGGTAGGTCATACTATGATACGAATCTCGCCGGACGCCACGTGTTGGCGCCACCACGGCGTCGAAGACAACAACTCGACAGATAGAAGGGTGCCAGACACAAGCTAAGCCGTTTCCTCGTTTGTAGTCTCATTTGTTGTCTCGTCTGCTATCTCATCCGTTGTCTCATCCGATGTCTCGACTGATTTCGTCTATTATTTCGCCCGTTGTCTCGTCTGTTGTCTCGTCCGATGTTTCGTCCATTGTTCCATCTGTTGTTTTCGATTCTCTCGTCTGTAGTCTCGCCAGACGTCTCGTCAATTGTAACATATATTGCTTCCTGTTTTCTCATCCGATGTCTCGTCTATTGTCTCGTCTGTTGTCGTCTGTTATCTCGTCCGTTGTCTCGTCTAGTTACTTTTTTTGTCTCGTCCGTTATCTCGTTCGATGTCTCGTCCATTGTTTCTTCCATTGTCCAATATGTTGTTTCTTGTTGTCTCGTCTATTGTCTCGTTCGTTATTTGGAACATTGTCTCATACGTTGTTGTCTGTTATCTCGTCCGTCCGTTTTCTCGTCTGTTGTCGTCTGTTGTCTCTTCCGTTGTATCGTTTTTTGTCTCGTATGTTGTCTCGTCCAAAGGCTCTCTCTCTCTCACACACTCACACACACATCGACAATCATTCGCAAAAATTCACTACACTGGCACAAATGCACGACACATACGCGTTAAAGTAAGAAACTTGTACAATTATAGCGTGTTGGTTATATGTGAATTTGCTGAAATGACCTATGTATCTAGGTGAATTTGTTGAATTTACCTCTGTATCTAGGCGAATTTGTTGAATTGCCCTTTGTATCTAGGTGAATTTGCTGAACTGACCTCTGTATCTAGGCGATTTACTTGAAATGACCTCTGTATCTAGGTGGATTACCAGAATTGACCTCTGTATCTAGATGAATTTGCTGAATGTAGCTCTGTATCTAGGTGAATTTTCTGAATTGACCTCTGTATCTAGGTGAATTTGCTGAATTTAGCTCTGTATCTAGGTGAATTTTCTTAATTGTACTCTGTATCTAGGTAAATTTCCTAAACTGACCTTTGTATCTAGGTGAATTTGCTTATTTCACCTCTGTATTTAAATTAATTTGCTGAATTTAGTTGTGTATCTAGGTGAATTTCATGCTCAAGTCCCTAGTAAGTTTGGTTCGTGACACACGTTGATCTAAGTGTTTTGTTCGTGCAACTATCTGGTCTAAGTTTGGTTCGTGCAACTAGCTGTTCTAAGTTTGGTTCGTGCAACTCGCTAGTCTAAAATTGGTTCATGGCACCTCGCTTGTCTAAGTTTGGTTCGTGCAACTCGTTGGTCTAAGTTTGGTTCATGAAAGTTGCTAATCTAAGTTTGATTCGGCAATTCGTTTGTCTAAATTTGTTTCGTTGAACTCGTTGGTCTAATTTTGGTTTATGAAATTCGCTGTTCTAAATCTATAAGTTCCGACGAATGAATTTTTACCCGTTAGATGGAGCCACCACGTAACGTTGTACTCCAGTTATACACTAGACACACTACGCCGGAAGTGCCGTAACACCTAAAGTCATGTGACTGTAATAGCTGCCTCTACAGTTCTACCATACCCGGAAGTGTGTTATCGAATATACCGGCGTCTGTGGTTAATAGCGTTACCATAAATAGTTACATTGATGTCCGTTGCGTGGCGCCGGAAGTCGCCTATGTCTCATGAACGCGCCCACTGTTCAATGACCAAGCATGTTACTTATACGAACTGGTCACTTCCAAATTGACACATAATTCACTAGGTGGCGCTTCTTGGTAGGTCAATACACGAACTGGTTACCACAAACTGACATATAGAGTCACCAGGTGGCGCTTCTAGCTAGGCCAATAGGTCAAACTATGACATGAATGACAGGTAAGACTTGACCTTGACATTTGATTTCGACCTAAATATTTGACCTTGACTTAGATTTTGACTTTCCACTGTAAATGACTTCATTTCCACATTCTACCGACGGGTAACGGATTTCACCTAACGATTTGTACCTAACATATTAATCAGTGGATAGAGCTCCGTCCTCTCGAATCCTGTTTTGCGGTGTCGAACCTTGGGGAAGTTCGTTCACTCTACGTTGCTCCAGCTCACTCAACTGTACCATTGAGCAGCTAGCTATAGACAGTGGTGGGTATTTGTGTAGAAATAATGTTCGCGCATTGATTGCAGCGTCGCTGGATATGTTCCAGAGAAATTGAGATGCTGTTCGATTGAACTTTTTGACTGTGTAGGTACTCACTTCACAAACTATAGCCCACATTCCTATTAAGATGTTTGATAAGTTCTCCCTAACGCAAAACTCTAGAAGTCAGGTCTGACTTGGGAATCTGTTGTGAAAATATGTACATGTACATGTATGACGAGTCCATCGGAAATCTCGATGTAACAGTAGTGTTGTGGCTGCCAGTCAAATCCTGAAAGTGTTCTCTATCTTCATGTATCATGTTCTCTATCTTCATGTATCAAGTTCTCTATCTTCGTCGCATTTCATTAACAAGAAGTGTCGTGTGTGCCCCCACGTACCCACACGGATGTTCCGTTGTGTCATCAAACAAATTCTCGGAAGTGCTACCATTTGCCACGTGTCTGTCATGGCAGTACCA
>CM034544.1:54812238-54852557 GCA_020002185.1 Paraescarpia echinospica | reverse complement strand
TCTTTCTGGTCCGTTTCCCTTGTTTTTGGAAGGGAACAAATTTATCTACGATGCACTCTATTTCATTCTTTAAGATATTCCAGCATTCTGTTGGTGTCTTATTCTTCAGTGTATTATTCCAGTCTATCTTTGCTAAATATTTCCTCATTTCCTTATATCTTCCTTTGTAGAAATTTCTCCTGAACTGCTTTTTATTATTTCTTTCTGATTTTACTTTGATGGTAAAATGTATCTGGTTGTGATCACTACTTCCCAGTGGCTCACATAATTTAACATTGTCAACTAATTCATTCTGTGAGGACAAAACTAAGTCTAACACATTCTCTCCCTGGTTGGTTCTAGCACATGTTGAGAAAGGAAACTATCTTGTACTAAAACTAAAAACTTGTGGTCCTCACAACCCATACTCTGTAGAGATTTCTATTTTATATGCCCATGGTTAAAATCCCCCATAATAACACAGTCCCGTTTGCTCACTTCCCTTATAGCGTTTTGTATTTTTTCATTCTCTTCTATGCTTATGTTTGGACTTCGATAAAATAATCCAACCGTTAACGTCGAGTTTCCTGTAACTATGTTACACCAAACAGCTTCTTCGCAATCTGTTTCTCTGTCTAATTTTATTTCATAAGCCTGGATAGATTCTTTAATATATATAAAATAACTCCACCTCCCCTTCTTCCTATTCTATCTTTCCTAAACATTACATATCCTGTCAGTCCCAATTCGGCATCTGATATATCGGTGGTTGCCCATGATTCGGTTATACCTATTATGTGAGGATCAATATCTTCTACCATAATGTTTAGTTCATTTATTTTATTTACTATACTCCTTGCATTTAAACAAACACATTTATACCCAGTTTCATAACAGTTTTTCAGACTGTTCTTTGCTGAATTATTTTTGCTGCCTTTATGTATGCCTCCAGTTTCAGGCTTCTCTGCGAGTCCCCCCTGCGAATTTAGTTTAAATAGAAGCAACCTGTCCCACTGTCAACAGATCGCAGCAGATTCTCTGAGAATACTGCTGCCCCCTTTCCACTTAGATGGAGGCCATCTCTCATGTACATATCTTCTCTCCCAACAAAGTACCCCCATAAATCTATGAATCCCACGCCCTCTTCCTCACACATCTGCTCAACTAGTGCGTTGATCGCCATCCTCTTACAGTTTCTGTATCTTGCCCCCCTTCCTCCCATTACTGGCAAAATTCCTGAGAGAATAACCTGTTCCACTCTTGTCTTCTTTAGCTTCCTCACTAGATGTCTGTACTTCTGAACTATCCCAGTTGTTCCCTCCTTGTCTGCATTGTTTGTCCCTACGTGTACTAGTATAGACCCTCCCTTGCCGTGCCCCAATACCTTCTCTACCCTTTCGGTCACATGCTCTATCCTAGCCCCCAGTAGACATACAACAACGTCCTTCCCCTCGCATATAGTCTTGTCTGTTTTTCTCAGAATTGAATCGCCCATAAACACTCTCTCTTTTCTCCTTGCCCCCTCAATCACTGCCTCGGAGTAGCTCCTCCGGTTTGCATATGTCTGGTTGTTGTCTTTTCCTCTTGTCGTCTTCTCTCCTGTCACATTCTCTTCCATTCCCTTCTTTCCTGTCGCGTTTTCTCTTGTCGCCTTTCCTCCTGTCATCTTCTCTTCTAGCACATTTACTCTCACTTCCTTTCGTTCCTTCTTCTTTCCTCCCATCACATTTTCTTCTCTCCTCTCCCGTCCCTTTTCCCCGGCTACCTCCTTCACTACGGTCACTTTCTCCCCTGTCACCTTCACGCCTGTCATGTTTTCTGTTTTTTGCTGAACACTCTGTCTTCTTCCATCAGTCTTCTGTCTCACAGTCTTACCAACTGCCTCTGTGGTATCTACCTCTTCACCACCTGTATCGCTGTCGTGTCTCTCCTCGTTCTCTACAGTGTGACTACCTGCTGATCTATCCCCACTGGCCCGTTTTCTTTTCCTCTGCCGAACACTTTTCCTCCGTCCCTCTGTTTTCTCAATGTCTTGTTCCTTCACACCGGTCACCTTCCTTCCTCTCAGTCTCCTTTCTTCAGTCTCCGTGTCACAACTCTGCTCCTTCTGTGTTGTAGAATTATCAACTCTCTCCGCGCCATCCCTCTCTGCTCCATCTATTTCTGTGTTGATTCTCGCCTCCATCTCCTTCACTATATCCGTTAACTTACACACCTCCTTCATCAGACATTCCACCCTCAAACACCCCATACACCGAAATATGAATCCGTCATCTTTGGTCTCTGCCCATGATTTTGGACAGCCAGACAACGCAAAATCCACCCAGCTCTGGCAGTCGTTGCAAACTAGGTGTCGTTTTGCCCTGAGTTCCCGCTTGCAAGGTGCCATATCAGAATTTATTTATGTTCAAAGTAGTTTTTATGTAGTCTTTGAAAAGACTTTTCTGTGTACAATTTACACCAGATTGTTTAAGTTATAGTTAGTTATATTTGTTAACACACAGTGACACACCGTGCCTTACCTAGTTACGATGTCGATGACAATGTATTCAAGTTAGGCTTAGATACAAGGTAGTCTTTACAAAGACTGTTTCCTGTGTACTATTATACACTTTAAAAGATTGTTATTTCAGCGATTATATCAAATAACGCTATTCTATTGTCGTTCACGGTACGCTAACTTCGCCAGTGACCTACTTTGTAAACAACGTTCCGATTACATTAACGTCCCCAATTATCGCTCGCAAATCGCCTACTTTTAATCTACCCTAGATTACTCCCTCTAGCTAACTTTTAACAAAAAATATTGCTTAATATATATCTATAATTACGTTATGTATGCTATACGCTCAATAATATCACTTATCTTGATCAAATATCCTTATATTTTCGCAAGTTTGCTGCACCAAATTCAAATCAATTCACCACCGGAAGTCCCCCAGTTGTACTCCTGCTAACTTTACCTGTGACCACATGTGACGTATGTGAACAATTGTGCTCCTGCTAACTTTACCTGTGGCCATGTGTGACGTATGTGAACATTTGTCAGCAGAGCATCAATAAAAGGCCTGCAAAAACGCAAGTGTCGAGATACAAAATAACATGTTGCAGGTAACGGGTATAACGATCTTGCGCAACACGGATTTTCAGCATCATGGCTAACGACACGAGTTAATTGTTAAACCACGAACAGCTTGCAATTTGTATAAGATGAGTACGCAATAAACTTGAGCCCCGCAAAGGTTTTATTGGTTTTTATAAATTAGAATGTACTGAATTTTCTATAAACGCATCCTTGCTCAATGGTTGTTTAACAGGAGTAATAATAATAATAATATTACTAATAATAATAATAAGGTAATTTCTTTTGCGCCAAAATCCTTGGAAACCAAGCTGAGAGGTGCGACAATACAAAAGGGTTAGTTAATATCAGAATCGATAAGCCATACTAAATTAAACAAGAGCGATCGATACGCCACGGAGCTAAGATGGTTACGCAAGGTTATAAATGTACGTTTTTAAATAACGGTCAAATTTAGTAATATATTCAACTGATCTAGTACTAAAACGGAGCATATTCCTGAGAGTTGGCGCAGCAACAGAAAACGACCTAGTTCCAGTATTAGTATTGACTCTAAGAAAAAAAAGTAAATCAGAACTAGATGTTCGAAGCTGGATAGGCTTTTTTTTTTATAGGATTAGGCAATGAATATACATATATGTGCTGGTTGCTTGCATGGAAGTGTTTGAGTGGTAATGGTACAGATCTTAAAAAGTACTATATCGGACAGGAAGTCAGTGCAAAGACTTCAGAAGAGGCACTGACTGAGAAAACCGCTGAGACCGAGTCACTACCCTAGCTTAGCAATTCTGTACACGGTGTAACCTAGTGATATACCATAGCCAACAATGGCTCCTTACGACGTAAATAATTAGAATTAGAATTACATATCATTAAGGGCAATATTATGAAAGTGCAGTAGTCAAACCTATTAGTAACAAGTGCTGTTGCGATAGTTTTTGTAACAGAAACAGGCAAATAACGGCGAATACGTTATAAATCACGAATGTGATAATAACAGCAGCGACAAGTTTATGAAATATGGCGTCTAAAATTGAAATTATCATCAAAGATAACTCCGAGATTTATTTCTGAAAGTGCAAGCGTAACATACTAGCTAAGCATAGGTGTGGGATAAAATTATTTTGTCACGCTGCCTCTCCGTACCAATAATAATAATAAAAAATTACCAGCATTTACATTTAGTCTACTCTCAGTCATCCAAACGAAAACGTCATTAATACAATTTCTGAGCGGATCTAAGGAGAAATTAGTACTAGGCGTAGATAAAGAAATATAAATTTGGGAATCATCTGCATAAAGAAGATTATTTAGATTGTGACTTTTAAAAACTTAGCTCAGTGGTGTTGTGCAGAGAGTGAAAAGTAAAGGTCCGAGGACAAAACCCTGAGGAATACCAGATAAAATAGGGAGAGGTGGTAAAAAAGACAATCCGCAATCTTCACTGTTTCATGCCTATGTGTTATATTAGACAAAAACAACTTATGCTATGCCGGATACACCATGCCATAAAGACAGACGATTTATGAGAATGACGTGATCAGATGTATCAAAGGCAGCAGACAGATCTAGCAAGGTACGCGCTGTCACTTTACCTTTATCCATATTAAAATAATATCATTATGCACTTTTAAAAGGGCCGTTTCCATCGAATGAAGCTGTTTGTACGCAGATTGTAATTCATTAGAAAACACATTTTGATTTAATATGAGATCCAAGGCGTTTTCTAACAACTTTTTCTCAAGTATTTTGGAAATTAAACTGAGATTGAAACGGGTTTATAACTCTTAAAGTTATCTTTAGGAAAGGATGTCTTGTTGAGGAGAGGGTTTCCATGTACATGCTTAAAATCGGATGGAAAAAATCCCGAACTTGGTGACAAATTTATGATATTTGTAACTGTATCAAGTAGAGAGGTAAGACTTGCATTTAACAGTATAGTTGGTGACGTATCAAGCGCACAGGACTTATTTGGAGATGCCCTGATTATTTGCTTCACTTCTTCAACTGTTGCAAGTGTGAAAGAAAAAATAATAATATGTATTTATGGAATTTTAACGTTTACATGATTCAAAGATTGATTCGGAAATGGAGAACAAATAAAGCTAATTTTGTCCATAAAATAATCAAACATTTTAGTGAATCGTGTTTTGGTAGTGACGGAGCAGGCTTAGCAATCATAAACCAGAATCTACTTATGCACATTAGTTCTTTTAGACATGCCCCATACGTGAATGTTTACCTTGTAAAGGCGTCCGTCGGTGTAGCACACAACTTATTCAGTACTATGTAAACATCACGTATTGGGTATGTCCGAAAGAACAAACTTGCATAGAAATAAAATATCCTGAAAAATGTTCAACACTCAGTGTCTACTACAGAGTTTACTTTTACTGTGCAATCATCCGTGCATGTGTTTTTGCAATTGTATTTTTTTTAAACGTTCATCAATGGTGCATTTACCATCAACGACTCACAAAAAGCGGTGGATTCACATCAAATACAGGACAATTAAAAGCGTGAATTGATTGTTTATGCTGAACCACGAAGGAAGCTCATGGTATTCCATCTATGAAACTCTACTTAATTGTAATGTGATGTTTCCATTTAATTTGCCGAAAGTGATTATATTCAGAACGACGTTATAAGCATTATTGTTTGCATATGTGGAACCTAGACATCCGTATTCCCATAACTGGCTCGAATTGTGAAAACAGTGGTATCGACAACCGCTTGGCACGCACGAAATGGTGTTTTATATATATAAGTGTGTGAGTTGGTGACATAAGAGACTAATTCTAATCACATTGAAGTGTGGCATCGGTGGAAAATATTCCCTCAAGTCAGACCGAATAACCGCACGGCAGGATACACAGCGACAATTATCAAAGCCTCTACTTGGAAACTCTCTTGCTCGTGGTAACGACCCCAAAAACTGTTGATTATATTTACGTTTCTAGTTTATTGTTCTTGTTCGTAGTCAAGATTCCGGAATAGTTGAGTTTGAGTGGTACGAACGACGTTCATTCTCGTGTGTAGGACCTACCGTCTCCGTCGGGGACGCGTTTCCTGAATATGTACGGCTAACCAAGTGCATGGACACATTTAAAACTAATCCTAAAACACAAACCTTAGCTCGCTTTTGTCATACATCATCTAGTTATAATCGAGTTTGTAGATACGGGTTGGTTAACGCCCCTAGAATAGGGCACACTACATTTATATTTTAAAAATGTCTTGGTGCATGGATCTCCTTAAAAGCAACATGCAATGAAGGATACATATCCATCTGCAACCAAATTGATTCAATGCTCAAAAGCATTGGAGCAACACAGATACGCCCAGAATACAAGGCACGTACATACACTCAGTATGCAATATCATCCATCAGATTGTCTCTAACTGTCCATGATCTAATCACCACACATAGCAAATCACTCGACTGACTCGTCAATCGTTATCTCAAACTTTGGGTTGGAATGCCCAAACTTGCCACATCGGCAATCATCTGTAGCCAAGCTAGTCTAAATATTCCATCAGTATCACATCTCTATTTAATGTAACTCCCAAAGTTTATTTATTCACTTAGCCATTTATCTACAAATGACACTTTATATTTTACACACATTCATACGTGTAATAAAGTTTCTCTAGTTAAATATACCAATCTTAGGGATTTTTAATTACTTTATTGTATTATTATATTTATTCTTTAGTATATCAGTTGGCTGTTGGTGATTATTTATCATTGGCAGAGCGTTTAACAAATAATACGTTTTATTATAATATGCATGCCCTGCTAGCATACCGATTACATATCAGGCAGTTCTGAAATGTTAAAGAAAAGAGCACTAACATACATTTTTCCTGGCATACTATGCTGAGATACTCAACTGTTCTGGTGTGTACATCTCGAAAGAAAAACGCGACTGTCTGTTTGAGAAACATTTCAATAAGATGAAAGTTAGCACACGCAGATTATATAATCTCATGCTAATGAAATATCAATTGTTTTACCAACTTCAGTAATATGTACACAATGCCAGTAACTCGGACGAATATATAGTGAAACTATTTAATACTATGGGAATTACGCATTTGGCAACCTTACGTATATTAAAGGACAATAAGAAGACTTCATTACAAGTGTATGATTTTAATGCATTATTTCACAAATTATATTATAATATAAATCAACATCGGCTGAGTTGTTAAAATGCTGTCCACGGAATGGCAGGGGTTGACCGAGGTTGGTTACCGGAATGGTATGGGTTGGCCGAGGCTGGTAACCGGAATGGAGGGGTTGTCCCAGGCTGGTTACCGGAATGGAAGGGGTTGACCAAGGCTGGTCACCGGAATGAAAGGGGTTGACCCAGGCTGGTCACCGGAATGGAGGGGTTGACCCAAGTTGGTCACCGGAATGGAGGGGTTGACCCAAGTTGGTCACCGGAATGGAGGGGTTGACCCAAGCTGTTCACCGGAGTGGAAGGGGTTGACCGAGGCTGGTTACCGGAATGGAAGGGGTTGATTTACGGTGATCCCAGAAAGGTACGAGTGACATCACGTCTTGTTCGGCAATGTTGTTGAAAAAGTGTGGTCCCATGTCTACTAATGATGGGTCACATCATGAGTGCAACCATTTTGTGTTTGATTACAGAATGTTTCCGATGAGGTGTTCAGCAGACCCAAGTGTAAAGACGGAAGCGTCGAATCGTCCGTCGCAGACAGACGTCGTGGAGTCTGGAGTGAATCTGATCACTGCGACAGATTCCCATTCGGATACAGCCACGAATGCAGCTAATTGTGGACCGGAGACCGACAAGAGTATGGCTGCTACCGAGATACTGAGGCTGGAAACGGGAAGGGAGACGGGGGCGGTGTTGGGTCGGAGGATGGTTGAGTTGAATCAGGGGATACGGCAGGAGATGCGTGGAATGCGGCAAGAGATGCAGCAAGAGATGGGGCTGGAGATGCGTGAGTTTGGGCAGAAGATCGGAGAAGAAATGGTGCAGGAGATGGGGCGGCAGTTGCACGACTTGGGGCAGGAGGTGGGGCTCGGGATGCGGGAGATACGTCAAGAGACGAGAGAGATGAAGGATATGTGGCTGAAGATTGGGAGCGAGATGAAGAACATGCGGCTGGAGATGGGGAGCGAATTGAATGAGATGAGGCAGGAGATAGGGAGCGAGATGAAGGACATGCGGCTGGAAATGGGGAACGAGGTGAATGAGATGGGGCAGATGATGCTACAGGAGACGGGTGCGCTGCGGCAGGAGGTGATGGGTATGTTTACGGCGGTGCCATCGAATGTGACAAAAGTTGGTGCAGCTTCTGCGTCATCGAGTAATCTGGCGACTGCCCTGGCTGTTTTCCCAACAGTGGAGAGTCTGCCCGAAGTAGCCATTGACCCCTCTAACACAGGTAAGGTGCCGTCTTTGAATGTTTTGTTTGAATTAGAGTTGTTTTCCCCACCACAAACCAACAGTGTCTAGTGTCGTCTATTGTCTGGAATAGTTTGTGAATTAATTATTTATTTCGGAGTTGAATATTACTAAAGTACTAAAATTAATAAATGAAAGCGAAATACACAAATATTACAATATATGCAATTGCTGGTTGGCAGCAGAGCCGAGGTTGTCATCTGTATATATATATATATATATATATATATATATATATTTAATATATATATATATATATACTGTATATACATATAAATATATATATATATATATACAAAACAATTGTCATTGGTTGCTGCCAACCGCTGATAATGGTAGATTGGTTGCTATAACACAGATGCAGCTTGCAAATAATAACCATAAACGGACAACAAATACAATTCATAAATAATAAGTAACAATAATTATGACAACGTAGAGTGTACGAAGAAAGAAACATCAATTATTTTTCAATTATAAGGGGTATATATTGCTAAATACGATTTCTTTATACATATGTAGAAAAATGATATATTCCAGAAGAACAAACCCATTTATAAGCATCTTTATTTTCAGCAGTATAAAACTGGTAATGGTAAGTTTTGTTATGAATATCAAGTCAAATGTTATTCGTTCTAACGGCCCTCGACATAATAGACTGTTTGATGATCGTAGCGTAGAATTGCTGATTTATCGAATATGGCTAAGTTGCCTTGCGTCGTGACTGTGAATATCATAGGTCTCTTACCGATGCTGACTCGTCATTAATACCGGGCGGCCCAAAGGGTCTACTCGGCATACCCGGCATTCTACACGGCATCCGAGGAGGCCCACGTGCAGTTAAGACTCAAAACCGTCGAGTCGTCGAGAAACAACCCTCGTGTGATTGTCTTCGGATGGGCATTATTTAACCCATGTGCAACTGTAAAGAACATTTCCCTCACTTGATTTGGTATTGATTAGCTAACTCCTACCCAGATTTTCCTATTTCAAAAACAGTCATTCAGGCACAGCGCTTTATTATTATTTTATTTTACCCAGAGGGTATCTGTCAATGTGTAGGTCTGGGAGCGTAACGAAATCCTGCTCTCTTGTATGATTCATGTGAAAATGTATGCCCGCAAGCAGAGGCACTATAGACGCGACGTCACAGCAAACAATATCCAACAGCACCCCCATAGCCACCGCCATCCCTTCTTCCGATGCCAGTCCGGTAGACAGGAGCTGAGGTTCCGGCTGAAACTCTCACACTTGACACAAATTCACCAATAAGCTTTCAGCCATAACGCACCCCCAACAAATAGTCATGCTATGGGCCTGCAGTATACAGGGTTATACCCGTTTGGAAACCCACCAATATACTTAAACAAATATGCCTCTCATCTAGCACCAGTAATACATGACATTTTCCAATCATCTGTTGACTCTGGACAAGTCCCCAATACCATGGCATCACAACCCCAATATCATCATGGATAAATAGCTTCCTTACAGGAAGAACTCAACAGGTTGTTATAAATGGATCTAAGTCAACATCAACTCAAGTCATTTCTGGGGTACCACAGGGCACAGTACTGGGGCCCCTACTTTTCCTACTTTACATAAATGACCTGCCAGACAATCTTTCCTCAACTGTTCGCCTTTTTGCAGACGACTGCCTGTTATATTCACCGATTAAAACTGACCAAGACACATCTGTCCTCCAAAACGATCTGCTCAAACTTGAGAAATGGCAACACACGTGGCTTATGAAATTCAACCCCACTAAATGTTATACAACGACAATAGCCTCAAGAAAACCGGCACCAAAGCTCTACACATTCTGCGGACAACAACTTAAATCTGGTAAATCACAATGTTATCTTGGCATACATATATCAAATACATTAAATTGGACAATACAAAGCAACTCAGTCACAAAAAAGCACAACAGACATTGGGAATTATTAGAAGAAATTTAAATAAATGCCCAACCCAAATCAAGTCCATAGCCTACACAACCCTTGTCCGCCCTATACTTGAATATGCGTCAGCATCATGGGATCCACATTGCCTAAGAAATATCAAACTCATAGAAAGAACCCAGAGACAAGCCGCCAGATTTTGTAAGAACAACTATTCTAGAGAGCCAGGAACGGTAACACAACTCCTTAAAGATCTCCAGTGGGACACCCTCCAATCACGAAGAAAAACCCAAAGACTTAGCATATTATATAAAATGGAACATAACCTCATAGATATCCCACTAGATCAATACGTCAAACGCAACACCAGAAGCTCACGTAAACATAATAAACAGTTAGTACAAATCAGGCACTCGACAAACATATTTGGAAACAGCTTTTTCCCAGTCACAATAAAAGAGTGGAATTCTCTACCTCCAAGCATTGTATCAAGTACATCACTGAATTCATTCCAGATTAGTCTAGCCCAACATGTAAAAAAATAATCCATAAGAGCCACCATGCGCACTGGCGTGATGTGTCCATAGGACATTTTGCCAGTCAAAATACAGGTACAGATGGGTACGTTTCTTTAGGTTATAAACAATGTTTTCATGTCGACGTTGTTGTGTGTGTATTCTGGTGGCGAGGGCTGCTGCGTACGCCACTCCAATTGTGAGTCTTTTTCACTTCACTATCCCATAACCCGTAATAATCGTTGGGGCACCACTGACGACTTTTTAACCAGCTCTCTCTATGTTTCCCTCTGTGAGTCAGCGAAATTAAGTCCTGTCCACTTGTTGATGTTGTCTTCCCACCTCTTTTTCTGTCTACCTCTTCTTCTCCCCCCTCTCACGATACCTTGCTAGATGGTCTTTGCCAGATGATCGTACGACTGTGAGTAATTGTAATTTAGAAAGAAATAGTTATATACGGGATAGGCAAAATAGCTGCTATTTATACCTTAAGACGGCGAAAGAGACCTTTAGAGCCAGGAACTGGAACGGGCACGGCGTGATGATGGAAACGATGAAGGGTCAGTGGAAGTTGGCGAGCCAAGTAACGGCAATAACGATGCTCTCCAAGACTCGGCAAGAGAGGAGTTAATCGATGAACCGGTGCACCCCGGAGGCAAGGAGAAAGCGATCTTGTTTAACCTTGGATCTCGCTTACTGCACCACTCGGTAGCTCTACGCAAGCCTCAACTGATATAACACGTGGGTGGGTGTAGAGAGGGGGACATTTTAGTCGGCCCATTCGGTGGTGTCAAGTATGTTTCTCTCTATACAATTGAAAACCAGTTTCTTGAGTCTTGACTTTAGTCTCTCGACATTGATGTGGTTAATTGGTTGTTTCTGTGTATGCATGAGGTATATCACTTAATGTTTCCATTTGAAGATGGTGGTCTGATATCACATCCTCGTCTGTCTTCGATCCTGTGTCCTTCGAATTCGTTGCCATTTGCTGGCAGTGTGCATATGGTTGATTTGAGAGTCGTGTTGCTCTAAGTTCAGTTGTGGGTGGGTAAACCTGTCTTTCCTCCTTGCTACTTATTGAGCAGAGAAGAATGTCTGATACTCTATTGTTGTACAGCTCTTTGTGTTCTTCTCGCAATCCTCCAACCTCACCTATTGTTTTCCTCTCCTTCATCCTTTACGTTTTCTGCCACATCTGCTTGCTTCGTTGGTGTGCCTGCATCCGTTCTTAGCAAGTGAGCTGCCGTCATCACCCGGATACATACAATCTTCACATCAGGCTGCAGTGCACCACAATCTCATTCGTTATGTCACTCTTTCTTGTTCTGTCCACCTTGATATTGAGATTGTCCAATGCCAGATGTTTTCCCTAACTTCCGTTGTTATTGTGTCGTTGTTGTTATTGTTGTTGATGTTGTTGTTGTTGTTGCTGCTGCTTCTGCTGCTGCTATTGTTGTTGTTGTTGTTGTTGCTGCTGCTGCTGTTGCTGTTCTTGTGGTTGTTCTGACAGCGGCACTATCACCAGACGAAACAGCTGTGCCAGTGCAATATCCACTTTCAGGAATTTCTCCCTCAGCTTCTTCAAAATGTGTTTGTCCTGTGTGACGCCCTCTGCCTTTTCAAAGAATTTTCTACCGCTTGTATCCGACGTTGCACCCCTACGTCTGGATACTCATCTCTCATAGCTGTTCCTCCAACGTACATACAACCACCAACATGCTGATCTCCTTCCCACCCAACCTGGGGTAGAACTCCAGTGTTTAAAGGGAGACAGTCCGTTCCTACACTAGATTTAGCGGGCGTGATAATATGTAACAGGAAGTCTGCTGTGTTGAACGTGGGAAAATGGGACATCGTTGAACATCAAAGCCTATTGCAATTAACTCAGCCCGACTCGGCTGAATTGTCAATAAGCTTGTTTCTAAATTTGATGTTTTGTTAACTATTTGAGGTGGTCCTACCTTCCAAATTGCAAATGTTATTACGGGGTTACTAAACTCAATTTGGCGGCAGCATACCTTAAACATAGTTAGTGTAGTTTTAAGAACATTATATTAATTAATAAATTAAAAACTAGGAACACACTGCGTCTTTTTAGATCGACTTGTATCTCTTATTTATTTTGCTTTCTGCTATGATGGTCAGATCGTCTGCATATATCATGATCTGAGAACTTCAACACCGGGCTGATCTTCCGTGTGATTAAATCCATCACACTGATAAACAGAAAAGGGAATACTGCATTTACTTGCCTTCAATCGATATTAAGTGAAAAACCCACAAATATCCCAGAATCAAACATACCTCTTTATGGTGTTCTCTCTACATTGCTTCCAGCATCCTCCCTTCTGTTTCTGGCACACACATCAATACCGATGTACTTGTAACAACATAACTCTTCATGGTGTTCTCTCTACATTGCTTCCAGCATCCTCACTTCTGTTTCTGGCACACACATCAATACCGATGTACTTGTAACAACATAACTCTTCATGGTGTTCTCTCTACATTGCTTCCAGCATCCTCCCTTCTGTTTCTGGCACACACACATCAATGCCGATGTACTTGTAACAACATAACTATTCATGGTGTTCTCTCTACATTGCTTCCAACATCCTCACTTCTGTTTCTCGCACACACATCAATACCGATGTACTTGTAACAACATAACTCTTCATGGTGTTCTCTCTACATTGCTTCCAACATCCTCCCTTCTGTTTCTGGCACACACATCAATGCCGACGTGCCTATAACAACCTTTTTGCAGAATGAGCATATGACAGTATGAGTTGCGCCGTCTACTCTTAGTTGACTCGAATGCATTGTACTTAATTAATAAAGGGTACTTTCTTGTCACCGTGAAAGGCACAACTTCTGCGAACCACAAGAAAGAACCCCAACCGTCAGAAGGTATGTTAATGGTGACGTCGCTGCAGCTCGGTGAAGCTGGAGACGAGCCGGGCGAAGAAAGCAAGCAGTGGAGTCGCGAATTCAAGGCGTTCTGTGAAACAACGACGTTCCACGGTCTGCGAAACGTCGCAGAGTCGACAAATAATAGCGCTCGCAGGTAGGTAATGGTGTTCATGGAATCAGTCTCACTTAACACGGTACATGTTAATTGTGTAACTAGGTTTTTCACGAGAATAACAAGTAAATTGGAAAATGTCATAATCTTGTCTAAGGGACTGATTATATTACCGGCAGCATATGAAGACAACACCTTTATGAGAGATAGGATATATAACCCCCGAAAAGAATGCTCTCAGCAATCACCAAAATAGTTATATTTAGTATATTTAAGGAGAACGGCTTTGGTCTGAATAAAAACAGCAGTCTGTCTAACGCGGCCCCTTATGCATATCTGCGTATGTATGCTGATGTAATGTGTCTGTGTCTATGTGTCTATATATATATATATATATATAAAACAATAATGCCACACCATTCGTGGGATTAATCAGTGAGATATCTGCGTTTGGTGTTGCATTATGGTTTTATATATATATATATATATATATATATATAGAGAGAGAGAGAGATATCTGCGTTTCTTAAAACCTCATCAGCTACGTTCTTTTGTTGCAGGATTATCTGGACTGCAGTCGTGCTAATCACCACGCTGACATACGTCTACCAATGTCAAAACCAAGTACGACTTTACTTGAACTGGCCTGTCAGATGGAAGATAACGATGTCACGAGAAGAACCTGTCGTGTTTCCCGCCGTCACCATTTGCAACCAAAACGCATTCAGGTGTCGTATATCGTTGAAGACATGTCGTCGCCGAGTAAAACTTCAACTAAACGCAGTGATATATTTGTTTCATTACACTAATGCCATGAAAATACCCATGACATTTTGGTACGTAGTGTTTGTGGATCAATATTGTCAACATTGAGAACCATTGGCTTCTGCGTTTTTAGTCGATAGCCCATTCTTTTTGTAATATCGCAGTGTGTTGCCATGATATTTGCGTGTTGGTTTTTTGCATCTGCTATCCGTCGGAGAGCGTTGCGCAACAACCGCTGATACGCACCGCTGCTTATCACACCCCGCACAGTCAATAAATCCCACGAAAATCATACGTAAAGGTAGACGTGCGTTGAGTAATATATTTTCTAGAACATGTATAACTATATGGTGTAAATTATTAATCTGCAATGTCAGAATCGATTCAAGTTTCTGTAACTGAGATGATATTTGGATCTTCTTCAGATTTTGTTGTTAACTCGTCTTTTGTTTCTTCGTTTTGACTCTGAGTGGTCGTGCTCTTTTTTCGTTTCGTTCTGACAATACTTATGATTTGTGCATGTGGACATCCTATGTCCTGGAAGAGTTGTTGTTATTGGACCATGGGGTCATGGGGAAATGACAATAACCCCTTTGTAGTCCAATATTTCCGATGATGACGATTTTGCATTTCTCATATATTGCGGGACTTGCGTGGTCGTCCACAATGGGGGCAGGGGTGGAAAACTGAAGGTCAGTCGATGCGGACGTGAAGAAGTGGTTGAAGAGAACTAGGGCAATCACGCATCCCTGCTTGACGCCGTTGGGTATTGGGATCGGGGCAGAGACGTCTCCATTCGAGAGGACGAAGCCAGTCATGTCGTCGTAAAATAGGCGGATGATTTTCACAAATTTTCTTGGGCAGCCATGCTTTGCCAGGATGATCCAGAGGGCCTTCCTTTTGACTGTATCAAAGGCCTGTTGTTAGGTTTATGAACATAGTGTACAGTTTCATGTTTTGCTCAATGCGTTTTATTCACAACTCAGACAGGCAGGTTTTCCTCGGAGATACTGTTAAACAGGCGATGCAGAACGACGCGAGCCAAGATCTTGCCGTCGACTGAGAGAAGAGTAATGCCACGGTAGTTTCCGCAGTCGGCTTTACTGACCTTGTTTTTTAAAGAGCGAAACATATGTGGCGTCATTGAAGTCTGTCGGCATATCCTCTTCCCAGATGCTGACCATAACGTCATGGAAGGCGTCATGCGCCGTTGGTCCGACAGTTTTGTAGATCTCTGCAGGAATCCCGTCCATGCTTGGGGTTTTGCCTTAGTTTGTGCGGCTTGTAGCTTTCTTGATCTCGTCTAACGTGGGAGGCAGGTTAAGGTCACCTACGGTGGGTTTCTGCTGGGTCTGTTTATAAGACTGCTGAAATGTTCTCTCCACCGGTCATTGGTACTGTTCTCTTCCTCCAGTAGGGTGGCGATGAGAAGTGCGAAAATCAGCAATTGGCGATTGCGACTTCAGAGGGAGATAGAAATTTGGTGCAGACATTACTAGATCACGGTGCTCAACTGAATTGTTTTGACGAGATAGGCAGAACGCCAATATGCCTGGCGGCCCGTCGTGGTCATGTCGACATAGCCAGGGTGCTGATTGCATACGATATTGAATGTCGTGTATATAACAACGATGGATGCACAGCGCTAGCCTAGGAGGGCTGGTACCTGAATAACACTGTGGTTGACGTCATCACCACGATTTTGAAGACCAAACACGGTGGTGGCGTGGTTGAGTGTACAAGCACTCGGTCGCTAAAGCAAACTGGCGTCGATGCCACTGACAAGTGTTCAGAGTGCAGTGAGATGACAACAAATGGACGGAAGCATTAGACTCCCTTCTCTAGCACAACTAAGCACCAAGTAAACATTCAAGACAGTGACTCTTCGGGACTGAGTTCTGACAGTGAGTGCGAAGTGTCGGCCATGTATGAGACGGACAGTGAGTATAATGTTGAGCATGTATATTCGTTGTGCTTCAACCTGCTTAGCACCTTTCAGTGGCGTCTGTAACCACACACTCCCACGCCCCGCAGTTTGTCAGTCAGACTGGTCGGTGCAAGCCAGGTTTGCGACTTAGCGAAACAAGTTGGGCGCGAGTCGCATAATGAGTGTGGTGGACCTAAGCTTCCAGGAGAGAAAGGTGTTGCACGCAATACATACGCCTCATGTGATGGTATAATAGACACACACGCAATGGACAGAGTCACTAAGAATAAACACGATAGAAGTGGCAATGAGAAAAGAACGATAAAAAGACATGGTTATGTGACATCAAAGATATTGCAAACATGGAGAGTAAAATTGGGGAATAAATACCAGATGAACACTTTTTATTGATATTGGTTGTGATAATCACGCCACGCAAAAAATAATGGAAAACAAGAATGACAGGCAATAAATACATCAGCTATTCACAAAACATGGTAGAGTACCTCGACAATTAGTGCAACTAGTTGTCATTTAGTGTTGTCATAACGTGTGTATTTAAAAGAAGCACATACGTTGTTTGTGTGGTGAATCGTCATACCATATGGTATTTTTCGTACCAAAAATTATAGTTATAATTGAGTCTCACTCGCTGGACCCTTGTCGACATTTGTTTCAGACTAGTGGCTGCGGCAGAAAACGGCTCGTATCATTGGTTGGAAGACATGTACAATCGGAAAAACATATCCACGTTCAACTACACGAAGTGGGGCGTCGGCAACCTGTCAATGAGTGATGTCTACCTTCAACATGCACACCTCAAGGAAGACATGATTGCATCGTACGATGTTTTTATTTTGTTCGTTGATGTTGTTGTATAATATGTATACTGATAATAATACTTTCAGCATTATGCTACTTGTAGTAATGTGGTATGACGCAATAAATAATAAAACGACTTCTTCGGTGCGTATATCCCCGGAAACCAGAGCTCAACGGCGAAACAAAACCAAAGGTATTCTCAACGACTCTCTATTGATCGATGCCCAACCCGTCATAACATTGACATGCTGCAAAACTAAACAGCTAAAATGCTTAAATGTATTAAAATACAATGTTATTAAGTGGATGACAGGTTACATTAATCAACATCACCACATTGTACATGTGGTGGGTGGGCCCGCGCTCAACCCTCCTCATATTATTGTACATGTGAAGAGATAGTAATAGCTATATTATGATAGTTGTGTCTTTATTTCCCGATCGCCTCCACATGTGTAAACATTATTATTGTCCCGTTAGTTGTCGGTGGAAGGGGAAGCCATGCAGTCACGAAGACTTCCAGTTGACCGTAACTGATGGTGGAGTGTGTTACACGTTCAACGCCAAGATCAACGTCAACTCTATGGTCACAACAACGGGTAAATAGTATGTTCTGAAGCATCTAAATAAGGAAGCAGAGTCACTCTGCGATAAGCCATAGTTAAATTGAACGGGTAGTGCCATATGTTGCTCTGGTTTGATACGCTGTGTTTTGGGTGACAATCCCCATTTCGGTGGCAGCATTCAAAAAACACCCACAAGTGTGTTTTATATTCAGCATGTGAAGTGATATGACACTATACTGCACGTGAACAGTAACCATTGTCACATAAATTATCAGAAAATAAAGCATAATAATGCTATTTCACGGCAACTTATGGCGCTACCCGAGTGGCTTGATTTCTTATTCAAATGCGTTGGTTCAACTGGTTGGGTGGATAATGGACTCATTCTGAATGGCAATGCATTATGTTCGGTAGTTTTGACATTGCGGCTAATCCGTCCGTGGATTAGGTCGGCTTACACCTACGTTCCCATGAAGGACACGTGATATACAGTTTGTCAAAGTCACTCCATGAGGCCTGTAACAGTATTATGAACAACCAAATTACGATTTTTGCTAAATTACATAAACCGCCCTCGACTGATCAGTGGATTTTTTAAATTAAGTATCTTTGAACAATAGTGCAAATGCCGGGATACACTGGCACATTTCGCCCGACCAGACCTGACCAGATCCGACCAGTCCAAACGTATATTATATACACTACACCGACTGACACCGACTGAGTCATACTTGAAGCCAGTGTGATATCATCAACTTGAAAACTTTCGAATACGTCGGGGCTAGTCGGTATCATTGTGATGTGTTCGAACGTTTGACTGTTTACGTGATTACGACGTCAGTCGGTGTAGTGTATGCACTGCGATATGGGTGAGTTTGGTTTGGTCTCGTCTCGTCTCGTCGGGTCTTAAAATAGGTGTAACGTCGCTAACAACCATTTAAAGCTACGTAATCTTCGTTTGAATTTCTGGCGTTAACAAACCGCCGACCGTATTTCACACCTTGTTAACATTGCGTTAACTTCGCCCGCTAAAATTGTTTTGTAACACTCGATTCGGTCAAATTACGACGGCATCATTTTTTGGCAGAGTTTACGGATGATTTCCTTATTTAGCGTTCGCGTGCTGGCCCGTTATTATCCGTATGCAAATACGAGTAATTGGGAGCTTTCTGGTTTTTGGCGTCCAATAAACTGAACGCACGTGTTTCGTTATTTCCCTAGAGGGTTCCTGGTAATTGAAAGCACATGACATTATCAATTGAAACAACTATGTAGCATTGTTGTCATCTCTATGCCACCGCCGTCGAAGAAATGTCGAAATGACATGACGCGTTTTTCGAATCAAAACCAACTAAAATTACGTTGACTGCCACCGGGAAGACGATGGTGTGGACCGAGAGGAGACTGCGCCAATGTCGTCGGTGATAGCTCAGCCCGTATCGTCGCGTTCGTCGTCGTCGTCATCTCTGCCCGTATCGTCGCGTTCGTCGTCGTCGTCATCTCTGCCCGTGTCGTCGCGTTCGTTGTCATCTCTGCATGTCGTCGCATCCGTTGTCATCTCCGCCAGTAGTCCCATTCGTCGTTGTCATCTCTTCCCGTGTCGTCGCGTTCGTCTTCGTCATCTCTGCCCGTGTGGTCGCGTTCGTCATCGTCATATCTGCCCGTGTCGTCGCTTTCGTCGTCATTTCTGCCAGTGTCGTCGCTTTCGTCGTCATATCTGCCCGTGTGGTCGCGTTCGTCATCGTCATATCTGCCCGTGTCGTCGCTTTCGTCGTCATATCTGCCCGTGTCGTCGCTTTCGTCGTCATATCTGCCCGTGTCGTCGCTTTCGTCGTCATATCTGTCCGTGTCGTCGCTTTCGTTGTCATCTCTTCCCGTGTCGTCGCGTTCGTCTTCGTCATCTCTGCACGTGTGGTCGCATTCGTCGTCGTCATATCTGCCCGTGTCGTCGCTTTCGTCGTCATCTCTGCCAGTATCGTCGCGTTCGTCGTCGTCATCTCTGCCCGTGTCGTCTCGTTCGTTGTCATATCTGCCCTTGTCGTCGCGTTTGTCTTCTTCATATCTGCCCGTGTCGTCGCATTCGTCGTCGTCATATCTGCCCGTGTCGTCGCGTTCGTTGTCATCTCTGCCCGTGTCGTCGCGTTCGTTGTCATATCTGTCCGTGTCGTCGCATTCGTCGTCGTCATCTCTGCCCGTGTCGTCGCTTTCGTCGTCGTCATCTCTGCCCGTGTCGTCGCGTTCGTTGTCATATCTGCCCGTGTCGTCGCATTCGTCGTCGTCATATCTGCCCGTGTCGTCGCGTTCGTTGTCATATCTGCCCGTGTCGTCGCATTCGTCGTCGTCATCTCTGCCCGTGTCGTCGCTTTCGTCGTCATCTCTGCCAGTGTCGTCGCGTTCGTCTTCGTCATCTCTGTCCGTGTGGTCGCGTTCGTCTTCGTCATATCTGCCCGTGTCGTCGCTTTCGTCGTCATCTCTGCCAGTGTCGTCGCGTTCGTCGTCGTCATCTCTGCCCGTGTCGTCGCGTTCGTTGTCATGTCTGCCAGTGTCGTCGCGTTCGTCTTCGTCATCTCTGCCCGTGTCGTCGCGTTCGTCGTCGTCATATCTGCCCTTGTCGTCGCTTTCGTCGTCATCTCTGCCAGTGTCGTCGCGTTCGTCGTCGTCATCTCTGCCCGTGTCGTCGCGTTCGTTGTCATGTCTGCCAGTGTCGTCGCGTTCGTCTTCGTCATCTCTGCCCGTGTCGTCGCGTTCGTCGTCGTCATATCTGCCCGTGTCGTCGCTTTCGTCGTCATCTCTGCCAGTGTCGTCGCGTTCGTCGTCGTCATCTCTGCCCGTGTCGTCGCGTTCGTTGTCATATCTGCCCTTGTCGTCGCGTTTGTCTTCTTCATATCTGCCCGTGTCGTCGCATTCGTCTTCGTCATCTCTGCCCGTGTGGTCGCGTTTGTCGTTGTCATATCTGCCCGTGTCGTCGCATTCGTCGTCGTCATCTCTGCCCGTGTCGTCGCGTTCGTCGTCATCTCTGCCCGTGTCGTCGCGTTAGTTGTCATCTCTGCCCGTGTCGTCGTGTTCGTCGTCGTCATCTCTGCCCGTGTCGTCGCGTTCGTCGTCATCTCTGCCCGTGTCGTCGCGTTAGTTGTCATCTCTGCCCGTGTCGTCGTGTTCGTCGTCGTCATCTCTGCCCGTGTCGTCGCGTTCTTCGTCATCTCTGCCCGTGTCTTCGCGTTCGGCGTCGTTGGCATGTGGCCAATCCACCATTGATTTTGTTTACTCGAACCTGCTTAGTTCTTTCTTATGTTGCTGATTTTGTTTGTCATGTTGCAGGCTCATATATATATATATAGCGCCGGATAACAACCACTCATTGCATGCGTTATCTTACGGCTGCTATTCTGCGCTATCGCTCAAAGGTAACCACACCGTGCTTTACTCGCTGGCTACATACCCATCGCATTAACCAAGAAGACAATAACACAACTGTAAAGCTTTATACTCAGTTCAAATATGTGTCATAACTGTTACACTTCAGATTCAACCGCTGTTTTGTAGGAGTCGAACACGGACTGCAACTGGTGGTGAACGTCGAACAGTACGAGTACATGAAGGGTCCACACAATGCGGTCGGATTGAAGGTTCTTCTGCACCACCAGGATGATATGCCAGTGGTGCGGGACTTTGGCGATAACGTCCCAGCAGGAATGCACACTTTTATTGCTGTAAGCGTCTCGAAAGTAAGTTCCTTTTGTTGTGGGTTCTATGGAGATAATTTGTGCCGAACATTTGTGTTGAAACGTTACAGAACAAATTGCTTAGAAATGTTTAACAAAATAAACATACACAACATTCAATCATACGCATACATTGCTAGATTTAGTTGGTTCTCGAAGTCATAGGGAATCATCTGTTGAATTTCAACATTCTAGAAGATCAACCTGCCGCCTCCACACGGAGATTGTGAGAAACGCCGTAAGCTGCGATACTTCAATCATTACTCGCAGGCGGCCTGCTACAGGGAATGCATCACTGACTTCGTTATCTCAACTTGTGGCTGCACAGATTACTATATGCCGTCTTTCGATACAAGTTAGCAACTCATTGTTATTTAATTGTTATTCATTATTATTCAACAATATTACTGTTGCATCAATATTCACCCATGATTGTCACATTGCTTGTGTGCATTACGTTATTTACTTTCTTAAATAAAGTTATTTTCACAACTAATAAACTCATGATGCTGCTTATAATTTGATTTAAGAATGTTAGTATTCTGGCGTATAAGATCAGATTGAATACATTTCCGAGCTGTCGTTATTATGTATACGGTACATCTACACTTGACAGTTAGCTGTGTGTTCATACCAATGACAATAAATTGTACGACACTAAAACAGCAGATATATTCGATATTTTCATATGTGCATGGTGTAATGACCTTTACAAGTACCTATCTGCTGCTCTACTGATTACAGCTGACCCACCCGTGTGCAACGTCTCCCAATATACAAGCTGTCTGCTGCCAGCGAGAGGTAAACGGCAACTGGAATTTGTGATCGATTTTGTGATAGAGCAAATATTCAGATGGCAAGTGAATAAGCGTTGTAGTTAGTGACGAAATATCACGAGTCTCAGAGAATAACCAGTTACAGCACGTGTACGGCCGAATACAGAGCTCTCATGGGAAGCATGCCTAGATTACGGAACAGACTCGCAAGCACGCACGCTCGAACACATACAACTAGAGTTGTTTCAAATGTTAGCATGAATGCTTGTGTTTTAATGTTACCATATAATATGGTTCATGGCCATATATTAATTATAAATAATGTCTTATATATCCAAAGTTAAGGAGGCGTTGTCATTTCAGAATCATTCTACAAAAACTTGTCTGCGAGGTGCGCGTGCCCGAAAGCGTGCGACATCGTGCTTTACAAAGCGACCACGAGTTATGGGACCGCCAATGAGAACAGCAATAACCGATTCGAAGTGTCTGAAGAATTCGTTACGAGTGTGGGGAAGCACCTGAACGAATCACTCGACACCAGGGAGTACATACAGCCAGACAGACGGGAAGCCAACATACAGGAGGGTGAACGAGTCCTCCGTGAACTACCACCAAATAATTTAAAGATATTGCTACATTTCGCATTACACCTCACGCCTATAGTTAAGGCCAAACGCCGAAATGAAGATGAATACAATGGATGGGTGCAACATATTGAGAAGTTAGGATTTCAAAATATGAAGACAGTTTTAGAGAATGATTTTATCGCCGGTTGGAAAGATATGAATTTGTATAACTATATTATGTCTGATTCGCTTCTGCCCCTTGAAACAGTAATTGATTCATTTGACACAACTGAACAGGAAGGTTGGCGAACAGGCCTCCTTAAAGTACAAGTCATCTTTTTGAAGAGAGCATTACACAACATAGACAGAGTGCATGATGCCTACCACAACGCCGTCCCATTGGTAAACAACAAGGTTACACCAAACGGCAGATATGACGCGCTTTACTTAACTAAAGAATTGCTCAAACACACACCGGAAATAAACGAAACGTACACTCGACTCAGAGGACATATTACGAAATACATGGATCAACTGTTGTGCATCAACATCACCGGTGGTCAAATAACTGAAAATAAAAACAAATGTATCAATCATAGAAACGCTTCCTGGCGAGCATCCGCGGTGAGAGACTTCAAATTGTATGAGTCGCTGGTCATAAACCAACCGCTTGAGCGACTTAAGAACGCAACTGAACGGTTTGAAAGGATCAAAACAGATTTTACAGATGATTTAACTAATTGGAATAACAGGCATATGGAGACTGGGAAGAGCGCGAAATATATGTTCGAATGTTCAGCTGCATACCACAATACAAAGACGACCTGGACACTTAAAGCATACTTGGACGATTTGAAGAACAAAAGACGCACCAGTAAATTATTTCTCGCCGCGGTGCTTACTTCGGACGAAGTAACGCAACTACTCGACAATTTTAAAGAATCGGCTTTGAGAACACAAGAAAGTTTACGTGCATTTATACATGATACGAAAAAACTTCGTATTAATAGGTGCTTGTACGTAAACTATAGTCCATTGTTGCTTGCATTCTACTCTAAAGTGTATTACTTTCTCAACATAACAACCGGTGCCGAGAAATCTGCCATGGAAGATTATTTCAAGCTAGACAATCACACTTCACTCCTGACGAAACCAAAAGACCACGCTGATTATATTCGGTACTACCGGAAATGCTACTCTACATCTATCACATCCTCGTATTCTTTTAAGAATGTCTCACATCGGCAACTAAACTCCTTCAGGAAAACGCTGGTCACTTTACTTCACAAGACTCGATTGGATGGAACTGTATTTAGGTAAGTTTTAAAAACGTGCACATTCAGCCATCATTACAAATAATTTCAAATACAAACATTAATGATTAAACGTAAGCTGGACTGTTTCATTCAAATTACTTGATTGAGTGATTGGTTGTATGTTAAAGACATATTGCATACTTTCATATTGTGCATATCTTTATGTAGGCACACAATGATTACAAAGAACGTCAGTGATATATGAGGGCCCCTGGTACTGGAAATGATTTAAAAGATCAAAGGATTTTTCCATTTTGATTGACAGGTAGTAATTCGCAATTAGCCATTTTAATTACCTCTTAATTACCTCTAATTAAAAGGTCATGGTCAAAGACCACGAGTCAAGGTCAAATATAAAGGTCAAAGGACAAGGTTAAAGCCTTTTACATATTAATTAATTAATTAACATTAACAAAATCAAAGGTTTTGTCATAAAAATAGCAAAACTGTATAAAGATAAAGCTGTTACTAATTACCTAATTACCTAATTACCTAATTAACTAAATAATTATTTTATGTAACACGGTAAAAGAGCAAAGGATTTAACTAATTATATAATTATCTAATCAATTAGTTATTTGTTATGTGTTAATTAAAATAATTATTTAGTTAATTGGGTAATTAGTTAATTATCTCCTACGAGCCCTAACATATAATATATATATATTATACTTGCATTAACACATACGTATAATCAGGGTAAAATTACCGTAATATAAAACTGAATTGACAATACTTCCAGATAAAATGTACTTAATTACCATAGGCACAAAACAAACGAAACAGCATATTATATATGTTACTGTTAAATTGCTTGGCATTGATTCATCACCACCCCACACCGTTCGTAGTCTTGGTGTTTTCTTTGACAATGACATTAACTTTCACAAGTATACTTCTTATATATGCAAATGCTCTTTCTACCAGCATACATGCATATATGCATAATATAAAATGTTCAACTCTCCAGTAGGCGTGTGCTGCTCGTTATATGAAGACAAAAATAATAACATAAATAATAATACAGTCGTTCCACACTAATAAACTTTCCCTATATATAAAAAAAGAATTACATTATATTCACATCAGTCAATAAAAAGTACAATATCCCAAACCAAACATTACAAATTAGCGGATCGACCATCCCTCAAGTTAAAATCACTAAATTTCTTGGCGTGTATATAGATGAACACTTACATTGATCAATGCACTTGCAAAAACTAGTATTTAAACTTGCACGAAATGTAGGCATACTCTGCATTCATTCATATCTTACCCCATGACCGTTGGCCTATCTCACCGCCTCCGACTAATGTTTAACGCGCTAATGGTGTTGATGCATGTTTATGCGCGCTAAGAGTGTTGTGTTTACGCGCGCTAATTGTGTTGTGTGATGGATGGCGGAATAGTCCGGGAATTACAACGCTGTGTGAAAACGCAGAGAACGCGTACAGTATCAATGTCGTGCACCTACCGTCACTCTAGCTGTGGCGTGGTTCGATGAGGACTACGCGCGGGGTTGTTACAACAGCGTGAATGAATCATGCAACGTTATTTTAACAGTGCTGTGGGAAAGCCAGTCCGGGGCACACAGGAGGAGGAGGAGGAACAGAGGTTTGTTCTTCTTCTTCTTCTTCTTCTTCTTCTTCTTCACAGTCTTGTGGTTACCTCTACGCAGAAGAATATCCCACAGTTTCGCGCATACGCATTTTAAAAAGGGTTCATAAAACAGTATTTTTTTATTTTGGAGTTTTTTTTAAAAGGGTGCGTCTAGGTGGTGTTTTTTACCCAGACCTCAACTGCCGCTTTGAAAGCTATGAGGTGCTGGCCGAAGACGCTTCGTCGGGGATCTTATTCCACAGACGGATGGCTGAGGGGAAGAAGGAGTGGAGGTGAGTGTTTGTTCTGGAGTGAGGCAGGAGGAGCTTGTTAGGTTGTCCCCTAGTGATACGGTTGTTTGTTGTCAGTGTGCCCTCAGTTGGCGTGATGTCCACAAGTCCACTCATTATCTTGTACATAAAGGTGGCTTTGTTGACAGTTCTTCTTTCTTGGAGGGTCTGTAGTTGTAGTCTGTTTACAAGTTCTAATATAGTGGATAAAATCATGGTAGATTCTCCTTGCGGCACGGCGCTGGACAGCTTCGTTTACCAGGTGTTGCTGGTGGGGATCCCACACGACAGAGGCGTACTCCAACACGGGGCGGACCAGTCCTTTGTAGCAATGTCAGTGCACCTGTGGAGGGCACCCTTTAAGGTTTCTGTATATGAAAACGCTTGTACGGTTTGCCTTGGCACTGGTGGTCTGTAGGTGGTTTCCCAGTTTAACAGTTGATTGTGGGCTATTATTCCGATTAAGCTTGATAGTGTTTTAAAAGACACTACCTGTATTAATGCCATTTCCGTTATGATATACCCTGCCGTTTCCGTTATGATATTCCGTTATATTTCCGCAGACGATTATGTTTGATGGCTCCTTTTAGACAGATACATTTATTCCTATTAAGCATGATAATGTGTTTTAATATGTTTTTATTCTGATTAAGCTTGATAGTAATGTTAAAGATGATACCTGTATTGATGTCATTTCATGTAATATGGCTGTAAATGATTAAGCATGATAGGTCTTAATGTATTATTAAAGACCTGTATTTAACACCCGTTTATTAAAGTTCCGTAGTAACACCTGTGGTATTTAAAAGTGAGAGGTCGTAATGCTTGTAGGTCTTTCTAAAGGCATGTATTTATTAAAGTTCCGTAGTGGTCGTGGGTATTTATAACACCTGTAGGGGGTCGTAACGAACAGACAGTAGTGTCACTAACTTTTCCCACATCTAATTACTTATATTGTTTCAGACGACGCTTACGCGTGTCAACAGACTTATGAAACACCCTGAATTGTCTACATACAATAAGAATGTGAAAGTGCACACTCACACTGTTGTGAAACGATTCGAATATGACACTTGTAGAAAACGTTTTGTAAACAACAGTGCCTTAACAATACATGTGCGCAGTCACACAGGTGAAAAACCCTTCATATGTGACACCTGTGGAGCACAGATTACAAGCCGTGGAGCTTTGAAGAGATACGTCTGACCCATACTAGGGACTATGATACATGTAATGCACGATTCACACACAATAGCGTTTTGAAGAAACATATCCGTATCCACACTGTGGAGAAACCCTACACACGTCATACCTGTGGGGCGCAGTTTACAAGCTGTGGAGCTTTGAAGAGACACGTCTGCACCCATACAAGGGAGAAACCCTACAAATTCACAGAAAATGTAACTTTAACAAACGTTTCCGCATCCATACTGGGGAGAAACCCTACAAATGTGACACCTGTGGTGCACGATTCACAGACAATAGTGCTTTGAAGAAACATATCCGTATCCACTCTGGGGAGAAATCCTACACACGTCATACCTGTGGTGCGCAGTTTACAAGCTGTGGAGCTTTAAAGAAACATATATATGTCACTCTGGAGAGAGACCCTACACATGTGATACCTGTGGCGCAAAATACACAGAAAATGGTAACTCGAAAACACATATCCGTACACATACTGGGGAGAAACCCAACAAATATGATACCTGCACGAATTTCAGCCAGTTGTACTTTGAAGACACATGTCAGCATACATACTGTATATAATAAATGTCGGACTTGCGGTGCTCAGTTCTCACATTGTTGTAATTTCAAGACCCATGTTCGTATCCATACTGGGAGAAACCCTATAAATGCGATACATGTGGCACGCAATTCTCAACAAGTGGTAACTAGAAAAAAACATGTCCGTATTCATACTGCGGAATGCAAAATTTCATTATAATTTTATTAATGAATAAAATGTTCAAAACTGGAATAACACTTACACATTGAAGAGTATCCATGTACTATTATCTTCAAGTGTTATTATTACTATTATCCCTGTACCATTATCTTCAAGTATTATTATTATTATCCCTGTACTATTACTATTATACTTTACACCTTATACTTGTGTCTTACCCGAGAGAGAGCACGCGCGAGAGCGAGAGAGAGCACGAGAGAGAGCACGAGAGACAGCGCAAGAGAGAGAGCACGAGAGACAGCGCAAGAGAGAGAGCACGAGAGAGAGCGCGAGAGAGCACGCGAGAGAGAGCGCAAGAGACAGTACGAGAGAGAGAGAGAGCGCGATAGAGAGAACACGCGAGAGAGAGAAAGCACGCACGAGAGAGAGAGAGCGCGCTCGAGAGAGAGCGCGTGATAGAGAGAGAGAGCACGAGAGACAGAGCGAGAGAGAGCACGAGAGAGAGCGCGAGAGAGCACGCGAGAGAGAGCGCAAGAGACAGCACGAGAGAGAGAGAGCGCGAGAGAGAGAGAGAACACGCGAGAGAGAGAGAGAGCACGCACGAGAGAGAGAGAGAGCGCGCGTGAGAGAGAGCGCGATAGAGAGCGAGAGAGAGAGAGCGCGCGAGAGAGAGAGCGCGCGATAGAGAGAGAGAGAGAGAGAGAGAGAGAGAGAGAGAGAGAGAGAGAGAGAGAGAGAGAGAGAGAGAGAGAGAGAGAGAGAGAGAGAGAGAGAGAGAGAGAACGTGTGTTCGTAGTAGGTATAAATGATTAAGCTTGGTGTATTTTAGACAGTGACATTTATTCCGTAAATGACTCAACTTTATAGTGATTTTAAAAGACCTGTATTAATTCCCTTTCTGTTATGTTATATTTCCGTAAGCTTGAGAGACCATGATGTATTTAACACCCTTTTATGAAAGTTCCGTAGTAGGAGGTCTTAATGAACAGACAGCTTTTTTATTTTGGCTTGCATGCATAAAGGTGTATTTAAACGTTGCGACATCGGATTTTAACACGGTGTGAGACCATTTAGCCGCTTTGGTACGTCGTCGTCAATAAAATATTGAAAACTAGAGAAAGACTTTACAATCTAACATCATTCAATCACTCATGTTGTCCAGTAAGTCATACATTATACAATTTTACACCGTACACCACCAATGACACTTCCACAGTGAACAGTGTCCCCATACACCACCAATGACACTTCGTTGTGAAAATATACCCACCTTTCATCATCCGCCGTCTCTTAGTTTTCCATCGTCGTCATCATCATCGTTGTCAGTAATATACCGAGATAAATGATTGATGAGTACCAATCCATACATACAATTCGCAGCATCTTTATTGATGAGTACCAATCGATACATACAGTTCGTAGCATCTTTATTGATGTGTACCAATCGATACATACATTTCGCAGCATCTTTATTGATGAGTACCAATCAATACATACAGTTCTCAACATCTTTATTGATGAGTACCAATCGATCAATACAGTTCGGAGCATCTTTATTGATGAGTACCAATCGATACATACAGTTCGCAGCATATTTATTGATGAGTACCAATCGATACATACAGTTCGCACCATCTTTATTGATGAGTACCAATCGATACATACAGTTCGCAGCATCTTTACGCAATGATTCCTTTGTTACAAAACAGTCACAGACAATCGGAATGAACATGCATGCTATCATGTAGACCAGCATACGTCATCTCTTAATGCCATTGACAGGTGGGTGTGCAGTGAAAGAATGCGTTCGGTGTCACGTAGACATGATCGGCAGCCCGGCAACGACTCTAGCTGTGGGTCACCCAGCGTGCTGCGAGTTTATTTTAGAATATAAATGCGGAATGATCCCTCTCTGCAGCAAGACGTACTTCTGCTTCCGGTCCACTCACCGTAATTCGAGCTGATTGTTTTGCTAGTTGTGGGCGCCACCGTGCAGAAAGTGGGAGTACATATAGACCGTACGTACGATTCCTGTAATCATTAAATGATTACCAAGCGGTGTCCAATGATGTCCACATAAGAAGTGTTGTATACGACTGGATGTTGTCACCGTGGGAAACGGAACATCTTTGGAACCACGGATGTCCCCACCAGGCGCTCGAGTTGCGTAATACAGTCCCGTCCCCTTCTGGCGCCCGACGCTGAAGCCTCCGACACACCAGGTATTCGATACATAAGTGGTTGCCCCTTCTGACGTTCTATACACCAGTCACACAGTGCGGTCCCCTTCCGGCGCCCGATACAGTACTGCCCCCACACGATACGACGTTGCTGCCCCACATAAGTGGCGTTTACGACTGGACGTCGTCGCGCGGGAGGTGGCGCAATGTTACACTAAGCGCACTATTCCGTGCGATGTGCGTCGTTCCTTCGATCGACTCTAATTAACGATAGACGCTTCCGGCAACTCAATGTCGTTGTACCCGACAGCGTCTACGGGGTGGCGTTGAACAAGTGTACCGTCACCTTGTCTCCTCATCCAGATCGGGTATTTCATGTACCAGAACGTCAAGCAGCGCATGCTCTAGTTATACTACGACATCATCGATACATACGTACATCAACCTCTGTTCCAGTACTGCGCTATGAAAACGGACAGCGCAAACACATGGGGATCGCTGAACAGGATATCGACGACCCCGTTGACCCCCTCCAAACGCGAGCACTACTTCCAGCACCGAGCCGAGTGGCTCCCGCCTACGTTCAGTGCCGACTAGCCGGATGAGCATGGGATACCGCCGACAAGAAGTGCTGCGCTGCTCGCAGGGCGTACGATAAGAGAATTCTTCAAGGAGGAGTGGTCAGGTCGCGGTGTGGTCGCGCTCTGCAGCAAGACCTACTATTGCTTCAGAGCAACCAACAAGTACAGCACGTCGAGGTAGAACAAGCGGGAGAAAGACGTCAACAAGGACACCTTCCGTACTGACGGGTCGGCTGAGCGGTTGCGGGTGGAACCGCGTTTTTTAAGAGAAGGACTCGTCCATGCTGACGGAAATCCAGGAGCGAACCGCGCTGACCTACTTTTACGCCAAGCGTCAGTGTGCTCGACGATGGGGACTAACTAACGTTTTGTATTTCTCAGGATAATATCGTCTTCTTTTAGAAAGAGCATGACTAACGCTTTGCGATACACTGAATAAATAAAATGGAACACCAACACCAAGACGTGTTTTCATCTTTTAATTTCGTCTGCAAGTGTACGCTTCTCTCTACAAATAATTTACAAGCACGCATTTCTACCTTCATATTTTAAGCCAGTCAAACACACGACATCGTTGCATGTAAAGTCTGACCCGAACAGGTTCTTGAAAAGTTTCAGCGACATACCCCGACATCGGTGCGTCAGGTATGCGACGCAGTATCCACTGCACACGTTAGACAGTCTGGTCTGCAGTCTCCAGTCGTTGTAGGTCCAGTCTTCATCGCAGTTGCGGCGCAGGAAGGCGCGGAAGGTCGCGTGTCATGGCGGCAGTCCGTAGGAATCTTAGTATTCGCCGCGCTGGTTGGTGTCTACGCACAGGCACACCCAGTGCTCCCCCGGCTCGGCCGCTTCGTCGGTATAGCATACGAAGGCCGACGGGTAGGTGCGATCGTCTTTGGTAGCCTGTTTTTCGCATGTTTAGTGTATGGATCGGCCGCTAAAGACACGCAGTCTCTTGCGAATCCATCATCAGAAGTCGTATACGACGTTCCTGTACCTGTCGATTTCAGGCACTACTTCGAACTCGCCTTACACGACGATGTTCACTGTATGCGGAAACGCCGCGGCGAAATGCACCTCTAGCAGGATGACCGATCGAATCCAAAGAAGGTGTAGCCGTTGCCAAAGTTTGCGCATCTCACCTTTTCACCCTCGTTTTCGGAAACTTTACTGGCAAAGTTCGGCTGCAGTGGCTGGCTCGGGACCTGTCGACCTTCCACGTAGAGCGCGAGGAAGTTTATGTCGTTGTGCTTCGCGTTGAACGGGTTTTTATTGTAGACCCCGTTATAGGCGTCGTTGTCGATTAAGCACACGACCACCCGAATCGGTATCAAGCCGAGGTAGAAAGAAAGAAACATGGTCCCCTGCAGGATGGAGAACACCTTGCAGTCGATTCAGCGTAGCGGGTTCTTGGCCGTCCCATTCGATAACGCTTTGATGTGACCATGCTGTACAGCCGGGATCAGTTTGGCCTTTCGCATATGCAGGGACGTCTCGAACAGTTTTATCTTGAACACTGGTTTTGGCGCCATCAGCGCAAACGCGTCCTTGCTTCGCACCAGACGGAGTGAAACGTCGACCACATTCAGCATGTAGCGGTCTTGCCTGAACACGTCGATGGTAGGTGTTACTGTACGACCGCACGATCCACGGCAACGCTTCGATGTATCTCAACGTCTGGTGTTTCGTGAAGTACTGCCACATTTGAGTCTTCAGTGTGCGGTTAATGCGTTCCACGATATTCGCTTTGGTCTCCTCGTTATGCGTCGATCTGTTTTTTTAGAGCAGCTACGTCGACGAGTTCGGCCTGCCACTGTTGGTGTCAACCGCCTATGACGACGCAGCGCCTCATGAAACGGCGTTTGACCTGTTTGTGAAGGGCACAGGTGTCTTGCTCCGACAATGACTGCTTGACGGCTCGTTTCGGTACTAGGGTCGTTCGGTCCACGTATTGACGCCGCTGTAACTTCCCATGTGTTTCGGTTCGAAATAGGCACGGTCTAGCACGTTGACTTGTCACATGGCGTATCGTTGCGTACGACGAGCCCTCCGTTGCACCTTGGGGAAGATGACCAAATAACGAATTGTATAATAATCTATAATAAAAATGCTGCTGCTACGACGACTACCGCTCGACCCCGCTTCATATCGCCCTATAAACCCGAAGCGCGGTTCACCTCTTTTTAATAGACCTCCCACTGATGACCGAGAGAGTGAGTTCGGCGATGCAGCCTCGAATTCGTGCTTTGCTGCTGCATGTACGCCCGACGATCAACGTAGCCGTCGGGATGTTCAGACATCTCATTTGACGCGCGAACACTTCCGACCCCACGGGTGGAGTCATCTTCCTCTTTCTCAGCGTGTCTTTTATGACATCCACCATGTTACTTCCCGCGATAGGTACACCGTCGAACTCTAACTCCCCTCTTTCACTCAACCGGGTGAACGGGTCCGTCTTCACATACTCCAACAGGAGACTTGCTTTTCTTTTCATACTTTTCGGCGCGCTTTGTACGATTTCACCCTCTATACCGCTCAAGACCGCCAGTGGTGGTGGTCGTAGTGGTGGAGCTTCAGCTGTTGGTGCCTCTTTCACCATAGATACTCGAACCGGTATTGTTTCGGTCCAACATCTGATTGTACAACACCATCTTTTCCCATTCGGACAGGTCCGTGCGCTCGAGGCGGGCTTCATGTCTGTGTCCAGACTACTCAAGACACGCCGGGTCCTGGTCGTTGTCAGTGGTGTGAGCAACGGTAGGAGATTCTCCCCCAAACTGGAGTCCACCAACGCCATCTTCTACAGGTGCTCCATCACCCTATGATCTCTCTGAGCAACGGTAGAAGGATCGAACCCGCCAACGGAGCCAGAAAAGCCTATTGGAAACTACCTGTTTGCAGGATCGTGCGTTTCTTTCCGACGGTCATTTTATTTGACGATAGCTGACGCAGATTTGTCCTTACTTTTTCAGTGTTTTTTCTGCTTAGGAGTCAACTTCACGTTTCCTTTCAGGATGTTATAGGCGCATTTGCATAGACCGCAAATAAGGTCGGCGTTGGCGAGGATGGCGTTTCTCAACTTTGTATTCTCGTTCCTTTTCAGTATCTGCAAACATAATATATGTCTCTTAACATATCAACAAATGACGACTAGAACGACGCATCTCGACTTCTATACTATCGGCATGTAGACATACTGAACGGCGTCGTCGTGGAAGATGCTCTTGCGCAGGGGCCCCATTTCCGGTGTCTCCTGTTTCAAGCCGACCAGGAGGTAACCGTAGGGTGATGATGTGGGGTCTTTGAATGCGTTCTGCATGTATTTCATGCACGCTGTTTGCAACTTATCGTAGCACCACAAGAGCTTCTCGGGTGGCGGCTATATCATAGATGAATCGAAACGCAAGAGGCGGGTTACGAAAGTGGACTTACGACACCCAGTATGACCGAGTACAATATACATAAAAGGATGATTCAACGACTTGTCCATATCGGCGACTGGTGCGCGCGAGGTACGTAACCCCGTTTTACCTTCTTCTTTATCAGGAACCTCCATCAATAGCTTCCCGAGCGTGTTTTGACCTTTTTACCACCGCAGCCGACCCAATAAAACCGTCTTTCGACGGCACCCACTCCACCAGTTCCATGTGTACTGTAGACAGCAAGCCCTCTCTCTCTCAACTCTTTCGAGGTCGTGAACTTGTCACCAATAGGTTCTGCATACAGTCGACACGGATAGCGTCCCACTCGGATGCTCTTCTCTTCTTCTTCATGTCTCTACTTATCCGTTTCGCATGTACGCCGACCTCGCCTCTTTGATACATTCCGCGAATTCTTCGTGTTCATTAAACATCGCCTTGCTATACTGATAAGCGTGTTCAACAGACTTAAACACACGACCGTACGCTTCGACTCGACACGGTTACAAGATTGATAGGAAAGAAGCTGACCCAGCAAACCGTATAACCATATCCATCATATGTCCGTCTTTATACCACTGGCTCACCAACTCATATAGGCATTTCTCCATCATTTAGTTAGTTAATTAGTAAAAGCCTTTGATATTTTGCCGTTAATTAATTAGTTAATTAGTAAAAGCCTTTGATCTTTTGCCGTTAATTAGTTAGTTAATTAGTAAAAGGTTTTGATGTTTTGTAGTGTTAGGTTATTTAGTTAATTTATTAGTAAAAATTTTGATGTTTTTAAATGGTTAATTAATGAGTTAATTATTAAAAGCCTTTGATGTTTTGCCGTGTTAGATTAATTAGTTAATTAGTAAAACCCTTTGATCTTTGTTAATTAATTACTAATTATTTATTTATTTATTTATTTAATTAGTAAAATATTTTAATCTTTATTAATTAGTTAATTATTTGTTTATTTTAATAGGTAATTAGGGGTAATTACGGGGTAATTAAATTAGCTAATTGCGATTCAATAAAAATGGCAAAATACTTTGATCTTTTGAATAATTTCCAGTGCAAGGAGCCCTCATATAGTACTAACGTCTCCACTTGTATAAATGCAGTCATTACTAAACACGCTTATAATTTAATCAAACATCTCCCCCAACAACACGATTCGCACTCATACACGGCTACGAACTGACACACGTATAAACATACACATTGGTGGTAAATATACGCATTCGTTTTTATAGTGATCTTATGGAATTTGCAATTCAACTCTTCCTCTGAACGTGTTTCAGTCGCAACTTTCTGGAGCTGAATATCTACATGCGCGACCTGCGAGTCCAGGAATACGAGCAGCTTGAAGCCTACACTCTCGTTGATTTACTAAGTAACGTGTGTTTTATTACGCTGTTAAATCAGAGCAAAGCAAGAACAGTTCACTTGAGTTGTTAATAGACCATATACTGTTACTGGATGTACGTCGCTGTTATTTCGCTGTACTCATTTACCAAATGTCTGGTTTACAAATAACTGTTTAGCCGATCTAGCCATTGAACTGTCTATTACGTACAATATTCGAGTTGTTTGAATGTTATTCCAATACGTTAGAAGAACAATTTGCCTGGTTTGCCGAGCTCCTTGTTCACGTCTCCACAAAAAATAATGTTGATAGCAAGCGTGTCATTTCATGGCTCTTGCTGTTAAAATGTGTGACTGTTTTTGTACAATTAATCGCCTTCGCTGGCGCATTATTGCTGGTATCGTTGACAATCCATTGTCGCCAGATGCTACAAAAGGACATTACCCAGGAAAATTATCCCCTAGAACATTAGTTCCGGGCACTATTACTGGACACAACAGGCGTATAATAAGATCAATGACCAAAACGTTATAATAAAATGCTAAAATAAGTATCACAATATGGATTCGATGATACCTTTTAGCTTAATTGTTAACTAAAAGTTAGCGAGTAGATTGTATTGTAAGGGCATGGTTTTAGGTATTGAAATTCGTCTGGTAGGGTTTCAACGATAATATTGTTAAGTACACACTATTTGAATGCATACTAATGTACCGTTGCGGAAAAGATGACAGTAAGCGGAGAATAAAGAAGATTGCGTCCTATGATAGTATCCATTACACCTGGAGAATATTGTCCGGGGTATTGTCATAGGACGTAATGTCCGAGGTAACACCCCACATAAGCCACAATCAGCAGTTACAGTAACTTTCATGCCACTCGGATCACCTTCGCAAACAAACGTGTTACAGGTGACATCGGGGGTTCGATGGGGTTGCTCATTGGCGCGAGTGTCATAACCCTGGTCGAAGCAATAGACGCCATCGCGATGACATTGGCCGTCCGGTGGCGCAAGAAGAAGAAGAAGCGACGACGACGGCGACCATCGATAAGGGAGACGGAGAGTGAATTGTGACATGCTTGTGCAACAACCGATAACAATACAGTGCACCCAGCCTAATAATAGAATATCACCGACGGATTCTAGCTGGTTTTGTCATCCGTGATTGTAGTATGTTAAGCATTGGTCATTGTATGTGACATGAGACATGTAGATCTCAATGCACTGTAGTTTGAACACTTAGCTTTGAACAGTGGTAGGTATATTCGTGCATGTGTACGAAAAGCGAAAATCAGTAACAAATTGTCCTTCAGTTTAGAGTTGTCAAGCTAATTAGTTAGACAAACGTATTATACTAACAGTGGGATGCTGGTGGAAGGCCACGTTCCGGCTTGGTTTGACAGAGGTTTAATTGCGACATGAGTGAAAATGCTCATCAGACTGGATAGCTTAAATGAGTGATATTTTTTACGTATTCCACAATCAGTTTACCTTTTCCCCCTTGAGACGTTTCGGCTGCTTTCAGCAGTCTTCCTCAGACGGCTACCGCTAGATAGCGACGCAGTAGTCCTTAGGTCCAGACATAGTCACTCCGGTGTGTCTGAAAGTAATCGGGGAAGGTGAAACTTCTAATCTTCCGGATGAGTACCCACACGGACCAATATCCAAATTTCTCCTCACGTCATCCATTACTACAGAGGGTGGGAGTGATCGGTACGTTGCTAAACATATGTGAAACGCTTGTCACAGAAGAGGAAGATAAACCCGAAGAAAGAGAAAACATCAAGGAAGCACTTATGCGGTACGAGTATCCACAGTGGACCATATCATCTTTTTCAGAGAAAGATGAAACAAAAGAATGAAGCCAACATCAGGAAGAAAACAGTGGAAAAAGACAAAGGTGGTACTTCCGTATGCCCAAGGATTATCATAAACCACACAACGGATCATGAAGAAATACAAAGCGAACACAGCAATAAAACCTCACAACACCTTCAATAGGTCACTGGTAAGACCAAAACACAAAGTGGAACCACAAATATGTGCAAAGGTGTGTACGCTACATCACTGCAACGCCACATACATCGGAGAAACAAATCGCACACTGGGAACCCGCATCAGAGAACAGACAGAAGACGCCGAGAAAGCATTAACAACCAAACCCTACTCAAGGAACTACATAAAAACATCGGAAAAGAAGATGCACAAATCAGCCACCACAGACCACATGACACAGCAAAATCACATAGTAGACTGGGAGGGGCCAAATTTTTGGACAAGGAGTCGGACTGGAGGACAAGAGGCATCAAAGAAGTGATCTGAATTAGAATAACCAAAGACAGCATGAATCGAGATGAAGGCCGGTACCGACTCTTTCACATTTACGGCGATCCCTAAAAGAGCCACCCAGAGCGCGACCGTGGGGGGCACACGTCTGCGCGGGACTACCGTGTCGGAATCTAGCTGTAGCTGTCCTAAGAAGACTGTTGAACGCAAACGAAACGTCACGGAAAAATGTAAACTGTGAAATAAGTAAAAGTATAACTCACTTCGTTGCGACATGTTGTATAAAAGTCGTCAAAATGTTGGGAATACAAAGAGTATGCAGGTCCTGGTACGTGACTGAACGACATTTCAGAGTAGATAAATTGTGATACATCAACAGGCGACTTTTTTCCGGAGACACGGGTGACGAGTACGGCGGCAAACAAACAATTGGTGACAAACGAGGACAGATGACACTAACAACCGGCGACAAAATAGGACAGACAACAATAACATCAGGTGACAAACGAAGAGAGACGACACTAGCAACCGGTGAATAAAGGACGGGAGACACTAGCAACTGATTGGTGGACCAGCCATCGACGACAGTGGCTGCTGCATCGCGTATCGACGGAACGGTTCTCAGCAGCACGACCGGCGGCGGACGAGTGTATCGACGTAGCGAGCATCGGACGAGCCTTTTTCGACCGCAACTGCTCCACCGCGTACTGACGGGTCTGACCCCGGGGCGACCGGCCCAGGCGATCGGACCTGTAACCCTGACGAGCAAGACGATGATGATACGGCTTGCGTTGCCAATTCATTTACACATTTTAACATTCGGGGAATGGCGTGTGACTAGCGCGGACCTTGATGAGTCACGCAACGGCAACAATGTGAATATAGTTTATATTTGGCGTTGATCAGTGTGTATATTGTCTTTCATGTGTATTACCTGTTTGCATTATTTTGGTTAGTTGTGGATGAATGCAACTTTGTCGTAGAAAATGTTATCGTAAAATAGCGCGATATCTTAATCCTGTTTTTGAACGTTAACTAGACGTGATTGTGTTGTTTGTTGTTTGGATTGAAAGCTCGGACACCCACCGACAGATAGAACAATGTGAACATCCAGTGCTGGTCGCACTTACGTAGTATGTTGGTGGATATGTTCATCAAGTAGGGACAGGTTTTCAGCTTATCACATATAAGGTGGCATCAGAAACGTTGCGAAGCAGATTAGCATTGTTATGTTAAGAAAACTTTCAAACATTATAAACTAGTAATAAGAACATAATATAAAATAACTACAATCTAGATTAATATTTAGTTATTTCGTAGAACACTGTACGATGTAATTACCGTTTAGAACAATTCCCTGGTATGAATTATTTGCATTGTGTAATATCGACGTTTTCTCTTTGACATTCGGGGAATATGCGTGCGACCAACGTTCTTATGACGTGTACGTTCTACGTCGGCACGAGGAGGAATTCAGCCGTTTTGTATCAAATGTATCGCCAGACAGCGCGATATCATAATTTTACATGATGTTTAATAACACCTAACATGTGACTGTGAATGTTGTATTGCACATATTCGGATGTATTAAACTTGATACACTGCATGTATAGACATGAAGCAGTTGCCTTGTAAATTCTCGTGTCATTCTATCGCCGAATGCAGTGCATGGGAGACGGTTCACTTGTCAAAGGGGTCCACTATATATATTTATATATATATATATATCTCTCTCTTTTATGATGCTCCACAATAAGCTTTTCGGTAATTTCTTTTTGGTTGAAACGTTTTTCGACGTAACGTTAATACTTCGATATTATGCAAATTGGTGTTCAAAATGGGCAAAAGGCGTATTTTGCTGTGAATTCCCTATGGTAGAAGATAGGAAGGAGTGAGAACTATCCTGACACAACACCCGGCTATACACTGTCCTGGAGCCCCACAGTCTCAAATCGAGCTTGTCAGTTATTATTGGTGTCCTGTAACATCGTACAGCATGATACGGAGTAGTCACGTCTTAGAATAACGTCACTGTACAAAACGCATGTGTTATGTTATGTCAAGCAATAAAATACGAACAAATTGAAGGCAAAAATTAGGTGTTCTCTCCCTCTCCCTCTCCCTCTCCCTCTCCCTCTCCTCTCCCACTCTCCCTACTCCCTCTCCCTCTCCTCTCCCTCTCCTCTCCCTCTCACTCTCCTCTCCTCCCTCTCCCTCTCCTCTCCTCTCCCCTCTCCTCTCCTCTCCCTCTCCCTCTCCCTCTCCCTCTCCTCTCCCACTCCTCTCCCTCTCCC